>QXEO01000728.1:0-448616 GCA_007115705.1 Dactylis glomerata
GCGTTCAGATCTTTTCATATCTTTTCATCAAGGTGTATTTTTTCCTCTGAACTTTATTGGTTTTCATCAAAAGAGGTATCTTTAAAAATTTCAAATGGTGTTGGAAAAGAGAAAAAGCTTTGTGCAAAATAGTGGTACAAGAAGGAGCTTGTGTAGACTGCGGCTTAGGCTTTTTCATGTCATGCTAGATGTCTTTTTGATAGTATGCTTAGTGGTTTTGCTGTAGCATGACTTGTCTCAAATAACTGAGATTGCTTAATGAGCCTTTGAAAAAATCATGCGTTGTTTTTATTGTATGGAAGCATTATTTTGGTTTTCTCCTTGATGCTTTATTTGAGTTGACTTGGCGCATGCTCACACATGTTAGACTCTTACAAAGTCGCCAATAGCCTTCATGATCATTTAGTTTTTGACTTTTGATGCCATCGTATGCTTCTTTTAATGTCGCTTTGTCGCTTTGCATGATTATGGCCATTATTGCTCTCTTAGTTGGTCGCTCCCAGTCTTTTGCTAGCCCTCGCCTTGTACTGAGTATGAGCTCTACTCGTGCATCCAACTCCTAAAAGCCAAAGTTTTCCAAAGTGTCCACCATACATACCTACTAGCAATTTGCTATTCCAAGTAAATTTGACTTGCTTTTATATTCTCTTCAAATTAAACTCTTACCAGTGTTATGCGAAATTCGGTCAGTAAAGCTCTCACAAACCGGAAGGCACACTTTACTTTTTCCTGTTCTTAAAATTTTGACATTGTGGTCTCTTATGCTGAGTTGTTATGCTTGCAAGTTGTAAGTTGGATTCTAGCCCAGCCATGCTGTCATGGGGCAAGCTTTCAACATTGCACTTCTATTTGAGTTGATATTGTGATCTTTTGTTTATGGATGCCCGCTATGGGAAATGAATTGGGAATCTTGTAGGGATCATGGAGTTTGTGTATGTGTTAGGGAAACGCCGGGCCGCCAATCTAAGCCATGCATAATTCATGGTGGAAATTTGCAGCATACCCATGGTGAACATTCGACGACGCATCTCACAATAAAAAGCTAAACAATATAGCAAATAAAAGAGATGTCGAGGTGTTCATTGTCTGCTTGTCCTGTCATTTTGGTGTGGGCTTGTTCCATGTCATCGGGCACGGAGGTACCCCATTGGCGGTTCTCAATGATATGCATATACTTACAATGACAAGAGCCTTGCTTGGGACTCTAAGTAAAGTAGCATAGTTTGGGTACTCGTATTCACGGGACACGAGGTTTTCAACTTATGATTTGTCAAGCATATGCATCATAATTGTTCTCGCATTAACTTTAACCATTCAAGATGCTTATGATGGGGGCAATGAGAGCTCAAAGCCGGTAAGTACCATAATTTTTGAAGGTTATAAAACTTGCAATCACTGCTTCCCTCTGCGAAGGGCCTTTCTTTTACTTTTATGTTGAGTCACCACCTTCTTTCTTTATGCACCATTAAGAGAGCATAGTTGTCATTCTTAGTGTGATATGCATTGTCCCAAAGTTCATTGATTGACTCATATTGTTGGTTTCACTTGTTCTTAAATTATTTGTATCTAGTCGCCCTCTTAAACTTTGAGGTGTCCTATGCATTTATGTTTTGCTCTCCATGAAGGACAAGCTGAAAACCACTTGTATGTTTTTTCCATATGATTTGAACACACGTTTGACTTTCATTGTTTCATTATCATGATCTTTTGTTTGTGTTCATTTGCATGTTTACAACATGGTTGCTAAGTTCTTATTGTCATGATTATATCTTTCATGCCCATGTTTTAAGTTCTATTGATCCCAGCTCACCAATGCTTACATATATGATCAAGATTGTGTAGGTGCATGTCACCTCAAAAATTATTCTTTTGTTATCACTTACCTACTCGAGGACGAGCAGGAGTTAAGCTTGGGGATGCTTGATACGTCTCAAACGTATCTATAATTTTTGATGCTCCATGCTTCGTTTTACACCATTTGCCTATTGTTTCGTTACACTTAGTGGCATTTTTATACACTTTCCGGAACTAACCTATTAACGAAGTGCCACAGTGCCAGTTTCCTGTTTTATGCTGTTTTTGTGTTTCAGAAGTGATACACAGGAAATATTCTCGGAATTGGACGAAACAAGTTCCTGAAGTCATATTTCACCGGGGAGCTCCCAAACATCCGAAGACCTGACGGAGGGGGGCCACGAGGCCCCCACACACAGGGGCGGCGCGGCCCAGCCCCTGGCCGCGCCACCCCCTTGTGAGGCCACGTGGTCCACCCTCTGACAGTCCCCTTTCGCCTACATATACCCCCTGACGAGAAAAACCTAAGGGCCCGATCAGTTTTCCAGAATACATCGCGATCCGCCGCCGCCGTCGACCCGAAGATCGGGAGGGTCCAGAAGCTCTTCCCGGCACCCTGCCGGAGAGGGGAATCGCCACCGGAGGTCTCCTTCATCGCCATGATTGCCTCCGGAGCGATGAGTGAGTAGTCTACCTTGGACTATGGGTCCATAGCAGTAGCTAGATGGTTGTCTTCTCCACCATGTGCTTCATGTTTAGATCTCATGAGCTGCCATACATGATTGAGATCACTGTTATGTAATTCTATGATGTTGGTTTGTTGGGATCCGATGAATATTGGTGTTTATGATTAAGTTGCTGTACTGAATTATATCTTATGTTATCTCTATGTTGTTTATGATCTTGCATGCTCTCCGTTGTTAGTAGCTATCTTGGCCGAGTAGTTGCTAGTGACTCCAAGAGGGGGTATTTATGCTCGATAGTGGGTTCATGCCTCTATTTCACCTGGGGGAGTGACAGAAACCTCTAAGGTGGTAGATGTGCTGTTGCTACTAGGGAGAAAACAACATTCATATGCTCAAGGGCATATGCTTTGTTTACATTACACACTTTGCTTAATGCAATTATCTGTTGTTCGCAACTTAATACTTCTAGGGTGTTCGGATGATATCCCCGGGGGTGGATTATTAGTCATAGATGCAGTTGGATGGTGGTCTATGTATTTTGTTGTAATGCCCACAGTAAATCTCATAGTGATCTTCTTGACATATCACATTAGCTCTATTCTATCAATTGCCCAACTGTAATTTGTTTACCCAGCATGTTATTTTATCTATGGAGAGACACCACTAGTGAACTGTGGACCCCGGTCCTATTTTAATCATATTGCAATCAACTGTTTACTTTTCCCGCATTGTTTACTTTACTCGCATACTATATTGTTTTCCACTCGATACACTTATAACCTTTATTTCAAGCAAACCGGTGAGATTGACAACCTCATCGCAAGTTGGGGACAAAGTATTTGTTTGTGTGTGTGTAGGTTCCACAAACACCTTCAGTCGTCATCGTCTCTCTTCTCCTGATCGATATTAAACCTTGGTTTCTTAACTGAGGGAAAACTAGCCGCTACACTCATCATACCTTCCTCTTGGGGTTCCCAACGGGCTGGTCAAGCACCACGCACAAGGACGTCTGCTTCCACATCAACCATACGCCATCAGTTATTTTCTGGCGCCATCACCGGTAGCAGTACCACAACCTCCTCCCCCCCCGATCAACCTCCGGGCACAGACGAGAGCGACGTTATGGTCCTTGGGAATTGCATCGGCTGGCTTATGACATGGCCGAAGAACCAGATTCGTCTGGGTGGGGGTCTTCCGAGTGTCAGGCGCACCATCGGCGCCACCTCCCCTATCATCCGGCCCAAGGTCATCCGGCCCGGCGCTAGCCCCACCCTTAAGGAACCGGCGGTCGCCGCCGACACTACCCTGAAGGAACCAGCGGTCGCCGCCGCCACCCGAAAGGAACCGGCGGTCGCTGCCGCCACTACCCTGAAGGAACCGGCGGTCGCTGCCGCCACCCGGAAGGAACCGGCGATCGCCGCTACCACCACACGTCACCAACAGCTGTTGGGAAAGCTTCCGCAACGACCGTCGACCAAACGCAAGGTACGCCAAGCGGCGGCATCACAACCGCCACCACCTAACTTCCAGGACATGGCGCCGCTTGATGGCAACGATGATGATGATGACGTCGATGCCTACATCAACACTGGCGCCTGCAGCCAAGATATGTACATGCCTCATATGGATGAAGAAGCCTTCCGCACTCACGGCGATCAACTTGGTCGTCCCACTACAGTCACGCAGCGCCTGACCTTCACGGGTCTTTCTCTGCAAGACACTCCTCCGGAGGCTGGCAATCTAGCTCAAGTCAAGTCGGCTACCATTTTCAGCCCTAACACGCTGTATAAGACGATCGTCGGAGAGCCACGCGAATCAACCCCAGCACCCCAAGCTCCACCATCAGCACCACCAGCACCCCAAGAAACCCAAGCACCCGTTGCACCACCATCATCACCACCAGCACCCCAAGCAACCCCACCATCAGCACCACCAGCACCCCAAGCACCCCCAGCAGGTCAGGTGAAGAAGCCAAGGAAGAGAGGAAATAAGAAGGGCGCATCTTCGAGCCAGACTCTTCCTAAGAAGATGCGGGCCGACGACATGGTACCACGGACACCGGGTGGCTTGTCCCGGCTTCATGAAGCTGGTAAACTGATACTGCCTGAGGACCTCGAACACCTCGCAAGTGGACCAATGATCAGTTTGCAGCAAAATATTCAGTTTCTAGAGAGCCTCCTTCTTCAAGACAAGGATCCAAATTACCCGGTGTTCACGGTCAGGGTGCCAGCAGCAGACCTGAACTTCGTCCAAGCATACCCCGCGGATATCTTCTTCATAGCGTTCGAGGACGTCTTCAATCTATTTCACTGGAAACGGCTCGACTATAACTTGGTTCGCCTATACGCGATCAATCTTCAGATGAAGATCAAGAGAGAGAGACCCCCCAACGTCGCGGTAGCGGATCCCTACTACATGCGCGATAGCCAGCTGGTGGATGGCTCAAGCACACGGACCGCGGCGGTGCGGTACCTCCAGAGCTTCATGCTCATGAACAAAGAGAAGAACACCATTCTTCTGCCTGTCTTTCCCGAGTAAGTACACATTCGCTCTCGGCTATCGTAACTTATGCTTTCTTATATATTTCTTCCATTGCCGATCATTTCCAACATTCCATTTAAATTGCATGTGTTGAGCAGGGACACATACTGCACACTCGTCGTTCTTTGCCCGAAGTGGTCCCTAGCCCAGTACTTCGACTCGTCGAGTACGACGACGAAGAAAGACTACAACAGAATAAGGAGTGTTCTCGATGAGGCTATCCTTTTCTACTCCAAAAATGGAGGCATCTTCCACGAGAAGGGGAAATTTATCAGGCCGGACACTAAAGAGCAGGGGTTCAAGCACGTGATCAACTTCCCTTGCATCAAGCAGCTAGATGACAGCATGAAGGAGGCCTTCTATGTCCTCCATCACCTTAAAGGGTTTGTCGCGGATGCAGAGATGATGCGTCTGCCACCTAGTAAGCGAGACCCCAAAAAAATGGCGGGGGAGATCAGCGATGCTGATCTTAGAGAAGACTTCCATCGCATCCAAGTAAAGCTATCGGAAATTATCGTAGAAGATGTATGTGCTACCGGTGATGGCGCCAGAAAATATTGATGTTGGCGTATGGTTGATGTGGAAGCAGATGTCCTTGTGCGTGGTGATGACCAGCCCGTTGGGAACCCCAAGAGGAAGGTATGATGAGTGTAGCGGCTAGTTTTCCCTCAGTTAAGAAACCAAGGTTTATCGATCAGGAGAAGGGAGACGGTGACGACTGAAGGTGTTTGTGGAACCTGCACACACACAGACAAATACTTTGTTCCCAACTTGCGATGAGGTTGTCAATCTCACCGGTTTGCTTGAAACAAAGGTTATGAGTGTATCGAGTGGAAAACAGTAGAGTATGCTAGTAAAGTAAACAGTACGGGAATAGTAAACAGTTGATTGCAATATGATTAAAATAGGACCGGGGTCCACAGTTCACTAGTGGTGTCTCTCCATAGATAAAATAACATGCTGGGTAAACAAATTATAGTTGGGAAATTGATAGAATAAAGATAACGTGATATGTCAAGAAGATCACTATGAGATTCACTCTGGGCATTACAACAAAATACATAGACCGCCATCCAACTGCATCTATGACTAATAATCCACCCCCGGGGATATCATCCGAACACCCTAGAAGTATTAAGTTGCGAACAACAGATAATTGCATTAAGCAAAGTGTGTAATGTAAACAAAGCATATGCCCTCGAGCATATGAATGTTGTTTTCTCCCTAGAAGTATTAAGCATATGCCCTCGAGCAACTGCATCTATGACTAATAATCCACCCCCGGGGATATCATCCGAACACCCTAGAAGTATTAAGTTGCGAACAACAGATAATTGCATTAAGCAAAGTGTGTAATGTAAACAAAGCATATGCCCTCGAGCATATGAATGTTGTTTTCTCCCTAGTAGCAACAGCACATCTACCACCTTAGAGGTTTCTGTCACTCCCCCAGGTGAAATAGAGGCATGAACCCACTATCGAGCATAAATACCCCCTCTTGGAGTCACTAGCAACTACTCGGCCAAGATAGCTACTAACAACGGAGAGCATGCAAGATCATAAACAACATAGAGATAACAAAAGATATAATTCAGTACAGCAACTTAATCATAAACACCAATATTCATCGGATCCCAACAAACCAACATCATAGAATTACATAACAGTGATCTCAATCATGTAGGGCAGCTCATGAGATCTAAACATGAAGCACATGGTGGAGAAGACAACCATCTAGCTACTGCTATGGACCCATAGTCCAAGGTAGACTACTCACTCATCGCTCCGGAGGCAATCATGGCGATGAAGGAGACCTCCGGTGGCGATTCCCCTCTCCGACAGGGTGCCGGGAAGAGCTTCTGGACCCTCCCGATCTTCGGGTCGACGGCGGCGGCGGATCGCGATGTATTCTGGAAAACTGATTGGGCCTTAGGTTTTTCTCGTCAGGGGGTATATGTAGGCGAAGGGGCGATGTCAGAGGAGGTCCCAGGTGGCCTCACACATAGGTGGCGTGGGCCAGGGGTAGGCCGCGCCACCCCTGTGTGTGGGCCCCTGGTCCTCCGTCTCCTACTCTCCTTCGGATGTTTGGGAGCTCCCCGATGAAATATGACTTCTGGAACTTGTTTCGTCCAATTCCGAGAATATTTCCTGTGTATCACTTCTGAAACACAAAAACAGCAGAAAACAGAGAACTGGCACTGTGGCACTTCGTTAATAGGTTAGTTCCGGAAAGCGTATAAAAATGCCACTAAGTGTAACGAAACAATAGGCAAATGGTGTAAAACAAAGCATGGAGCATCAAAAATTATAGATACGTTTGAGACGTATCAAGCATCCCCAAGCTTAACTCCTGCTCGTCCTCGAGTAGGTAAGTGATAACAAAAGAATAATTTTTGAGGTGACATGCACCTACACAATCTTGATCATATATGTAAGCATTGATGAGCTGGGATCAATAGAACTTAAACATGGGCATGAAGATATAATCATGACAATAAGAACTTAGCAACCATGTTGTAAACATGCAAATGAACACAAACAAAAGATCATGATAATGAAACAATGAAAGTCAAACGTGTGTTCAAATCATAAGGAAAAACATACAAGTGGTTTTCAGCTTGTCCTTCAAAGAGAGCAAAACATAAATGCATAGGACACCTTCAAGTTTAAGAGGGCGACTAGATACAAATAATTTAGGAACAAGTGAAACCAACAATATGAGTCAATCAATGAACCTTGGGACAATGCATATCACACTAAGAATGACAACTATGCTCTCTTAATGGTGCATAAAGAAAGAAGGTGGTGACTCAACATAAAAGTAAAAGATAGGCCCTTCGCAGAGGGAAGTAGTGTTTGCAAGTTTTATAACCTTCAAAAATTATGGTACTTACCGGCTTTGAGCTCTCATTGCCCCCATCATAAGCATCTTGAATGGTTAAAGTTAATGCGAGAACAATTATGATGCATATGCTTGACAAATCATAAGTTGAAAACCTCGTGTCCCGTGAATACGAGTACCCAAACTATGCTACTTTACTTAGAGTCCCAAGCAAGGCTCTTGTCATTGTAAATATATGCATATCATTGAGAACCGCCAATGGGGTACCTCCGTGCCCGATGACATGGAACAAGCCCACACCAAAATGACAGGACAAGCAGACAATGAACACCTCGGCATCACTTTTATTTGCTATATTGTTTAGCTTTTTATTGTGAGATGCGTCGTCGAATGTTCACCATGGGTATGCTGCAAATTTCCACCATGAATTATGCATGGCTTAGATTGGCGGCCCGGCGTTTCCCTAACACATATAAAAACTCCATGATCCTCACAAGATTCCCAATTCATTTCACATAGCGGGCATCCATAAACAAAAGATCACAATATCAACTCAAATAGGAAGTGCAATGTTGAAAGCTTGCCCCATGATGGCATGGCTGGGCTAGAATCCAACTTACAACTTGCAAGCATAACAACTCAGCATAAAAGACCACAATGTCAAATTTTTAGAACAGGAAAAAGTAAAGTGTGCCTTCCGGTTCGTGAGAGCTTTACTGACCGAATTTCGCATAACACTGGTAAGAGTTTAATTTGAAGAGAATACAAAAGCAAGTCAAATTTACTTGGAATAGCAAATTGCTAGTAGGTATGTATGGTGGACACTTTGAAAAACTTTGGCTTTTAGGAGTTGGATGCACGAGTAGAGCTCATACTCAGTACAAGGTGAGGGCTAGCAAAAGACTGGGAGCGACCGACTAAGAGAGCAATAATGGCCATAATCATGCAAAGCGACAAAGCGACATTAAAAGAAGCATACGATGGCATCAAAAGTCAAAAACTAAATGATCATGAAGGCTAATGGTGACTTTGGAAGAGTCTAACATGTGTGAGCATGCGCCAAGTCAACCCAAATAAAGCATCAAGGAGAAAACCAAAATAATGCTTCCATACAATAAAAACAACGCATGATTTTTTTCAAAGGCTCATTAAGCAATCTCAGTTATTTGAGACAAGTCATGCTACAGCAAAACCACTAAGCATACTATCAAAAAGACATCTAGCATGACATGAAAAAGCCTAAGCCGCAGTCTACACAAGCTCCTTCTTGTACCACTATTTTGCACAAAGCTTTTTCTCTTTTCCAACACCATTTGAAATTTTATAAACACCTCTTTTGATGAAAACCAATAAAGATCAGAGGCAAAAATACACCTTGATGAAAAGGTATGACAAGATCTGAACGCATATCAAGGCGAAAACGAAAACCAAAAGCAGTAGCAGAAAAAGTAGAACACTCGATTTTAATAAGAGTGAAAACTAGAGCGTTCTTTGCAAATGAAAACGAGTACATCTCCTCCAAAGGAAATTTGTTGGGGTCCAACCATTTATTGCAGCAAACAAACAAACTAAACTAACTAAGAAAACTAAAACAACTGACGCTCCAAGAAAAACACATAGTGCATGAAGCAATAAAAATATAGTGTTTTGAAAGGTGACCTGATTTTTGCCGATGAAGAAGGGGTGCCTCGGGGGCATCCCCAAGCTTTGACGCTTGTACTTCTTGGATATTTCTTGGGGTGCTGGGCATCCCCAAGCTTGAGCTTTTGTCCATTCTTCAACTCATCTCATCATTCTCCAATCCCTACACTTGAAAACTTCCTTCATACAAAACTAAACACAATTCTATTAGCAACATTAGTGTAAGCATAAAATATATTCATCCTCTTTTAGCTTCAGGTTTCAACTCAAAACCACCACATATAAAGTGTATACTACTGTAGCAACTTCCACAAGAGTTCCATGATAAAAAAAAAGAACCCAAAAGAAAGCGATAAAGTGGCAAAAACGAATATTGGCAGAAATATGTCAAAACTGAACAGCTGACAAAGGACGAATTTTTGAGGGATTTTCTGTTGCTCAAATCAAAAAGTGTTCAACTAAGAAAAGTTTGGATATAACCTGGGGCATATGCACAAGAAATCGCAGGTCCAAAAGATAAACAGAGAATTTTCACGAATTTTTACGGTGCAGCACCGAAAACAGTTTCAGGACAGCAATAACCCCAAATCTTTACCTCACTCAAATTAGAGGCTTCTCTTGGCACAAAAACGAAATAAACAAGATAAAGAGCGGTCATTACAGTAGCAATGACTTCCAAGACTCAAATAAAAGAAAAAGTACTGAAAGTAAACAATGGGTTATCTCCCAAGAGTGCTTTTCTTTAACGCCTTTGAGCTAGGCGCAGAAAAGTGCGAATCAAGTAATATCAAGAGATGAAGCATCAAGCTCATAATTTGCTCTAAGAATAGAGTCAAAAAGTAATTTCTTTCTTTTCCTAGGGAAGTGTTCCATACCTGTCTTTAGTGGGAATTGATACTTGATAGTGCCTTCCCTCATATCAATGATAGCACCTACAGTTCGAAGAAAAGGTCTTCCCAAAATAATAGGACATGAAGCATGGCATTCAACGTCCATAACAAGAAAATCAACGGGAACAAGGTTATTGTTAACCACAATAAGAACATCATTAATCCTTCCCAAAGGTTTCTTCTTAGCAACATCGGCAATAGGAACATCAAAATAACACTTTTCAAGCGGTGGTAAATCAAGCATGTCATAAATCTTTCTAGGCATGATAGAAATACTAGCACCTAGATCACATAAAGCATGGCAATCATAACCATTAACATGCATATCAATGATGGGTTCCCAACCATCTTCTAACTTCTTGGGAACAGAAGCTTTTTGCCTCAACTTTTCATCCCTAATCTTTATAAGAGCATTGGTAATATGCTTAGTAAAAGCAATATTTAAAGAACTAGCATTGGGAGTCAAAGCAAGCTTTTGCAAGAATGAAATTACTTCAGATATATTGCAGCCATCAACATCAAAATCATTAAAGGAAATAGTGCTATCATCTTCCACACTCCGAAAAATTTCAGCACTCTTTTGAGAAAAAGTTTTGGCAGTTTTAGGCTTTTTAGCGCAAGGAGTGGGAGTTTTCTCTACACCGATCAAAGTAAGAGGATTGCTATCAGTAGGAGCAACATCATTAGAGGTAGTAATAGTACATACCTTCATCTCTCTAGCCATCTCATCTTCTCTTTCCCACCTGGCATGCAATTCTGCTAACAATCTAATATTTTCATCAATTCTAACCTGGTTAGCATTAGCGGCAGCAACAATATTGCTCACATTCACATCATTAGGAAACACTTTTAATTTCAGAAGTTCAACATCATGAGCAAGGCTATCAACTTTAGAAGCAAGAGCATCAATTTTGCCTAACTTTTCCTCAACAGACTTATTAAAAGCAGTTTGTTTACCGATGAAGTCCTTGAGCATTACCTCAAGCTCGGAGGGCGCGGCCCTAGTGTTGTTGTAGGAATTACCATAAGAGTTACCATAACCATTACTATTGGTAGAAGGATACGGCCTGTAATTGTTACTAGCAAAATTGTTCCTATAAGCATTGTTGTTAAAATTGTTGTTTCTAATGAAATTCACATCAACTTGTTCTTCTTGAGCAACCAGAGAGGCCAAAGGGACATTATTAGGATCAACATGAGTCCTATCATTAGCAAGCATAGCCATAATGGTATCAATCTTATCACTTAAGGAAGAGGTTTCCTCAACAGAATTTACCTTCTTACCTTGTGGAGCTCTCTCGGTGTGCCATTCAGAATAATTTACCATCATGTTGTCGAGTAGCTTCGTGTAACGACCCAGGATTTTATCAAATTTTGGGGGAAAATTTTCGTTTTTTGTTTTGAGTGCATTGATTGAAATTCACAGGGATTTAAAACTTTTTAAGTTTATTTGAAAGCTTTGTTTGAAAACTATTTAAAATCCCCTATTTATTTCTTGAAGAACTTCTTTGAGAAAGATCAAGTTTCAAAATACTACTTTGTGTTTATTCAAACCTATGCCAGCTATCTTGCAAAGGGATATTTACAAAATGGGTTATAAAGTTTTCTATGCCAAAGGAATGTTTTACAAATATAACTCAAAAAAAAACTATTTTATAGAGTTTATTCTCTGATTTTAAAAGAATTACTTTAAAATCCTATTTCTACTTTGGTTTATGCAAATAAACCCTTTGTCTGAATTATAGAGTTTTTATTTGGAAATTAGTTTTATTTATGAAAACATGTTTCTTACTGTCTTAGAATGTTAAGTTGAATTTTACGAAAATTTAGAACTTGGTTTGACCTTGTTTGGTTTCATTATGCAAAATCTCTAAAGGAAATAAGATTTCAGAAAAGAATAAAAAGAAAGAACAAAAAAAAAGGGGCACAGCCCAACTAGGCCGTGCCCGGGGCCCAAAACCAACCCGAGCAGGCCTCAGCCCGCACCCCCTCTCTCTACTCTTCTTTCTCTTTCTTTTTCTTTTCTTTCCACGCCGACAGCTGGACCCCACCTGTCAGCTCCACCATCAACCTTCAGCCGTTACACCCCACTGGAAACTGCCGAGCCGGAATAACTCCGGCGAGATCTCCGCCTCCCCTTCAATTCCTTCGCAATTAGACCCACTGCCCCAGCTATTTAAGCCCCCCGGTCTCCTCTCCCTTTCCCCTTTTCTCTCTCGCCCGAAACGCCTCCAGGAGGAAGAAATTGCTCGCCGGATTTCTTAGCATCTGCGGGCATCACCGGCGAAATACATCGCCCACGGTGAGCCCCGCATCCCTCCGTCTCTCATATCCTCTCTGCCTTCCCCCGGAGCTCCTCCCTGACCTTTTCTCTTCATCTATTTCGCAGCAAGTCGAGCGCGGCCTCGTCGACCGAAGCTCACCGCTGCCCATAGCAGCTCCAGTCGCCACTCCTCGCCGCCCCAGGACGATAACGAGCTCGTTGACCACACCCGTGAGTTTGTCGCACCCCTCCGAACCTCGTCGACCACTCCATCTCCATCAGGAACGCCTGCAGCACCGTCGTCGCCAAATCCCGTACCGCAGCCTCGCCGCCGGCGACTCCTCCGGTGAACTGAAACCCTAGGTGAGCCTCACCTCTCCTAGATCTTCTCTGATCTGTTAGATCAAGATCCAATGGGCCAGATTAAATCACTTAACTAAATCGGTATGGACAGATCTGGACCATTGAAGCATCATAAGATCCTACGGCTCTGAATCGCAATCCGACCGAACCGGTACCCTCGAATAGGAACATGCCACGTGTCGTGCCCAGATCTGTTCTGATTCAAATTAGGTTCAAATCCATTTGAAATCATCTGCAACTTGCAAAATTCATAACTTTTGATCTATAGGTCGAAAAATAGCAAATGATATACCGTTGGAATCCTTAGAACATCTAGAATCCAGCAGTACCATAAAATCTTATATTTTATGGGTTAAATTTGAATCTATTTCCAAATTGAGTTAAACCCTTCTATTAGCTTGATTAAATCATATCTTTAGTTCTGTCCATCCAAAATTTACAAATTTGTAGTCCTTGGAACCCTATCAACTTGTAGAACATCATAGGATCAAGAAAATCCAAATTTGATACGTGCACACACTTTGTGCATTCAAATTTGTCCAAATCACTATTATGGTGATAATTCAAATTCTAAAATTTATTTTAGAACAATTCCAATTGCAGTAGCTTTGTTTTGCTGCAAGGTATCCAGTAGCATCACTCCCATAATTTCTCGAACCACTTAACAATTATTCAAATTCTAATATGAGAAATTGAGTATTCCTATATATAGAATATTTCTATTCCTATTTCAATCAATGATTCCTTCTACTTTAGAAAACCATATGATCATACCTAGCCATCATTGTTGTCTAAACAATATCTTGATCAAGATCATTTCACTTAGACCTATCTTGTATAGTACCCACTTATTCAAATTACAAATGTGTCATTTGAGTAAGGTGTGATACTTTCAATCGTAGTTTCTACCTTTGCTACTATGGTATTGATCAAATCAACAATCATAGTACTTAACCCAATCCTATCTACTCATCAGGAACCATAAGCCAGGTTTCACATCACCTATACCTATCCTTTACCTATAGCCATTTGATCATGTCTACTCAATCATAACCCTGCATTGAACTATTCAATTAACAAATGAGTTAATTGAGTAACTCAATACTTCACTCTTTCTAGCCTAAGCTTAAGTGTAATATATACTATTTAAGAAAAATTGTTGTCACAACTATTCAATAGTATTGCTATTGCACTATTTTGTCTCTTATGTGATTTACCCACATGAGATATTCCAAGATTCAATATGCTTTGATAAAGCATAAAGATCTCACTCATTATATTTTGTCTAATTCATATATGTACTCGAATTGCAATTGTGCTACTTGAGTAGAATATGAATTCATCTCAAACCTAGATTTTGTTAATGTGGTGTTGTTATAACCCGTACCATAGTATGTGTTATACACCATGTTGATCAACGAATCATTTGAGCCATGTCCTCAAATATCAATCATTCATATCCAATCCCATGCCTACTTAATCTTGTCCATGTACTGAACTATTCAACTTGCAAATGTGCTAATTGAGTACTTCAAGCATTCTTAAGACCTAGCCTAGTTCCTAAGTGCAATAGAAGCTATTCAAGAGTAATTGTTGTCACATTTACTCAATAGTGTTGTAGTTGCACATTTGACTCTTGTGTAATCTATTTCACATGAGCTACTCTGAAACTCATTTATGCTTTGATAAAGCATAAAGACTTCATCAATTATATTTGCCTAATCCAATTCTCTCTCTCAAATCATATTGACCTTTCCCCAACTAAGCTCTCCGATTCATATCTCACAATTCATATTTCCTTGCCATATCTTTCTTGTCATAACATCTCAATAAATCTAAATTGTTAAACAAACACTTTTCAATTGTTTGATTTGTTGATTGTGTTGGTATGGTGTGTTTATGGCATGTTATTTCTGTGCTATAGTTTGTGCGAAGGACTACGTGCTTAGTTGAGGGAAGTTGAAAGATCGTGTTCTTCAAAAAGGCAAGTGACACACATGTCCCTCACCCAATTTACTTATGCATTAGTATGCTCATCTCTTGTAGTATGCATGATAGGTGTTTTACTCAACTGTTTTATCAAATGCTTAGATCCTAGTAGTGTGTAGCAATCCCTCAAACCCCACCTGTTAGGATGCTAAATACTTTGTTAACTTTGATGCCATGCTAAGATCACTTGAAAAGTGTTTTGTGAAAAGTTAATAACTTCAACTAAAATGAAACACCTGGGTGGATTGGTATGTTGATGGAGGTGGTGTTGAGTGGCGACCTGGGGCTACACTACGTGTAGTTGCTGCCTGGGCGTACACTTGTGGATGGCCACCCAGGAATAAAGAGATGGCTATGTCTTCCATGCTTAGCGTACTTCCAGTGCAGCCTTATGACATTATGGGCTCTGTCTTGACTGATTAGAATGTGGGAGTGCAACTAGGCGCGAGAAGATGGTGGTAGATGAATTATAGGTTGGGAGCGGATCTTGCCAGTTAGTTGCCCTCTCCTTCTAAAAGGTCTCGTTTCAATTCATGTATGGGCATGAAATGAATCGTAAGGTGAAAGTGCACAACCCTTGCAAGGTGTTTTAAAACTAATCGATTAGCCGTGTCCTCGGTTATGGACAATTGAGTCTCTAGACATGGAATGTACGGAAGAATCTCATCACCGTTTCTGAATAAATTAAAATTTGTCTAGAAACACTTAGGACAGGGGCACCTCAGAGCTACATACCTTTCAAGGATGTGGTGGACTCTGAGGGCTATCTTGAATTATTTTGAATAACACCTCAGAGCTACATGCCTCCAGTATGTGGTGAACTCTGAGGGTTATTCTAATTTTGTTGAGTGGCACCCCAGAGCTACATACCTTTCAAGTGTGTGGTGAACTTTGGGGGTTATCTTGACCTTTAAAAGTCTTTAATGTTTAATAAAAGTATTAAAAATGATTTTAGGATAAAATTGGCTTTATGCAAATTAGCCTTTGAGATCCACCAGCCAAATGTCATTGTAGTATAGTCTTTCCACAAAAATGCCACCAAATATGTGTCATTTGCCAGTACATCATTGTACTGACCCCTCTGGGGCTGCATATTCAAACATGCAGGTTTTACTGTCGAGTAAGGAACCAGGAGTAGGATCTCGAGACTACATTCCAACATGCCTGCCTGTGGCACGTGATGAAGAATGGAGGCTCACTGCAAATATGCTTTATGTTGTGCACTCGTAAGGTTGAAGACCTATGTAACTGGATTTACGTTGTAATATTGATGCTATTGCAATGATTACTTATTTTGTACTGTGGTGCTATCTACTGATCCAGGGAATGGCACAGATACACAGGAGATTTGCCTTTAGTAAAAGGCGGGTCGTTACAAAATGGTATCAGAGCATAGTGTTGCCTGTAGGATCGAGACCCTAGGTTTGGAATTAGAGATAGGTAGACCCTAGGATAAAAATCTTTGTCTCATCTTACTTCTATTTAAAAAGAATGTTTGCATCTTGAAACTCCTTGTATTTCTCTCCTACTTCATTTTCAAATGATTCCTTTAGATGACCCAACCCTGAAACCATCAACAAAGGATAGAAGATCACAATGTGCCAGAAGTGTGAGACTGATACTCCATATATTTCCCTTGACCCAATATAAAGGAACTTGGAGAAAGACTCAAGTGGAGACTTCATAATACTCAGCAAGACCTCAAGGGAGAAAAGGAAGACACTACTACATTGAAGGCAACCATAAGTCAACTTCAAGGTGACATGGAAAAGTTGGTATCTGAACTTAGTGTTCAAGGAGACCTCATCAAAACCAAGGACGAGCAGATTACTAGCAGCTGGACCAGAACAATGGATCTGCTTAGAAGAGTACCAAGAAGCCTTAGTTGGACTTCCATTTAGTAATTTTAATAAGCAACGACGTGTAATAGACGTTTATGATCATACCGACTTGTGGATGATCGTACCTTCCCGTTTGTTTGAAAACTAGTTTGCTTGTTATGATGATTGTTTGTTAGATGTTGATTGAAAGATGAATTGTTTTGATCTGTTATTTTGGGTAGGAATTTTTCTTCCTTAGATCCCTTCTATCTAATCTCATATATGCTAAGACCTAAACCTGTCCTAAACACAAACAGATGCATCCTCAACATCAGAACAATCACAACAACCCTCAGTTGGAGATAGCAATGCAACAGTTGGTTGAAGCTCACACAGGAATGATGCGGGTGATGACTCAGAATATGGTTAATCGCGATAGCAAAGAGCTACCCCCAGGAGTGCAGCAAATGCTAAATGATCATTCACGAATAGTACAAATGATGTCCCAGATGGTGGCTAGTACCTATAATAGCCTGCCACAAGATGAGCATGGTGGAAAGCCAACACAAGTTGATGCTGAGATGACACAGCAAGCCTGTAAGAGATGTGGAGAAATGGGACACACCTCTAAGGACTGTCATGAAGGGTGTCCCTACTGTGATATAAGTCACCCAATTGGAGAATGTCCCATGAGCCAAGTTACTTGTTTCCTATGCGAAGGAACCAATCATGTTCCTGTTGAGTGCAAGTTTTATTCCACGGTACAACGAATGAATCAACAAGCCAAGGATAGAATGAGCCAACTGCTAAGAAAGACCCCTGAAGATGGAAGTCCCAAGATGAAAGTGGACTTGAAAGTCATGGAAACAACACACAACCCTACCACTAAGTGTTGCTACTCATGTGGAGAAGAAGGACACTTTTCCAGAGATTGCTCGAGGAAACGAGAAAGGTTTCCCACAGCCATGGTAGAATATGAAGAGAATGAAGTAGGAGATCTCCTAGCCTTAGAGGTACCCAAAAGGAAGAAGAAGATGATAGAAAAGAAAGACAATAGCAAGGTGCAGTGCTTCAATTGCAGGGAACTTGGACATTATGCGAGGGAATGTCCAGAACCAAACATACAAAGGGGAACAAATCTGGTCACTTGTCAGAAATGCAACCAAAAGGGACACTATGCAAATAAATGTTCAGAAAATGGTACTACAAGACTTCTGTGAACTGGGATGATCGAAGGATGCAGCAAAATACAAGGAGAAGACACAACAAAGTATGGCCAACTTGAGAAAATTGTATGCAGCTACAACCTTGTAATAAATATTGTAAGGACTTGTAAGAGTTAAGGACAACCTGGTTGAATGAATTATACTTCTCGATGAGATGGCAAGCCGAAGGATTTGTAACTCCAGAGTCAACGTCACACAACCGAGTTGCGCAAAACCCTAGCTAAGGAACGATAGATTTGTTTTAAAAATCTAGATTTGAATCACAGGTTCTCATTTCAAGAAAATTTTGGCAAAACCAGTGAGGTTGACCAAGAGTTAGAATGCGAGGTTTGCAAACCATGTATGAAGTAATGATTTGGGTGCAGGATGGATTGATCACCATTCCTACTACTCTTATTATTCGCTCTCATAATGTTGGTTTACATACCTAGAGAGACATACCTACATGAGAGACGACGCTTTAAACCATGACCTTAGGAAGATAGATATGTTACCCCCTTCGTAGTATGCCAGTGTGGCCAAAACGTAAGAATACGGTGAGGAACGACTACACGTTTCCAAAGCATTTTCTCAGTGGACCTTGAATGCTGAGACGATTCAATTTTGACTTCAATTCCCTGACTTCTCGTTCCGACTCCCCACACGGCCTGTTCGACTACCCCTGAGCCTATAAAAGAGGACTCTCCCCTCTCCAGAGAGTCACAACAGAGACAGCCACTACCAACTATGAGATTTCCTCCCAATTCCAGAGCCCTACGCCACCGAAGTCTACCCCATCCCGACCTACGATGTTATGAGGCAACTCTCCAAATCCATGGAACCCTGTTCCTGCCCATGAGAGCGTCCTCAGATCCCTTTTCCCTGAAAAGGAATCCATCTTCGAGATATGATCAAGTTGTTCAGCGCCTTTCAACAACTATGAAGACGATTGCTAAAGGAATTCTTAAGGACCATCTGGTACCTGTGGCAAGTAACACGACTTGCTCCGGTAACTTGAATGGGTTCAACAATGCTGGTTATAAGGCGACCTTCCGTCCCTTAAAGGTGCAAGTACCTCTTACAGAGTCCACCTTGTTTACCCCTATGAAATGCTTGAGAAGACTGCAGAGAGATGCCATCCTAATTCATTGGGATGTGTGGTCTCATCATGTTCGAGGGGCAAGCATGCAGTGCTTGACGCTAAATATCTTTTAAGATTCTTGGAATGAAAATCAGCTAAAAAGCAACAAGGAGTATGCCGATGGCCTGTATGCTATCTTGGCCTTGATGAGGACCGACCAAGCAAAGGGTAGATACACATTCTTGGACGATGTGGACTACCTTGTTGAAGACAACGCGATGGATGATATCTGCTTATCACCAGAATTGGATGGAACCCTTGGTGTGCCCACTTTTGAGCATAGTATTGAGCATCAGAACTTCTGAGAAGGGCGAATTGAAGGAAAATGACACAACGGTGAATGCAAGCTGGGAACAAAATGCAAGTTCCTAAGGAAGCATCAAGATACCCCTAAGAGGAATTTTCTTTTAAGGGTGGTAGCCACCCAGATACCTAAACCCAGATAACCTAATACCTACTTTCTTTCTAGCCTCTCCAATCTCGAGGACGAGATTTCTTTTAAGGGTGGTAGTCTGTAACGACCCAGGATTTTATCAAATTTTGGGGGAAAATTTTCGTTTTTTGTTTTGAGTGCATTGATTGAAATTCACAGGGATTTAAAACTTTTTAAGTTTATTTGAAAGCTTTGTTTGAAAACTATTTAAAATCCCCTATTTATTTCTTGAAGAACTTCTTTGAGAAAGATCAAGTTTCAAAATACTACTTTGTGTTTATTCAAACCTATGCCAGCTATCTTGCAAAGGGATATTTACAAAATGGGTTATAAAGTTTTCTATGCCAAAGGAATGTTTTACAAATATAACTCAAAAAAAAACTATTTTATAGAGTTTATTCTCTGATTTTAAAAGAATTACTTTAAAATCCTATTTCTACTTTGGTTTATGCAAATAAACCCTTTGTCTGAATTATAGAGTTTTTATTTGGAAATTAGTTTTATTTATGAAAACATGTTTCTTACTGTCTTAGAATGTTAAGTTGAATTTTACGAAAATTTAGAACTTGGTTTGACCTTGTTTGGTTTCATTATGCAAAATCTCTAAAGGAAATAAGATTTCAGAAAAGAATAAAAAGAAAGAACAAAAAAAAAGGGGCACAGCCCAACTAGGCCGTGCCCGGGGCCCAAAACCAACCCGAGCAGGCCTCAGCCCGCACCCCCTCTCTCTACTCTTCTTTCTCTTTCTTTTTCTTTTCTTTCCACGCCGACAGCTGGACCCCACCTGTCAGCTCCACCATCAACCTTCAGCCGTTACACCCCACTGGAAACTGCCGAGCCGGAATAACTCCCGCGAGATCTCCGCCTCCCCTTCAATTCCTTCGCAATTAGACCCACTGCCCCAGCTATTTAAGCCCCCCGGTCTCCTCTCCCTTTCCCCTTTTCTCTCTCGCCCGAAACGCCTCCAGGAGGAAGAAATTGCTCGCCGGATTTCTTAGCATCTGCGGGCATCACCGGCGAAATACATCGCCCACGGTGAGCCCCGCATCCCTCCGTCTCTCATATCCTCTCTGCCTTCCCCCGGAGCTCCTCCCTGACCTTTTCTCTTCATCTATTTCGCAGCAAGTCGAGCGCGGCCTCGTCGACCGAAGCTCACCGCTGCCCATAGCAGCTCCAGTCGCCACTCCTCGCCGCCCCAGGACGATAACGAGCTCGTTGACCACACCCGTGAGTTTGTCGCACCCCTCCGAACCTCGTCGACCACTCCATCTCCATCAGGAACGCCTGCAGCACCGTCGTCGCCAAATCCCGTACCGCAGCCTCACCGCCGGCGACTCCTCCGGTGAACTGAAACCCTAGGTGAGCCTCACCTCTCCTAGATCTTCTCTGATCTGTTAGATCAAGATCCAATGGGCCAGATTAAATCACTTAACTAAATCGGTATGGACAGATCTGGACCATTGAAGCATCATAAGATCCTACGGCTCTGAATCGCAATCCGACCGAACCGGTACCCTCGAATAGGAACATGCCACGTGTCGTGCCCAGATCTGTTCTGATTCAAATTAGGTTCAAATCCATTTGAAATCATCTGCAACTTGCAAAATTCATAACTTTTGATCTATAGGTCGAAAAATAGCAAATGATATACCGTTGGAATCCTTAGAACATCTAGAATCCAGCAGTACCATAAAATCTTATATTTTATGGGTTAAATTTGAATCTATTTCCAAATTGAGTTAAACCCTTCTGTTAGCTTGATTAAATCATATCTTTAGTTCTGTCCATCCAAAATTTACAAATTTGTAGTCCTTGGAACCCTATCAACTTGTAGAACATCATAGGATCAAGAAAATCCAAATTTGATACGTGCACACACTTTGTGCATTCAAATTTGTCCAAATCACTATTATGGTGATAATTCAAATTCTAAAATTTATTTTAGAACAATTCCAATTGCAGTAGCTTTGTTTTGCTGCAAGGTATCCAGTAGCATCACTCCCATAATTTCTCGAACCACTTAACAATTATTCAAATTCTAATATGAGAAATTGAGTATTCCTATATATAGAATATTTCTATTCCTATTTCAATCAATGATTCCTTCTACTTTAGAAAACCATATGATCATACCTAGCCATCATTGTTGTCTAAACAATATCTTGATCAAGATCATTTCACTTAGACCTATCTTGTATAGTACCCACTTATTCAAATTACAAATGTGTCATTTGAGTAAGGTGTGATACTTTCAATCGTAGTTTCTACCTTTGCTACTATGGTATTGATCAAATCAACAATCATAGTACTTAACCCAATCCTATCTACTCATCAGGAACCATAAGCCAGGTTTCACATCACCTATACCTATCCTTTACCTATAGCCATTTGATCATGTCTACTCAATCATAACCCTGCATTGAACTATTCAATTAACAAATGAGTTAATTGAGTAACTCAATACTTCACTCTTTCTAGCCTAAGCTTAAGTGTAATATATACTATTTAAGAAAAATTGTTGTCACAACTATTCAATAGTATTGCTATTGCACTATTTTGTCTCTTATGTGATTTACCCACATGAGATATTCCAAGATTCAATATGCTTTGATAAAGCATAAAGATCTCACTCATTATATTTTGTCTAATTCATATATGTACTCGAATTGCAATTGTGCTACTTGAGTAGAATATGAATTCATCTCAAACCTAGATTTTGTTAATGTGGTGTTGTTATAACCCGTACCATAGTATGTGTTATACACCATGTTGATCAACGAATCATTTGAGCCATGTCCTCAAATATCAATCATTCATATCCAATCCCATGCCTACTTAATCTTGTCCATGTACTGAACTATTCAACTTGCAAATGTGCTAATTGAGTACTTCAAGCATTCTTAAGACCTAGCCTAGTTCCTAAGTGCAATAGAAGCTATTCAAGAGTAATTGTTGTCACATTTACTCAATAGTGTTGTAGTTGCACATTTGACTCTTGTGTAATCTATTTCACATGAGCTACTCTGAAACTCATTTATGCTTTGATAAAGCATAAAGACTTCATCAATTATATTTGCCTAATCCAATTCTCTCTCTCAAATCATATTGACCTTTCCCCAACTAAGCTCTCCGATTCATATCTCACAATTCATATTTCCTTGCAATATCTTTCTTGTCATAACATCTCAATAAATCTAAATTGTTAAACAAACACTTTTCAATTGTTTGATTTGTTGATTGTGTTGGTATGGTGTGTTTATGGCATGTTATTTCTGTGCTATAGTTTGTGCGAAGGACTACGTGCTTAGTTGAGGGAAGTTGAAAGATCGTGTTCTTCAAAAAGGCAAGTGACACACATGTCCCTCACCCAATTTACTTATGCATTAGTATACTCATCTCTTGTAGTATGCATGATAGGTGTTTTACTCAACTGTTTTATCAAATGCTTAGATCCTAGTAGTGTGTAGCAATCCCTCAAACCCCACCTGTTAGGATGCTAAATACTTTGTTAACTTTGATGCCATGCTAAGATCACTTGAAAAGTGTTTTGTGAAAAGTTAATAACTTCAACTAAAATGAAACACCTGGGTGGATTGGTATGTTGATGGAGGTGGTGTTGAGTGGCGACCTGGGGCTACACTACGTGTAGTTGCTGCCTGGGCGTACACTTGTGGATGGCCACCCAGGAATAAAGAGATGGCTATGTCTTCCATGCTTAGCGTACTTCCAGTGCAGCCTTATGACATTATGGGCTCTGTCTTGACTGATTAGAATGTGGGAGTGCAACTAGGCGCGAGAAGATGGTGGTAGATGAATTATAGGTTGGGAGCGGATCTTGCCAGTTAGTTGCCCTCTCCTTCTAAAAGGTCTCGTTTCAATTCATGTATGGGCATGAAATGAATCGTAAGGTGAAAGTGCACAACCCTTGCAAGGTGTTTTAAAACTAATCGATTAGCCGTGTCCTCGGTTATGGACAATTGAGTCTCTAGACATGGAATGTACGGAAGAATCTCATCACCGTTACTGAATAAATTAAAATTTGTCTAGAAACACTTAGGACAGGGGCACCTCAGAGCTACATACCTTTCAAGGATGTGGTGGACTCTGAGGGCTATCCTGAATTATTTTGAATAACACCTCAGAGCTACATGCCTCCAGTATGTGGTGAACTCTGAGGGTTATTCTAATTTTGTTGAGTGGCACCCCAGAGCTACATACCTTTCAAGTGTGTGGTGAACTTTGGGGGTTATCTTGACCTTTAAAAGTCTTGAATGTTTAATAAAAGTATTAAAAATGATTTTAGGATAAAATTGGCTTTATGCAAATTAGCCTTTGAGATCCACCAGCCAAATGTCATTGTAGTATAGTCTTTCCACAAAAATGCCACCAAATATGTGTCATTTGCCAGTACATCATTGTACTGACCCCTCTGGGGCTGCATATTCAAACGTGCAGGTTTTACTGTCGAGTAAGGAACCAGGAGTAGGATCTCGAGACTACATTCCAACATGCCTGCCTGTGGCACGTGATGAAGAATGGAGGCTCACTGCAAATATGCTTTATGTTGTGCACTCGTAAGGTTGAAGACCTATGTAACTGGATTTACGTTGTAATATTGATGCTATTGCAATGATTACTTATTTTGTACTGTGGTGCTATCTACTGATCCAGGGAATGGCACAGATACACAGGAGATTTGCCTTTAGTAAAAGGCGGGTCGTTACACTTCGAGGCGGCGCCCAATGTAAGGGACATAAAAGTGCCTCCAGCAGCTGAATCAAGTAGGTTCCTTGAAGAAAAATTCAGTCCTGCATAAAAAGTTTGGATAATCATCCAAGTAGTCAGTCCATGAGTGGGGCAATTCTTTATCATAGATTTCATTCTTTCCCAAGCTTGAGCAACATGTTCATTATCAAACTGAGTAAACTTCATAATATTGCTACGCAACGATATAATCTTAGCAGGAGGATAGTATCTACCAATAAAAGCATCCTTACACTTATCCCATGAATCAATACTATTCTTAGTCAAAGACAGCAACCAATCTTTAGCCTTTCCTCTCAAAGAAAAAGGAAACAACTTGAGCTTAATAATATCACTATCAACATCTTTATATTTCTGCATCTCACATAGCTCAACAAAATTGTTGAGATGAGTTGCAGCATCTTCAGTACTAGCACCAGAAAATTGCTCTTTCATAACAAGGTTCAATAAAGCAGGCTTGATCTCATAAAAAGTGGTAGCAGGAACAGGTGGTGCAATAGGAGTGCAGATAAAATCACTATTGTTTGTGCTAGCAAAGTCACACAACTTGGTGTTTTCAGGATTGGCCATTTCAGCAAAAAGAAAGTAAACAAGTAAAAACAGCTACCAAGGATTCTAATTTTTTTTGGGTTTTTGATATGAAAAGCAATGCAGGTAAATAAATAAAGTAAAGCAAAACAAATAACAAAGTAAAGAATGTGTGTGCGAAGAACTCCCCTCGCAGAAGTCTTCTCTTCCTTCCCCGGCAACGGCGCCAAAAAAGTAGCTGCTACCGGTGATGGCGCCAGAAAATATTGATGTTGGCGTATGGTTGATGTGGAAGCAGATGTCCTTGTGCGTGGTGATGACCAGCCCGTTGGGAACCCCAAGAGGAAGGTATGATGAGTGTAGCGGCTAGTTTTCCCTCAGTTAAGAAACCAAGGTTTATCGATCAGGAGAAGGGAGACAGTGACGACTGAAGGTGTTTGTGGAACCTGCACACACACAGACAAATACTTTGTTCCCAACTTGCGATGAGGTTGTCAATCTCACCGGTTTGCTTGAAACAAAGGTTATGAGTGTATCGAGTGGAAAACAGTAGAGTATGCTAGTAAAGTAAACAGTACGGGAATAGTAAACAGTTGATTGCAATATGATTAAAATAGGACCGGGGTCCACAGTTCACTAGTGGTGTCTCTCCATAGATAAAATAACATGCTGGGTAAACAAATTACAGTTGGGCAATTGATAGAATAAAGATAACGTGATATGTCAAGAAGATCACTATGAGATTCACTCTGGGCATTACAACAAAATACATAGACCGCCATCCAACTGCATCTATGACTAATAATCCACCCCCGGGGATATCATCCGAACACCCTAGAAGTATTAAGTTGCGAACAACAGATAATTGCATTAAGCAAAGTGTGTAATGTAAACAAAGCATATGCCCTCGAGCATATGAATGTTGTTTTCTCCCTAGTAGCAACAGCACATCTACCACCTTAGAGGTTTCTGTCACTCCCCCAGGTGAAATAGAGGCATGAACCCACTATCGAGCATAAATACCCCCTCTTGGAGTCACTAGCAACTACTCGGCCAAGATAGCTACTAACAACGGAGAGCATGCAAGATCATAAACAACATAGAGATAACAAAAGATATAATTCAGTACAGCAACTTAATCATAAACACCAATATTCATCGGATCCCAACAAACCAACATCATAGAATTACATAACAGTGATCTCAATCATGTAGGGCAGCTCATGAGATCTAAACATGAAGCACATGGTGGAGAAGACAACCATCTAGCTACTGCTATGGACCCATAGTCCAAGGTAGACTACTCACTCATCGCTCCGAAGGCAATCATGGCGATGAAGGAGACCTCCGGTGGCGATTCCCCTCTCCGACAGGGTGCCGGGAAGAGCTTCTGGACCCTCCCGATCTTCGGGTCGACGGCGGCGGCGGATCGCGATGTATTCTGGAAAACTGATCGGGCCTTAGGTTTTTCTCGTCAGGGGGTATATGTAGGCGAAGGGGCGATGTCAGAGGAGGTCCCAGGTGGCCTCACACATAGGTGGCGCGGGCCAGGGGTAGGCCGCGCCACCCCTGTGTGTGGGCCCCTGGTCCTCCGTCTCCTACTCTCCTTCGGATGTTTGGGAGCTCCCCGATGAAATATGACTTCTGGAACTTGTTTCGTCCAATTCCGAGAATATTTCCTGTGTATCACTTCTGAAACACAAAAACAGCAGAAAACAGGGAACTGGCACTGTGGCACTTCGTTAATAGGTTAGTTCCGGAAAGCGTATAAAAATGCCACTAAGTGTAACGAAACAATAGGCAAATGGTGTAAAACAAAGCATGGAGCATCAAAAATTATAGATACGTTTGAGACGTATCAGTATGCAACAGATCGGGGCTCTTACACCAACTCAGAGGGTTGTGTAAGAGGGATATAGAAGAACGCCTACATAGGCAGGGTGATGGAAGGACGTGGACGACGAAGGACATGTACAAACCGTTCCCGGAGCCCATGAACAAGACGTCTCGTTGATCGAGAGGCTGGTGTGCCTACTGTGTTGTAAATAAACTTGCTTAGTGTCGTTGTTGGACTTCAATTACTATTGTAGTCGATGTAGTTGAACTTGATTACTTATGTGATACCGATGCTATATGACTTTTAGGTTTATTATTATTTCCTTGCTTTAATTCTTGTGAATATGTATGCATGTGAACCCTCTAATTCTTTCCATTGCATTATATACTAATATGCCTTGTGTCCATAGAGATGACGTGGTACGTCGTGTTCGAGGGGCGGGTTCCAGGAGTCTACGAGGAGTGGACGGACTGCAAGGAACAGGTGCACAAGTTCAGCGGCAACTGCTACAAAGGCTACCCGACTCAACAAGAGGCGGTTGCCAAGTGGAGGAAGCACCAGTCGAACAAGAGCAAGATGAAGACCTTCATTGTGCTCTCGCTCTTGCTCACCATCGTCGGAGCGGTACTCTATTTCATCCTAGTGTAGGCGGCGGCCGGTGTCACTTCATTTGTATCTTGAGATGATGCACTTAATTTGCATGGATTATGAGTTGTATGGAGATATATATGTATGATGAGTTGTATATGCATGGAGCTATATGAAATCTGTTAATATTCTATATGAAATGAGTTGTATATGGAGATATATAATTGTGCTATATGAAATCTGTTGATATATCTGTATACTGCTATATTATATCTGTTAATACCTGTATATATACGCTAGACAGAATAAGGTCTGTATAAAACCTGTAATATTTCTGTGGCGCACTATCTTGTAATTCTGTGGCGCACCTAATTCTATGGCGCACCAAGAAACAATGCGCCACAGAATTCCTTAATTATGTGGCGCATTAGGTCTTGGTGCGCCACAGAATTCCATATTTCTGTGGCGCATGTGCTGGTGCGCCACAGAATGCTTATTTTTGTGGCGAAGATTCTATGGAGCACCACCCATGCGCCACAGAATGCATATTTTGGTGCGCCACAGAAGAGGTTTTCCCTACTAGTGGGTACATGGAGTATTGGATAGGTGCTATAATGTTGATTAGATCAACACCACAAGGATAGCAAGAATGGAATCTATGATTGAGATGTATCACACTTTAATTAAACAACACAAATGTAATTTGAATTTGTGTGAACTAGACAAGATAGGTCTAAGTAGATATGATCTTGATCAAGATGTGGTTTAGACAATATTGATGACTAGGTATGGTTTTAGGATTTTCTAATGTAGAAAGAAACATTACTAAAAAGGTATAGGTTCATTTCTATAGTGGAATTTACTCAAATTCTCATGTTAGAATTTGAATAATTGTGAAATGGTTCAAGAAATTATGGGAGTGATGCTACTGGATATCTTGCAACAACAAAGCTACTGTAATTGGATTCATTCAAAAATAAATTTTTGAACTCAAGATATGGTCAAAATAGTGGTTTGAATAGATTTGGATGCACAAAGTATGTGCACGTAGCAAATTAGGATTTTCTTGTTCCTATGATGTTCTCCATGTTGAGAGTATTTCAGAGACTACAAAATTGTAATTTTTGGATTAACAGAACGAAAGTTATGAATTTAACAAGCTAACAGAAGGTTTGATTAAATTCTAAAAATAGATTCAAATTGAACCCATAAAATATAAGATTTTATTGTACTACTGGATTCTACATGTTTCAAGGATTCCAACGGTATATCAATTGTTATTTTTGGACCTACAGATCAAAAGATATGAATTTTGCAAGATTGGGATCAAATCTGGTTTGAAATTCTAATTCAAAATTTGTTTAAAACGGAAGCCGACACGCGGCGTGATCTGATTGGCCGGTACCGCTTCGGTCGGATCGGCAATGTTGGCCGTTGGATTTAAAAGGATCTGAGCGGCCCAGATCTGATACACATTCATTTTTAAGTGATCTAATCTTATGCGTTCGTTTCAGATCCGACGGCTTGCAAAGAGGGGAGAGGAGATGCTCACTGTGGCTAGGGTTTCGTTGTCGCCGGCGAGGTAGCGGTACTGTAATGGACGACGGCGGTGTTCTGGTGGTCTCCAGCGGTGACGAAGTGGTCGACAGAATGCTCCTGGACGAGGGGAACCTGGTGGCGAGATCTGCCGGGTCGAGGTGCTCAGACTCGTCGGTGGTTCCTCGCCGAACTTGCAGAGGAGGGCGGTGGCTTCGGCTTGAGGATGGTTTCATCGATCTGATGCACAAAAAATCACCGAACCATGTCAGCGAGGTGTGCAAGGGAGAAAGGAAGGTGCGGGGACCAGAAGGAGGTGGCGTGGTCTCACCGGAGTGTCGATTTCCGATGAAAACAGTGGCGTAAGTCCGATGCTATGGCGAGCAATTCGGGCAGCCTGGCGGCTCCGAATTGAGAGGAAGGAGGATGGGAAAGGATAGGAGGCCATGGGGCTCTTATAGGCGAGGTCTTGAAGGCCAATTACTCGCGAAATAATGCAAGGAGTGGTCTCCGGCGACCATTTCCAGAAACGGAGAGAGAGGGAGAAGATTGCGGGAGGAGGATGAACCCGACAGGTGGGGTCCAGGCGTCAGTGTCGGGAGGAGGGGAATGTCGGTACCCTTTCGGGACGGCGCATTGCTGGGCCTCGGGCCAAATCTGGGGCTGGGCTAGATTGGTCTCCCCCGGTCTTTTATTCTTTTTTATTTCCTTTTTATTTTCTTTTTCTGATTTCTGATTTAAATCAAATCCTTTGCAATCTTGATTCGAAACACTTCAAACAAGATCCTAAGTTATTCTAATATTCAGCATAGTGTGCTAAACCAGTAGCAAAATAAGTTTTCAAAATAAAAGAGAATTTTTAGTAAAAGTTTATGAACAAGGCAAGGAGGTTTGTTTGCATAAATGCAAATATGGAGATAGGGTTTGAAATAAATCCTTTTAGAAATCAGTGATAAAAACTTATAAAAAAATGTTTGAAATTATCTTTCAGACTTTGTTTTGGTAATGAAATAAATAATTTTGTAAACCATCCTTTGCAATCTAGCTTGCATAGATTCATGTGTAAAAAAATATCATTTGGAAAACTTTCATCTTCTCAAAGAAACTCTTCAAGAAAAGATAGAAGGTTTGAAATAGTTTTCTACTAAAGCTTTTAATTAACTAAAAGTTTTAAATCTTTGTGAATTTTCAATCCATGCACTCAAAACAAAATCAAATTTTTTTTCCCCAAAATTTGATAAAATCTTGGGATATTACACTAGTGTATATGCTAAGAGCTCTAAGCTCCCTGTTATTGGTGGCCTCTGGTTGATCGAGACGTGGCACTCGTTGGGCCTACCTCGCGCTGTCAATACCGCTTGGTCGCTCGTGGAGACGTGGAGTGTGAAGCCTATGCGTGTATGGTTTGGTCAAGTCGGTTTGAAACTTCTAATGACTTTTGTTCGGCCGCACGCCTCCTCCCCCAGCCTTCCACGACTCCCTCTGTGTACCCATCTCCCAGTCTCTCTCTCGTGCCGTCTCTAGAGGAAGAAATCCCCACCGCGCCGCCACCGCTAATCGGATGCCTCCACCGCTAATCGGCGCCGACCATCGTCGTCCCACCTCTGCGTCGATATCCTCTAGCTATTCACCATGGCTACTTCAACCTTCCGCCCCCGCGGAGAACCCTAGCTGCCGCTTGGTGGGGTCTAATTTCGTCCTCCACCCGCATCTGCGCACGAATGTGCTCAGTGTGAAGATCATGCAGGTGAGGTGTTTCTTATGATTTAACAAGATGATGGTTTAGGAGCGCAATTCTGAACGTTGCTGATGCATTTTTTCTAGATGATTCAAAACTAGCGACACAGAGGTGCCGAAGTCGTTCATGCTGTTGTTCCTGAAGAACAGGAACGCGAGCGTGGGGAACTTGGTGTACTGCGGAAGGAGACCACGAGCCATGAAGGTGGCAGGTTGGCACCATGGAGCACTGTCAAGGAACTCGCCACCCCTGTCACCATGACGAAGGACGGCAAGAACCTGGCGGTCGCGACCAGGGCCGAGAGCCTACTGCTCTGCATCAAGCACCGGTTGTCCGGTTCCCTGGCCTCTCACAGACCACCCTGGACACTGGAAAGCTCCGGTTCAACAAGGTGATTGTTTTGGACAACAGCAACATTGCGTTATCTAAATTTGACACTGATCATTTTTTAATCTGAACTTCACATGATCGTTGCCATCATGTAGGACGTGTTTCTGTTTCTTGATGTTGGTTTTGGATTTTGGCGGCGTGATTTGTATGTGAAGATATCCGCAATCTGTTCGTTCGTTTAGATGGATCCTACAATCCCTGTTAGTGGCCAGGCAAAGATGATTTGTCAACATCAATGCAGGGATTTCTTCCCGCGCGTGATATTCCAAATGCAGTCATATTGATATGGTGTGGCTGTCATTCTCTTTCTTATGAACATTAAAAATAGAATCCGTGATGTTTGAATTTTCATCCTATTATAGCCTATATGCATAAGATAGAGTAAGATTTTGGAGTATGTTAAGTTGGTTTATTTTTTTAGTATTTGCATGTCCAGCTAAATCTGAGAGAATATCATAAGCAAGATGCAATGGTTCAGAAAACAAAAAGTGGCTAAGCCTACCGTATCGGACCAAATGAAACATATAGCAACTTTCAGTTAACTGAAGTTCTGTACTCCAAACGATGAATAGGAATAAACAGCGGTTCTACTGCATGATGCAGCATATCTCACAGAGGATATCTCTTTTCCTCCCCATGAAACAAGATTAGGGCCCGTTCAAAATGGAGGAATAAACAACGCCGGGATATCAAAACACATAGGAAACGATTATCTAAATTATTATTCCCTCAACACAAAGGTTCTTTCCTTCGGTTGGTTCCTAGATTAATATTTTGTTCTCCTGTGAGAATTGAAAAGAACAAGTAAGACAACACTTGGTAATTGCATAGTATTTCTAATTACATTCTGTTATCTGAGAATTGAAAAGAACAAGTAAGACACACTTGGTAATTTACCCTCGAATATTTTTCTGAAGAATAAAGTGGCGACGGTGCGCTGCCGCGGGATGCTGCAGGCGCACCGATCGGAGCGGCCCCAATGGCGTTACCCCGCGGGTCGCCACAACCACCTCTAGAGTGGCTACCTTGGCTGCGTGGTTTACTTCGGCGGCCGGTGAGTAACTGGGCTTTTACCTCTGCGCTGATTCTTGATTTGTCCTAGATTTGGCTGTGACGGCTAGTGTGTTTTCTTTGTAGTTCCGGCGGGAGGTGTGTGTGAACAACATGTGAGATGAACTGGGAACGGAGACTGTTGTCAAGGTCGAGATTGATGTCGTCGAAAAACTAGAGGTGTATCCCCATGCGGAAGACCAGCCCGACCAGCAGGCACCCCGTCGACAGACGATGCTTGGAAGCGCTCAGCTGGGAGCATCCCTGAGGAGCACAATTAGGCATGACGACGTGCACGCTCGGTCCATGCTTGTGGCGCCCACAGTGAGTCTTTCGAACATTACAATCTAAATCAGGGTCTGTAGATATATCCATGGTTAAATTGATTTCCCATTATCCTCATCGGTCACTAAGTTTGAGCACAGCAAGCAGTTAATGTATTCATGCAGAAATAATCAATTCATGTACTAGAAATAATGAATGTACTACTAGCTACCTAACTAAATGTGCCCAGGTTCAGATTCCTCAACCTCGCAAGTCTCAGTTCTAAATTTCTCTCACGGAAGTAGTTTGAATTTAGTCACTGTAGTGCAACTTTGGTAGCTATTTTTGTTTGGTTAAATATCATTTTTCTCACAAAAAATGTTACTTCTGGTTCACCTGAATTATGCAATATTAACACATTGCATGTTCTAAGAAAACACATTGCATTTGAAATTCAGAGAAAATAACTAATCCTCTCTTAACCGGTTCTCTTTTCTTTTCTGCTCACATGTTCCCTTCTGGCTCTGGTTCATTCTTCTTCCATGGTTGCAGCAATTGAGTATGTCTACCATTTCAGGTTCTGCAGGGAGGTTTGATGGTTTTCTTGAGCGGGTGCGCTGTGAATCATTTGAACAATGTGACAGCGTGAACAACCGGAGGGAGGTGCCATGGCGCAAGATTATCAAAAGGTGAAGCTGCAACGGAGTGCGAGTTTTGTTTTGTTATCTTTCTTCATGTTAAGCTTGGAACAGCTTCATGTCCTGATCATCTGAAATACTAACCGAAATAGATTATCACTGGAGTACTATTAATTATGCTCTAAACCTAAGGGTTTTCTTAGTTCCCATATAATTCGATGGGAGAGTGAGCTGTTTTTACTACAAAATATGCTTTTACTTGAATCCTTCAAGACCTGAAAAAATCTAGACTTTGAAAGTTTTATCGTAAGTAACTGAGTAAATGGAATAAATATTCTATTGTTGGTCATGTAGATTTCCTTTGTTGTTTCTCTTGAGTTATTAGATGACTCTCCATACACATTGTTGTTTGTCCTTTCACATTGCTTTCTAAAATGGGAAAAAGTGGACCACTTGATGGGCAGCAAATTTGTAGGTCATAGATTTATTAAACTTCTGTGAGTCTTTGTTACTGCTTTTCACCTAGCATTTGTCTCTGATGTCTTATTATGTGCAGACATAGTTAGCGGTGCAGTTTTTTACGGACACTAAGATTGCATATAGAGGATGTATACACTTAAATGGTGTACACTACTTTGTCGTCCATCCAAGTAACGAAATAACTCCGGTTGACAATGTCTAACTAATTCTGGAGATTAGAATAAATTTTCTTTATCATGGATAGTTCCTCAAGCATTTCTTTATTAATGTTTGTTTTGTACTGCACAAAATGCTTAATTTAATTCGATAATAGTGTGCCTTCTAACAGTTTGCAGCCATCTATTTCCAAGAACATGACAATCCTCTGTTCTTTTCATGCCATGATTTCCTAAACATTAAAAGGTTACATTGTGTATACTGTCGTATGAATATTTGTGTTCTGATTTGGAAAAAGTTTCAAACGGCAAAAGCATTTGGGATTTCCTGCACTCTACCTACCTCTTTCCCCAAAGATAAAATATATTTACTTACACTTTATATCGATTTTGGGATCTCACAAGTATGCGTGATTTTACTACGAACCTCCATGGTGGGCGCTGATTTGGAGCAGCGCGTTTGCGGTTCTCCAGCTGTGGTGGCATGGCATGTTTTGAACCAAAGCGCCACGACTGCTCAGGTCTCTCAGCGGACGAACTCATCGAACAATAGGAAGGTCAAGGGTGGCGTCAAACAGCACAAGAACCTGGCATGGGAAAGCTTCTCTTCAACAGTGAAGGTTGCTCACTGCCACGTACACAGTGAAATCTCTATTTGTTGTAATGTGCCCTCTTATAAATTGTTGCCCACTCCTACTCCTAACATTCCTCTTTCTATTGTAAACCATCGCTTATCACATTGGATCTCAGTAGTTTGACGTATATAGATAGCAAGTCTTAGCATTTCCCTTCCAGCTATGTAATTTTCTTCTGGTATAGCAGGCATGTGCATCCAGAAGTTAATTGATAACAACTTATAGAATTTCTTAGTCTGAGAAGGTGTTCTATATATGGAGAAATTGGGCATTGTAAACAATACTTTTCGGAAGGTGCAGGGTTCTAGGCTGCTGCCTAGAATAGCGGAGGAAATGAGGTCGACTTAGTCATTTTATTTCTTTTTAGCATATTGTCTCATTATCTTGTAGTCCCTGCACAATACAAATGCTTCCTAACAGAATTTGGTGTCCTGCTATGAGTACAAAGGATACTAATATCTTATAGAGTCACCTTTTTAAGAGGAAAACCCATTAAACTCTTATACACCACAATGCTCGGTGGTTCGCCAAGAAGAATCCCTCTGCTAGCCGCCGAGAAGAAACCCCTCCCTGAAGGCGGCAATGCGCAGGTGGAAGAGGCTAGTGCACGAGCGTCCCTACAAGATAGTTGAGTAGAGAATAGGCAGCAACACACGGCTAAGGTTCTTTTTGGCTATTCACCAGCCTTGCTGCTTCCTCTCCTCCTCTGGTAAGTCTACTTCATATCCCCCACCATAAGCAGCCAGCTGTGGGATGGGGTTTATCCATGCTAATCCTTTACGCCATCCTGTTTCCAATCCTGTTTCCAGTTTCTGGAAATAGATCATTTGTGGGTATTAGCTCTGGAATTGCGGATTTCCTCACGGTTTCAAAGGCTTCAAAAATTACCAGTTGATTGGTAGAGTCAAGAATGATTTAAATGCCACTGCGTGTAATTTTTTTTAACATGAGTACTTTCTTTCTTAGGCGAAGTGTATTTTCCAATAAGAAAATGATAATGGAATAGGATTTCTAAATGAGAGAAGTCCAATTTACCCCCCTAAACTTGTCCTACAGTTCAGATTACAACCTCCAACTCTTATTTGGTTCAAGTTTCAACCCTGAACTCTAAAAACCGTTTGAAATACAAGCCTTTTATTGGTTAAACAGGTTTTGTTGCCACGTCTGATGGTTTTTTTATATGCTTCCTAGGAGAAATATACCCGTACATGTACATAGGTCCTCGTACAAGGGCATAATACTTTCTCGTATAGTTCACGGTCAGCTCGTACTCTCATGCCTAAATCCTTTAGACAAGGTGAGTGATACGTCTCAAACGTATCTATAATTTTTGATGCTCCATGCTTTGTTTTACACCATTTGCCTACTGTTTCGTTACACTTAGTGGCATTTTTATACATTTTCCGGAACTAACCTATTAACAAAGTGCCACAGTGCCAGTTTCCTGTTTTCTGCTGTTTTTGTGTTTCAGAAGTGATACACAGGAAATATTCTCGGAATTGGACGAAACAAGTTCCTGAAGTCATATTTTACCCGGAAGTTTCCAGACATCCGAAGAAGTGTCGGAGGGGGGCCACCAGGGCCCCACACAAGGGGGCGGCGCGGCCCAGCCCCTGGCCGCGCCACCCCTGTGTGAGGGCACCTGGTCCCTCTCCTGACATCGCCCCTTCGCCTATATTTACCCCCCGACGAGAAAAACCTAAGGGCCCGATCAGTTTTCCAGAATACATCGCGATCCGCCACCACCGTCGACCCGAAGATCGGGAGGGTCCAGAAGCTCTTCCCGGCACCCTGCCGGAGAGGGGAATCGCCACCGGAGGTCTCCTTCATCGCCATGATTGCCTCCGGAGCGATGAGTGAGTAGTCTACCTTGGACTATGGGTCCATAGCAGTAGCTAGATGGTTGTCTTCTCCACCATGTGCTTCATGTTTAGATCTCATGAGCTGCCATACATGATTGAGATCACCGTTATGTAATTCTATGATGTTGGTTTGTTGGGATCCGATGAATATTGGTGTTTATGATTAAGTTGTTGTACTGAATTATATCTTTTGTTATCTCTATGTTGTTTATGATCTTGCATGCTCTCCGTTGTTAGTAGCTATCTTGGCCGAGTAGTTGCTAGTGACTCCAAGAGGGGGTATTTATGCTCGATAGTGGGTTCATGCCTCTATTTCACCTGGGGGAGTGACAAAAACCCCTAAGGTGGTAGATGTGTTGTTGCTACTAGGGAGAAAACAACATTCATATGCTCAAGGGCATATGCTTTGTTTACATTACACACTTTGCTTAATGCAATTATCTGTTGTTCGCAACTTAATACTTCTAGGGTGTTCGGATGATATCCCCGGGGGGTGGATTATTAGTCATAGATGCAGTTGGATGGCGGTCTATGTATTTTGTTGTAATGCCCAGAGTAAATCTCATAGTGATCTTCTTGACATATCACGTTAGCTCTATTCTATCAATTGCCCAACTGTAATTTGTTTACCCAGCATGTTATTTTATCTATGGAGAGACACCACTAGTGAACTGTGGACCCCGGTCCTATTTTAATCATACTGCAATCACCGGTTTACTTTTCCCGCACTATTTACTTTACTCGCATACTATATTGTTTTCCACTCGATACACTCATAACCTTTGTTTCAAGCAAACCGGTGAGATTGACAACCTCATCGCAAGTTGGGAACAAAGTATTTGTTTGTGTGTGTGCAGGTTCCACGTTGCAGCTAGCAAGCAAAGCTTGGACGAGGCGCCACATATAAATTGTCCGCTGCTGTCGCAAGCTAGCAAGCATCACCTTCAGTCGTCATCGCCTCTCTTCTCCTGATCGACATTAAACCTTGGTTGCTTAACTGAGGGAAAACTAGCCGCTACACTTATCATACCTTCCTCTTGGGGTTCCCAACGGGCTGGTCATCACCACGCACAAGGACATCTGCTCCCACGTCAACCATATGCCAACAGCTTATTTTCTGGCGCCATCAACCGGTAGCAGCTACTTTTCTGGCGCCGTTGCCGGGGAAGAGAGAAGACTTCTACGAGGGGAGTTCTTCGCACACACATTCTTTGCTTTGTTATTTGTTTTGCTTTACTTTATTTATTTTACCTGCATTGCTTTTATATCAAAAACCCAAAAAAATTAGAATCCTTGGTAGTTGTTATTTTTGTTGGTCTGTTATTGTCTTGCTTTATCATGCTTTCTATCAATGGTTGGTTTCTTTGAAACTAATTCTTTTTGGCAAGGTGGGTTCACGGAAGAGCAGCAAAATTATTATGATGAACACCGCTTGTCACAAAAAGGGAAACACTTATGGGAACAAATCAATAGATTATATATCATTGCTAGAAATGTGTGCTCTACTTATAATGTTACTTATTGCTTTGATGAATCTTGTTGCTGTAGGAGGTATAAACACCTCCCTTTTCAATGTGAGTATAATGATGATGTTACCATATCTTCTTATATTAATGGAAATTATGACTTTTATGATGTGGAACAAATTGAAGAATTTATTGCTTGGAAGGGTGCATTCGAACTTGCTTATTTGCTTGAAAATATTGATGATGCACCTTATAAATATGAGGTTTATGATATACTCACATTTTGCTTTGATAATTACAAGGAAGGAAATGGCTATATTCTTAAATATCTTAATAGATGCTCTCCAACGGAAGAGACTAATGCCTTGAAGGAGCCTATGGAAGAAGAAATTGGAAGCTCATTGGATGAAAAAGAGGAGGAGAGTGATGATCAAGAGGAGGAAGAATGGAGCTACCCATGTCTACCTCCCAATAAGAGTAACTCTTTAACTAATACCTTATTTGATTGCCCTCCATGCTTAACAAAGGAGGGTGAGTGTGATATTTATATTATTGATTTTGTTCATGATGCTACTGAAAATTATTATGAGAGAGGAAAATATGGTTGTTGGGATTCTCATGTTAATAAAACACCTCTCTTTTTATTGAAAGTTTTGAAATTGCTCTTGTTTTATCTACCCATACTTGTGGCTATGCACTTCTTTGATATATTTTCTTACAAGATTCATATGCATAGGAAGTGGGTTAGACTTAAATGTGTTTTATATTTGCTCCTTGATGCTCTCTTTTACTTCAATTCATATTTATTATGTGAGCATCTTCGCAATTTTCTGCGCCTAGCTCAAAGGCGTTAAAGAAAAGCACTCTTGGGAGATAACCCAATGTTTTCTTTACAGTATTTTTTCTTTTATTTGAGTCTTGGAAGTCATTACTACTGTAATGACCGCTCCTTATCTTGTTTATTTCGTTTTTGTGCCAAGAGAAGCCTCTAATTTGAGTGAGGTAAAGATTTGGGGAAACTGCTGTCCTGAAACTGTTTTCGGTGCTGCACCGTAAAAATTCGTGAAAATTCTCTGTTTATCTTTTGGACCTGCGATTTCTTGTGCATATGCCCCAGGTTATATCCAAACTTTTCTTAGTTGAACACTTTTTGATTTGAGCAACGGAAAATCCCTCAAAAATTTGTCCTTTGTCAGCTGTTCAGTTTTGACAGATTTCTGCCAATATTCGTTTTTGCCACTTTATCGCTTTCTTTTGAGTTCTTTTTGATCATGGAACTCTTGTGGAAGTTGCTACAGTAGTATATAATTTATATGTGGTGGTTTTGGGTTGAAACCTGAAGCTAAAAGAGGTTGAATATATTTTATGCTTACACTAATGTTGCTAATAGAATTGTGTTTAGTTTTGTATGAAGGAAGTTTTCAAGTGTAGGGATTGGAGAATGATGAGATGAGTTGAAGAATGGACAAAAGCTCAAGCTTGGGGATGCCCAGCACCCCAAGAAATATCCAAGAAGTACAAGCGTCAAAGCTTGGGGATGCCCCCGAGGCACCCCTTCTTCATCGGCAAAAATCAGGTCACCTTTCAAAACACTATATTTTTATTGCTTCATGCACTATGTGTTTTTCTTGGAGCGTCAGTTGTTTTAGTTTTCTTAGTTTGTTTAGTTTGTTTGTTTGCTGCAATAAATAGTTGGACCCCAACAAATTTCCTTTGGAGGAGATGTACTCGTTTTCATTTGCAAAGAACGCTCTAGTTTTCACTCTTATTTAAAATCAAGCGTTCTACTTTTTCTGCTACTGCTTTTGGTTTTCGTTTTCGCCTTGATTTGCGTTCAGACCTTGTCATATCTTTTCATCAAGGTGTATTTTTGCCTCTGAACTTTATTGGTTTTCATCAAAAGAGGTATCTTTAAAAATTTCAAATGGTGTTGGAAAAGAGAAAAAGCTTTGTGCAAAATAGTGGTACAAGAAGGAGCTTGTGTAGACTGCGGCTTAGGCTTTTTCATGTCATGCTTGATGTCTTTTTGATAGTATGCTTAGTGGTTTTGCTGTAGCATGACTTGTCTCAAATAACTGAGATTGCTTAATGAGCCTTTGAAAAAATCATGCGTTGTTTTTATTGTATGGAAGCATTATTTTGGTTTTCTCCTTGATGCTTTATTTGGGTTGACTTGGCGCATGCTCACACATGTTAGACTCTTACAAAGTCGCCAATAGCCTTCATGATTATTTAGTTTTTGACTTTTGATGCCATCGTATGCTTCTTTTAATGTCGCTTTGTCGCTTTGCATGATTATGGCCATTATTGCTCTCTTAGTTGGTCGCTCCCAGTCTTTTGCTAGCCCTCACCTTGTACTGAGTATGAGCTCTACTCGTGCATCGAACTCCTAAAAGCCAAGTTTTCCAAAGTGTCCACTATAAACTCCTATGCATGGTATTTGTAAGCCATTCCAAAGTAAAATTTTCATGTGCTACCTTTCAAAAACCTTCAAAATACTTCTCGTTTTGTGACACTGTTTTCAACTCATGGGGACATAGTGGTCGGATTTGCTATCTTCCATATTGCCTATTCCAAAAAAGAAAAAAAAGAGAAAAATAGAAAAAAATGCACTCCTCCATGGTATGTGAATGTTGGTGGGCACCCGATGGAATCGGTTAGCCATGGTATGTGAAAGGAAAAAGGTGGGGAGGAGTGCCAAGTTTTATAAAAAGAGCACCAAAGTGCCAATCTCTCTCTCAAAAACTTGCTTCATTTTTGTATGGAAGATAGTAAGAACCCCATTGCCAGTCGTTGACAAAGACAACCACCTCTCAAAACCAATTTTTTATCTCTGTTTTACAAAATGAAAAGCTCTAGCACATGCTAAATCACTGCTTCCCTCTGCGAAGGGCCTTTCTTTTACTTTTATGTTGAGTCACCACCTTCTTTCTTTATGCACCATTAAGAGAGCATAGTTGTCATTCTTAGTGTGATATGCATTGTCCCAAAGTTCATTGATTGACTCATATTGTTGGTTTCACTTGTTCTTAAATTATTTGTATCTAGTCGCCCTCTTAAACTTTGGGGTGTCCTATGCATTTATGTTTTGCTCTCTTTGAAGGACAAGCTGAAAACCACTTGTATGTTTTTCCTTATGATTTGAACACACGTTTGACTTTCATTGTTTCATTACCATGATCTTTTGTTTGTGTTCATTTGCATGTTTACAACATGGTTGCTAAGTTCTTATTGTCATGATTATATCTTCATGCCCATGTTTTAAGTTCTATTGATCCCAGCTCACCAATGCTTACATATATGATCAAGATTGTGTAGGTGCATGTCACCTCAAAAATTATTCTTTTGTTATCACTTACCTACTCGAGGACGAGCAGGAGTTAAGCTTGGGGATGCTTGATACGTCTCAAACGTATCTATAATTTTTGATGCTCCATGCTTTGTTTTACACCATTTGCCTACTGTTTCGTTACACTTAGTGGCATTTTTATACATTTTCCGGAACTAACCTATTAACGAAGTGCCACAGTGCCAGTTTCCTGTTTTCTGCTGTTTTTGTGTTTCAGAAGTGATACACAGGAAATATTCTCGGAATTGGACGAAACAAGTTCCTGAAGTCATATTTTACCCGGAAGCTTCCAGACATCCGAAGAAGTGTCAGAGGGGGGCCACCAGGGCCCCACACAAGGGGGCGGCGCGGCCCAGCCCCTGGCCGCGCCACCCCTGTGTGAGGGCACCTGGTCCCTCTCCTGACATCGCTCCTTCGCCTATATTTACCCCCCGACGAGAAAAACCTAAGGGCCCGATCAGTTTTCCAGAATACATCGCGATCCGCCGCCACCGTCGACCTGAAGATCGGGAGGGTCCAAAAGCTCTTCCCGGCACCCTGCCGGAGAGGGGAATCGCCACCGGAGGTCTCCTTCATCGCCATGATTGCCTCTGGAGCGATGAGTGAGTAGTCTACCTTGGACTATGGGTCCATAGCAGTAGCTAGATGGTTGTCTTCTCCACCATGTGCTTCATGTTTAGATCTCATGAGCTGCCATACATGATTGAGATCACCGTTATGTAATTCTATGATGTTGGTTTGTTGGGATCCGATGAATATTGGTGTTTATGATTAAGTTGCTGTACTGAATTATATCTTTTGTTATCTCTATGTTGTTTATGATCTTGCATGCTCTCCGTTGTTAGTAGCTATCTTGGCCGAGTAGTTGCTAGTGACTCCAAGAGGGGGTATTTATGCTCGATAGTGGGTTCACCTGGGGGAGTGACAGAAACCCCTAAGGTGGTAGATGTGCTGTTGCTACTAGGGAGAAAACAACATTCATATGCTCAAGGGCATATGCTTTGTTTACATTACACACTTTGCTTAATGCAATTATCTGTTGTTCGCAACTTAATACTTCTAGGGTGTTCGGATGATATCCCCGGGGGTGGATTATTAGTCATAGATGCAGTTGGATGGCGGTCTATGTATTTTGTTGTAATGCCCAAAGTAAATCTCATAGTGATCTTCTTGACATATCACGTTAGCTCTATTCTATCAATTGCCCAACTGTAATTTGTTTACCCAGCATGTTATTTTATCTATGGAGAGACACCACTAGTGAACTGTGGACCCCGGTCCTATTTTAATCATACTGCAATCACCTGTTTACTTTTCCCGCACTATTTACTTTACTCGCATACTATATTATTTTCCACTCGATACACTCATAACCTTTGTTTCAAGCAAACCGGTGAGATTGACAACCTCATCGCAAGTTGGAAACAAAGTATTTGTTTGTGTGTGTGCAGGTTCCACGTTGCAGCTAGCAAGCAAAGCTTGGACGAGGCGCCACATATAAATTGTCCGCTGCTGTCGCAAGCTAGCAAGCATCACCTTCAGTCGTCATCGCCTCTCTTCTCCTGATCGACATTAAACCTTGGTTTCTTAACTGAGGGAAAACTAGCCGCTACACTCATCATACCTTCCTCTTGGGGTTTCCAACGGGCTGGTCATCACCACGCACAAGGACATCTGCTCCCACGTCAACCATACGCCAACAGCTTATTTTCTGGCGCCATCAACCGGTAGCAGTGAGTTAATTCTACGTATCGTGCACATGTATTTATATGCCTCCAGATCTCAAGATCTGTTAGATTAGAATTAGACAGCGGTGGCAAGGGCAGGGGCTGGATCGATGGCGGCGGGCGGCAGGGGCGGATCGATGCAGCGGGCTAGACGGGCGGCTGCACTGCGAAGATACTTGTCGCGATCGTGTCCTCTGTTTCTCAGCGTTTTAGAGCACACGAACAAACGATCTCATAAGAAGAGAGAGAAGTACGCACAGACGATCTCACGAGAAGAGAGAGAAGTACGCTATAGGCATGCATGTACAGGAGGTAAAATACCGGTGTGATCTCGACAGTACAGGTATATTGAGTCAGCATAGAGGAAACACCTGCTGATTTGGCAATAAAAACCGGGGCAAACCTGTCAAACGGTGCAAGAGGTGTATTTCGAACGGTTTTTATAGTTTAGGGGTGATACTTGAACCAAATGAGAGTGGAGGGATGTAAACTGATCTTTGAGACAAATTTAGGGGGGTTAAGTGGACTTCTCTCTTTCTAAATCTATTCCAATCCTGTGATCACACATGGCATACTATCCATTCAAATCTGGTCAATGGCACTTATTACTGTGCTCTGTTATTTCTAAACTTTACCATTTGGTCACTTAATCTCCCAGTTTTAAAGAACTCCATTGATCAAATGCGGGTTCTCCTTTATAGGTCCATTGGGAATTTCTGAGTGTCTGTTTCCTTTGGTAGCAGCTTACTCAGAGAGTCAGAAGTCTGCAGTGCCGGCACGGTAAAATTCTTTTCTAGGGGTTGTAACAATGGTAGCAGCGCTTGCACTTGCTACTCTTAGGCATGTTCTCTATTAAACAATGGAATAAGAATCTGTTGCCTCCATTCCAAAAACTTTGTGTTGGCACAAATTCTTTTTGCATAATTGTCCTAGGCTTTTAATTGGGTACCAACATTCCTATGTTTTAAATGTGAGGATTGTCATGATGCAACAAAAACTGTCTATATTTACGATCACTGAAAGAATAAGTAGTCATTATCTAACTGCGCAACGATTGAGATGTATAGCCAGAGTTGTGAATGTGTGATTTATATGCTCTATCTTTTGAAAGTTTGTGCAAAACAAGAGCTATATTGCAAGCCATTACAAGTAATTTGTACCCTAGACTTTACCATTGGTTCGACCTCATTCCTTTGCTGAAATGTCAACTCACATTTTCTTATTGGAAAACAATTCTGCACTTTCGCAGCATCAACGATGGTTTAAATTGGAAGTACCATATCTGTTTCCTCACTATAATCTGGTTAGACCAGATACACATTTCCTAACTACAATCTGATAAGAACATATACAAAGGTTGTTCTGATGTCCTATGAACTTAACTGAGTGTGTTGTTGCATAAATATATCTAGCTGTTATGTATATGTAGAAGTAGGATGATGATTTCAGATTAGAGACTTTGCCTCTTTTTAATAGGAAAACTCGATAGGTGGTGATTTGTAGTGAACTCATACCAACTATATTATGGTATGAACTATATGTTGGTTTTATATTGTGAGATTCCTACTTAATGATATAGGGAGTAAGAAGCCTAGAACCCACAAACTGGTAATTTTTGAAGTACAGAAGTTGCACCTGTTATACCTGTTACTAAACCTAAGCAACTACTAGAGGTTCAGGGCCAAGGGGAGCTGTAATATAATGAGACCAAGGTCAGTTGCATGCCAATTCTATATGTCATAATCATTTTATCACAATGGAGCTCAAAGCCAGTCTTTTCTGTGATACTGCATTAAATGAACCTCTTTGGTATGTCATTTTTGCATTTGTAAGAAAAATAATATCAACAGTGATGATGATGATAAAAACAATCTAGATTAAAGTTTTAGGCCAATTGTTAATGGTACTGGAATGTAATGCACAGTAGTGCTATTTTATACAGCTCCAAGCAATCATGATCTGCCTCAAGGTGGATGTAATGCACGGTAGTGCTATTTTATACAGGGATCTTTTATTTTCATGCCATTTTTTTAGAACCCCGGGTCTATTTAGACACGAGAAAGCAATACACATTTTATGTTGTTTCATGTTTTACTGTATTAGTGCACACATGAATAAGAAAATCCACCTGGTCATTTTTTGACACTATCATGCTCTAGAGTATATAATATTTTGCATGCTAGATAAACTTACGACATTATCGATACAATATTATTGGATTTTAAGCATCTTTTGGCCCTGTGTAATTTCTCAGAGTATATTGGCATGTATATATTTTTTATTTTTGGTTTTTGTTTCTTTCCAAAACTAAGATGATCATCCTAGCCTTCTCTCTGCAATGATTGTCTGGAGGTGATGGAGTGCTTTCCTCCCCTATTTCATGGTCTAATTGAGATTTTGATTTAGCTCAGTGTCTTCATGATACATGTAATTGAGATAATTTTACTTTTTGCGTCGATGTATTCCTTCGATGAATGTATATATATTATATCTTGAAAACACACTTCACCTGGTCCTATATCATTGGATTATTAATTCAACATAGCAGTGATGGTTCATCCATCAAAATATAGCCGCGAGGCACCCTCTGCTCTCAGGCCATGTATGGCCCCGACCGTTGGATGAGGGGTTGCAGTCGATCCTAGCCGTCAATCTGACCTCCTGTTTGGCTCAGATTTTCTACCCGCCCTAGCAGTAAATCTACCTACTGTCACTGACTTGCGGGCCTGCGTCGTCCGGGGCATGCTCGTCAGTGAGAGGCACAACGTGGCGGGCTGTGTGTTTGCAAACCGGGAGGAGAGAGACGCGGTGGCAGTCCTGTGGTTTGGCTAGTGTACCAGGGGCAAAATAGGTATTTCATATGTCATTTCGTCTCCCGCGGGACGCCTCCGTACGCGCGTGGCGAGCGGCGCTTCGTCGCCGGGTACAGACCTCCCGGCCTCGCCGGCCATGGCGGGTCCCCTCCCACGTTGGCATGGAGAGAGAGGAGTTTTTCCTGTGGGTGTGATTCACTGCTTCTCCTTTTTAGTCTCGTACCGAGGACATGGGAAGGTGAAACCCCTAGCAGATCCCGCCCCTCTCCTCCAAACCCTAGCCGCCGCTGCTAGATCGTCGTCGCTTTTCTCCTCGAGGAGGACCGATCCGGAGGGGCTCGACGATTGGTGACAGTGCTGACCAGTGGGAGTGCGGTGTGGTGGTCCTCCTCGACCACGAGTGCGGCAGCAGCATCTCCTCCGACCACGAGCTCGACCATGCCGTTGTACGGAGCTTCGAATTGGGCCTCACGGCGTCCAGGCGAGTGTTCCTCGTTGGGCCTCGCAGCGTCGCGTTCCTCGTTGGAGGCGGCATCGACCATGCCAGGCCGCGCGGAGCGGCCAAGAGGGTCGCCAACGTCCAGGCGCAGCAGCGTCGACCAGGGCAGGGCTATGTTGAGAGCAGGAAGAGGTGAGGGCGCGACGGTGTTGACCAGAGCAGGTCTGCGTCTGGAGGCGGCAGAGGTGTGGGAGAGGAAGCAGCTTTGCATCCATGTGGTGGTTGTTTTTGCGTATTGGGTGCTGCTCAACTGTCAGCTCTTCACTGCTGGTGCGAGCCAGGGGAAGAGGAGCCAGAGTGGGAGGAGTGAGGAAGAAGAGATGTTCCATGCCTGCAGCTACTGCCTTCCCCAACAACACCGAGGTGATTTTCTTCTTCACATCTTTGCAACAGCAAGTGATTGTACATGAATCTATCCTCTTGAACAGTTTGGTAAACTGTAATCTTGCTTTGTTGATTGTTTTTCTTCTTCCGAGTAGAGGCAGGTTATCACAAAAAATAGGTTTTTATTGTCTGCAGGTCAATTCACCACACCCTCGGTCGTCGATGTAGGGTGCTCGCCATCGGCATTTTAATGCGTTTACGGTATTCCTCCCTTTGTCCCAGATCGTCGACAACATCTGTTGAGACATATAGATGTAGTATTACAGATAGGATTCCCTGCTATGCGATGCTAGGATTGATTCGCTTCTATTTTTTGCATTATCATGTTACAGTAATGCCATTTACAATGCCCGAAACTGCTAAAATTTAGATTTGAAATGTTGCTATTCTTTTCCTTGCTAATAAAGGTGTTTTGGTCTCAGTTGTATATGTAAAGTAGTTTGGTGCCCTGGTTGAGAGCAATTTCTGCAAATGCGGAATTAAATTTACATATGTGCCTTTTGTCATACCATATCTTGGTCTAGCCTATTTGCTGCTTTGGATAGCTAAATCTTTTTGGTTCTACTATGTGCCTGCAGGTTGCAGGTGGAGATAAATATATATTCTCTTGGTCCATCAATACAAGCTTACGACATAGGTGAGATAAACTGCTAATTTCCTTTTTCCTGAACATTGTTGATTATGATGGTGTATCCTGTAATTTTTTTCTCTGGTTAGAAGTTTCAGATCAGAGAAATATATGTTCTCTTCCAAACTGTGTGCAAACTACTGATCTGCAGGTGGTGGAGGACTGCAACAATAGTGCTATGAATCTGTAAGGTCTGCTTCTGACGCAAAATTTTCTTTTACTTGAACACCCATTTAGTTTGTGTGATTTCAGTCTGTTTTTTTTGTGACAAATTCATTTATGGGATGCCATGATGCTGATGCTTATATTAGGTTGAACCCCACTGATATGTTGGAGAGGCAGAGGAAAAAGAGACTATTTTTTGTTGGTGATTCACTCGACGGGAACATGTGGGAACCCCACTGATATGTAAGTCTTTTATGATATTGACCATACTAGAAATTACCTTCAGTGTCAAGGTACTAAGCCTGCATTTGTTCCTGTTTAGAGCTCTAATTGGCTGGTGCTACCATATTTTAGAATTGAAATTCATTTTTCTTACTCCAGTTACCTGCTGCTACTATATTTAGCACTCCTGAGTGAATTAATTCTTCCTCCTGGATAATTTGTTCCATCGGCTGGCTTAGTTGTTGACATATCTGTATGGTTTCTTGCTTAGTGTGTGAAGAATTCACTTATAAGGGTATTTCCTTACTCTTTCTTCAGTCACATCCAGATCTTGATTATTCTTGTGATCTTGTCTCTCGTATGCAAATCCATCATGTTTCGTTAAAGTCTATTCTTCTCTTTTAATTTCCCCTTCCTTGTTCGTTACTTATTTGGATCTGGCAGGCATACAAATTAGCTCAGACCTTTAGTTAGATTTTTACTGAGAGTAACCAGTAGAGGATTAGTTTCATGGTTGCAAATTCTAAGATCGACTAATCTTCTCTTAGTATTATATATGAAGTTTAGTTTCTTTGTATGACAAAACAAAGGCACACCAATTTAGAAACCTCTGTCATTGGTAATGCGGCAACTAAAAATTGCATCATTTTACTTCAGTTTGTTTCTTAGTTAGCTTGATGAACTTCCTATCTAATTAAGTAATACGAGGTGTCTGTTGAGTTGCTTGGTAACAGCAACACGATACTCTACAAAATATAGTTGCTAAACTAATGTGTTCAAACAAGATTTATTTTTATAGAGTTAAAGGCTAGAAGCTAGGAGGGAGAGGCTGCAAGCATGGGTTACGATGGGCTTGCTCGCGATGCTTGCATGGGTTCTCGGCTGTTTGGCTACTTGATAGTATGTCCAATGGACTCAATGTTCACATGTATCTTCCACGAAAATGAATGTGTTCTATTCTGTCATTTTCCGTTAAATCATGTGATGCAGTTCTAGCAGTTGCCACTAGGTTCATTCAAAATGTTTTACGTGGATTAAGTAGAATACATTAACCTAATAAACCTAAAGCAAGTAATGGATCAAGAGGTGGGAAATCTATCAATGTACACTTTCGGTTTGCCTGCTAATGTTTTTATGTGTTTCAGATCATACTAGGCAAAACTTACAAGGCTCAGTGCACACGGATGCTTGTTATTCTGGAGAATTGATTAGTGAAATAGCTGGATATTTTCGCTATGTATTCAAAACACTGCCAGATTTACACAAAAAAGTCAAGATTTCCTTTGCCACGACATCTTGTGTCAGCTGCCAGTAAGGAAAATTACCGTTCTTTAACACTTAGTGTCTCCTATTTTTCGTTATTGTTAATAATCAGACTTCATTATGGTTGTAGTTCCTGTAGGTAAACAAAATTATGTTTGTTCCTCTACATGCTTTAGTGGTTTCAGAGCTAGCTTCTTACAAAGAAAGAAATAATATGGTGATTTTTTCTAACCGATAATTAGATTAGAGTTAGACATCCATCTGGTTGGTGTTCCTGTGCTATGGAAGTAAAAAAAGTAGTGTTTATTTGTTCATGAGAATTATTCTGATGTAAAACGAATGATCATTTCTACCCTTCAGAGTTGGTACCATTTATTGCTAGACTTCCTTGTGGATGTTGTTCCTGTTGTAAAACGAAGGATCAATGTACGCTTTCAGTTAGCCATGTACATGCTTGTGAGTTACTCAACTGTCTAGGAACAAAAAGTAGTAGTGGCACACATTCCTTACACATTATGTTCCGCATGTAATTTTCTTTTTTTATGAACTGTCTACCGAAATGTTCAATTTTTTAGAAAAGAATGAACAGGGAATGGAAGATTTGGGTATTTAAAAGTTAATTTTTTCGTATCAAACGTCAGATTCCCAATATAATTAATTCACTATGCTTATATGGACTTAATTTTCCCAAATGAGAGCAAAGCTTGGATATAAATATGTTGCAGATCTTCCATAAATTCTATGTTCCTAGCAAAAGTGACAGGACCAAAAACTTTTGGATAACAATCTTTTGTTTACTGAAACAACTTCGCGGAGTAAGAATCAATTACTATGGTGTTTTCCTGCGATTTTTACAGGACAAGAGAAATGTCTGCCTAGGGGTGCTTGATGGAACAAGATTCTCCACAGAATGAGAATCGATATAAGATTGGATTCGTTCAGTCTGAATGCACCAAGCTGCCTAAGAAAACATAATTCCTTCCTTCCTTTCAAGAGCATTGTAGTCATACTTCTTTGAATGACACAGATCACCACAGATTGGTCTGACAGCATTGTAGTCAACTTCTTCCCTACGCGCAATTCTGCATTTGAAGCTTCCATGCATATTCATACAATGAATATAGTTAAATAAGGGACATGATGTGAATATATAGAGCAATGCCTTATTTTCACTTTTGTTCTACTATCAAACTCTGTATTCTACCCATGTACTTTAGCATATTTTGTTTAGACTTCAGACAATCTTGACACACTTGATTATACTCTGATTGATGTATACTTAACATTGCGTATTGCATATATTTTTGCATCTCCATCCATTTTATAAACTTCAATTTCTATTTCATTGCCAGCCGTTTTGCGGACAAGAGTGTGGCAAGCCGTGTTTCCTACCTTATATGTTGAACTTGAAGGAGAAATTATACCATTTCAATTGATAGATTGCTATAACACATGTTGAGTTCAAAGCAGAGGATTAGTAGTTCTTACAAATTATTCTTTTAAAGGTACAGCCTAATGTAGCTGTTCTTATGTTATTTTAGTATAATCAAATATGATTTATTTTATCAGTATTTAGAAACCACCACCATATCCCTATTTGGCTCCTTATATCATGTATTATGCAATTATTTGTAAACCGTCTGCTTATTCATTATAAAACTATGCTTATTTTAAGTTAACTTTTTTCACAATTAAGCTTCCTGCAATCATGTATTATAAAGTTGTGAAAAAATCATGTAATACCTGAGGCAAATAGAACACCTCAGTTGCAAATCACATTCATCATTTTATTTTGTTAGAACTATTTTAACGAAGTATGTATAACTGCTTGCCTGTCGTAGACGGACAAGCGCGATATTCAACGGCGCGGCAACGCGCGCTTGGTCCTTCTAGTCTCGAATCAATGCTGGAAATCAATCGTGGCTTGTTTAGCCCGATCGCCCTGACGTGCCAGCCGAAAACCACACACACATTTCTGGCCTCTCCATTAATTTTGTGTCCATTCGCACGGCAGCACAATACTGTCAGATGAGCGGCGAGCGTGGGAGATTTTGATTCTGGTTGGGCTGCCGTCGTGGACCTTAACGTGCAGCGGCGACACGGGAGGCAGGCAGGGCCGGCGGGTCGGTCTTCTCCGACGTGGTCTCCTCCCACCCATACACCGCTCCCGCTCCCAGCACCCACACAACCCAACTCGCTCCTCCCTCTCCCTCCCACACCACATCGATTCCGCATCCCACCACCACCCGCCTCCGTACGCAGAATCATCCCCAAAACCGGCAGGGGACGACCCACCGCCACCGCCATCCCCGATGGGCGACTCCTCGGTGGCGGCCGGCGCGCTGGTGCCGTCGGTGCCCAAGCCGGACCCCGCGCAGTCCGGGGGGGACGCCCAGCACCCGGCGCTGGCGGCGGAGGACGCGGCGGGGGCGTCGGCGTCCCCGTCGCCCTCGTCCTCGCCGGAGGAGGGGGACGGGGCGGGGGTAGGCGAGCCCGCCGCGGCCGCCGACAGGGAGCTGCTCTGCCCGATCTGCATGGCGCTCATCAAGGACGCCTTCCTCACCGCCTGCGGCCACAGCTTCTGCTACATGTGCATCGTCACGCACCTCACCCACAAGAGCGACTGCCCCTGCTGCAGCAACTACCTCACCAAGGCGCAGCTCTACCCTAACTTCCTCCTCGACAAGGTTCGCTCCTCGCCTCCTTCCATCCCCTTTATAAATCACTCAGTCGCTGTCCTCCTGAGGCCTTCTTCCGTCCTCGCTTCCGCGCTGTGCTACCGATGTTGTAGCGACGGATTTGTGCTGCGTACGTGCTGACTTAGTGAGGTCCCTCTATGCCCAGAACAGTTCATGAAAACTTAGGGCTCCTAGTTGTCGCCATTTGTTTAGATTTAGATGTGTTTTGGGCTGTCAGGCTAATTTGAACAGAATGTACATAATGAGCTTTGAGTTTTGTGTAAGCCTCAAGGTTTTGGATATATATATAAATGCCAGGTTTCTTCAGTAGTAAGCCTGCATTACTTTTGTGTTACTTCTGCTTGTCAATGCTTGCCACATACCCTTTCTTTCGCGATCATGATTCTCTACTTCTCTTAAAGTACGAGTAGGAAATTTGCAAAGATAGTGACCATATCACTATTCTACTTGTTCATTTGTTCCTGCTATAACTCGCATGATATACACCACGAAGAACATGAAGGTGAATATATACACAGACTAAAGCAGGACTACTGCTATTTAGTACTCCCTCCGTTCCATTAAACATGTCGCTAATATGGATGTATCTAGCACTATTAACGACATGTTTTTTTGGAACGGAGGGAGTAAAGGATTGATTACCCCTTATTCTTATCTATATAATGTTCCCTTTACCAGGCTTTGCGTCTGGTTCCTTGGTACACATTCAAGTTGTCAATAATGCTATTATTGTTCATGCTTATTGCTTACTTGAAACTGGCATTGCATAGAAAAACCATTAAGTTCCCTTTTTTTTTTGCACTTATGCCTGCATAGGTCTTGAAGAAAATGTCGGCCCGACAAGTTGCAAAAACAGCATCTCCGATTGATCAACTTCGACATGTTGTGCAACAGGTCAGTCAGTTCACATGTGTTGCTTTGCACGCGTAATTTTTGGCCGCTCGAGAAGTATAGTTACAAAATTTCAGCTTCTTTCATGCTCATTGGAGTATGTGGGCGACGGGTATACACATTGTTCTGAGCAAACATAGTTACTAGAACTTTCACTGTTTATGCACCCCTAGGTGATTGCTATCTCCCTGCATCTACTACCAAAGCTCAAATATTAGTACTGCAATTCCTTACTAACTATCTGAACAGGCTTTCCTCCATGCACGTTGCGCCACTTCCGAATCTATATAATCACCAATTCATATCTAGCAAGAGAAGTAGACCAATTATACCTCATACACTTATCTGTCCCCCCTGGAAACATTTATATTCCTCTCTACTGGTACAAGAAAATCTTCAGATGATAAACCAAGCACCACGGAAGATGAACTGCCACTAACATGGTCGAGCTGGCATTTGATACAAATTCAGTAATCCATCCGATCCATATTAGTTGTTATGGATCGGAGGGAGTAATGAATTAGAAAATTCCTACAAATACTCCAATAGGCTTTGGTGGTTCTCTGTAATCACATACCAACAACTCAACTAGTTAGTTCTAAATTTTTGGCACAGGACAGGATCATCATATAGTCATGCTTTCCAAAGTCACAGTTCCTCTTATTTTCATTTATTTTCTGGCTTGCACTCTCCAACACTCTGTGTTTTCCCTTAAAAAATTAACTTCCATAACTTTTAAGCCCCTTATCATTGCTCTTAGACACACAAAAAAAGTTACTGAAGAATGATGACATATTACTAGTATGTTGAGTTTAACTCTTCTTATTTATAGGGAAACAATATGTCGGTTAAACAGCTAGACAGCCTTATGACTTTGATTGCTGAGAAGAAGAGGCAAATGGAACAACAAGAGTCAGAGACAAATATGCAAATATTGCTAGTCTTCTTGCACTGCCTTAGAAAGCAAAAGCTGGATGAGTTGAATGAGGTTTGTCTTGATTACTGAGAATATTGATATCATATTTTATCTTTTGGTTCCTCTTACCTGTTACAGGATTTTAATCACGTTTCATTTTATATAAAAAACTATTACTTCTTTTGTTGTAGTTTTTTGCATGAAATTTATCATTGCAAATAATGTTACCTTCTTATATACAGATTCAAACTGATCTGCAGTACATCAAAGATGATATAAGTAGTGTGGAGAGACATAGATTAGATTTGTATCGAACAAAAGAAAGGTACTCCATGAAGCTGCGCATGCTTTTGGATGAACCTGCTGCATCAAAGATGTGGCCCTCACCTATGGACAAACCAAGCAGTCTCTTTCTCCCCAACTCCCGGGCCACACATAATGCATCATCTCCAGGGGGTTTAAATAATAGGAAGCATGATTTGAGAGCTCAAGTAAGCCATCAAGGATATCAAAGAAGAGATGCCCTTGTTTGCCCAGACCCTCCTAATCCCCCTATACAGTCGGGTAATGTTATTGCTCGGAAGAGGCGAGTTCAAGCACAGGTTTATATCTATCTTTAAGCAGTTTTGACCCTTCTACATTCTAATTATTCTGCATCGTTGCTCACGTCAAGTAGGTTATTACCATATAATGCAAAATAGTAGTTGAGAAGCGCATTTTTTAAGATAGAAAGATTGGTCATGCATTTTTTTTATTATCTAATGCAAGGTGGTAAATTGCAGTTTAATGAGCTTCAAGAATACTATCTGCAAAGACGGCGTACTGGAGCACAGTCACGCAGGCAGGATGACATTGCTACGATGAATAGAGAAGGTTATCATGAAGGTCTTGAAGATTTTCAGTCTGTGCTAACAACATTCACTCGATATAGGTATGCTTTTATTAACATAATATATGCTCACAATAGTGTTTATGCCTTGATGGTGTTCATTGAGCTTATCATCTTTTTTGTTCTGTGTCATGTATGGATCAGTCGACTACGTGTAATTGCGGAACTTAGACATGGAGATCTGTTTCACACTGCAAACATTGTATCCAGGTGAGTGTTCTGAAAATATCCAGCATCATTATGTACTTCTTATCGGAGTGTACTTTACTTAACGTGCATAGTTTTATCTGAGGCAAGTAGTGTTGTAGCAGAACCGTGCAGCTGGCATAGGGGAGAGTGAGTGGTTTGGAGTGGTGGCCCGTTTACAGTGCCCCTATTGATGAACTTTAGGATTGTTGAGTTAGCAAAAAAACCTGTTTGCTTGCTGACATTATAATTTATAACAAGTGACAAATCTATTAAAAAAATATTGCTGACATAATTTTAGTACTTGTCTAGCTTGAGGTGCATAAGTCACTGCATTTCTTTTGATTGTATGTAGTCCTTCGTGTACATGAAAAATGAAGATGGTTTTGATATTCCTTCAATGCAGTATCGAATTTGATCGTGATGATGAGCTATTTGCTACTGCTGGCGTCTCGAAGCGTATTAAAGTCTTTGAATTTTCTACAGTAAGTGAACTTCTTCAGGGCACTTGTGTTAGCCATAAGCCCATGAAAAGAATTCAATTTACTCAAATTTGGCTTATCCTGCTTCTTAGGTTGTTAACGAGCCATCAGATGTCCACTGTCCAGTTGTTGAAATGGCTACCAGATCTAAACTCAGCTGCCTTAGCTGGAACAAGTACTCCAAGAATATTATAGCAAGCAGTGATTATGAGGGCATAGTTACTGTCTGGGATGTTCAAACCCGTCAGGTAACCTTGCTCTGTTCCAGAGTTTACTTTGCATAATTCCGTATAGTTGACTATAATTAATGGTTTTGTGTATTGCTTTTTGACAGAGTGTGATGGAGTATGAAGAGCATGAGAAAAGAGCGTGGAGTGTTGATTTTTCGCGAACAGAGCCTTCAATGCTGGTATCTGGGAGTGATGATTGCAAGGTATTTGAGAACTGAAATTGTTCAGTTATTTTTGTTATTCCCAAACGGAAGAAAGCTTGAATGTAACCTTCTGGGTGGATATCTTTTCACCAGATGGAAATATGTGATTGTTGCATATCTGTGTCGCAGTTCTGTAGTGCTTTTCTACTGTCTAATTGGAATATACTGCTGTCTATGCCAGGTCAAAGTGTGGTGCACAAAACAGGAAGCAAGCGCCATTAACATTGATATGAAGGCAAATATTTGCTCCGTTAAATATAATCCTGGATCAAGCTACTTTGTCGCCGTATGTTGCCTCCATTTCCTTGACTTGTATCAAATAAATGTTTTGTTTTCTCACCGGATGCTACAATATTTCAGGTCGGATCTGCTGATCACCAGATCCATTATTTTGATTTGCGGAATCCAAGTGCGCCTCTACATGTTTTTGGTGGGCACAAGAAAGCTGTTTCGTATGTGAAGTTCTTATCTAATAATGAGCTTGCATCTGCATCGACCGATAGCACGTTGCGGTTATGGGATGTCAAGGACAATTGCCCAGTATGTCTCGCTTCGATCATCCTTGCCTTGCTTTTATTTTATTCTTGCCTCTTGTGCTGGTATAACATAGGGGTTGTTGCGTGTTTTGATGTGCTCCTATCTACAAAGTAATAAACTCGGAGATCTGTGATATTCTAAATTTTTCCAGATCTCCAGGGCCAAAATCAGAAAATTCTCTGCTATATTATCTTGTGCTCTAGAATATGTTCATGAAAAAAATGATAAAGAGTACCAGTGACATCTATTACCAAATGTCAACTTGGCATATTGACTTTTCCTGTGACATCAGAGCATTTCCTTAGATTTGTAATTACCTTACAATTGTCACTACTAATTGGGCCCATTTAAGTTAACTGATATTGATCAGAATATTTTTTTTCACTCTCCTAGCATGTCCAGTGGCCTAGTTCAGCTATTATGGCGTGCTAGGCGTGAAAGAAAATGGTATTATAAGATAGCTGTTTGTTGTTGACCTTATTGCTAAACTGACAATATTTTGCAGGTAAGGACGTTCAGAGGGCACAAAAATGAGAAGAACTTTGTTGGGCTATCGGTAAATAACGAGTATATTGCTTGTGGGAGTGAAACAAATGAGGTTTTTGTTTACCACAAGGTAATTGCGATCTAACATTCCTCTTCTTCCCTTTCACATGGTTGATATGCTGTGGTGTTGCTTAACCGAGCAGATAGATATTTTTTTCTGTCGGTCTAACTTGGAGCAACTCTGCACCAATTGCAGGCTATCTCAAAACCTGCTTCCAGCCATAGGTTTGTATCCTCGGAGCTGGATGATGCCGATGATGATCCTGGGTCTTACTTCATTAGCGCTGTCTGCTGGAAGAGCGATAGCCCTACAATGTTAACTGCTAACAGTCAGGGCACCATTAAAGTACTTGTGCTCGCTCCTTGACGTGATCAAGGACTTTCGTCGGGTCCATAGGTAGCTTGTATATCTTATATACGGTGCCGTACCATTGTTGTGCCATTATATGTCCCGAAGTGGGAGTGGAGGCATGTTGATCTCCATTGTAGGGCGCGGAATTTTTGGAGGTAACCATCTGACGTAGGGGTTTGAGGGCTGGGAATGTGTGTACAGTGGTGATTCGGTTGTATAGGCGTAAAGCAGGCAGCTTGTGTAACGTGAGAAACTAAACCTTAAATAAAGTCCAGCTTGGTTTCTGTTTACTGTTTGTTTTGGACTGGGAAGACACGGTACCGAGCTGAATCGGCGAACATAAGTCCAGTGCTCTCTGCTCGGTGGTGCTGGATTGGGTAATATGCTAATATTGTGTACTTGCAATGGTTATTCACGCTTCTTTCGGTTTGATCAGAAGCATGGATCATTAACCTCCCAGTTCATGCTGCTGCTGCTGCTTGATGCAATTTAATGGTTCTCAACCATTTCTTTGCAGTGGTTCAAGCGAGTGGCTTCCTGAGACGGCGTTCTCTCCTATTCAGGACATTTCGCTTGTTAGGTGCAGCGTATTTTACCCCGCACTTGCCGTTTTCTGCTGAACCTGAAAGTATTATGTGTTTTATTGGCTGTATGTACTGTCGTAGCTCCGTTGATAAGTGGAACCTGCGTGTCCGGGTGGTCTCTGGTGATCGTTGGCTCCGTGTGACCTCTGGTGTTGTGCGTGCATTATTCCACCGTACAACCTATGATTGTCCGTCCGCGAAGGTCGCATCTTTTGTTTTACAGTGCAGAGATCCAGCCTAAACAATGTTTTTGGTTTAGTCGGCTGGATGAACTGAATCTCGTGCCAAACCGCCTCTGTCGAGCTGGTTTGTTTTTTCAGCTTTTCTCCGGCAGATCTGAACAACTCTGAAGCACCCCAATCACCGGCTGGCTGCGGCAGGGGGGAAGAAAGTTGCAGTGCAGGCGGTGTGCCGCGTCGCAGTTCTCACCAAGTCCAATCGGAGCCGCCGGGTCGGAGAAGAGAAAGCAGCAGCAGCAAGAAGAGTCGGGGGCGGCCTTTCGGGCGCCCAACGAACAGCCTATGGGGTTTGCGCGGTCGCAGATGGATGGACACCAGGTCACGAGCTAGTTCACTCGTCGTGCAAGGTAAAATAAAACCAGCTAACGAGTGTTCACTCGGATCGAAAATGAGTGCTCCCTTCATACCCGATTGCTAGGCAATTAGTAATATGAGGTAAAATTTGATCATTTTTTTTAAATGAGAGCTTTGCTCCATTCAATTAATTAAGAAGGAGTTTACAAGAAAGCAACGAGGTTATTATTACAAAGACATGTTGACATTAATTTTATTAACAAAGTATAAGGTATATGATAAATGGCTTGCAAGGCTAAAACTGACTTGATAAGTGAAACTCTACCAGCCATGTTGACATTAATTTTATTAACAAAGTATAAGGTATATGCTTTAAAAAATATACCATTGGAGTAATTTTTATATCATATATCATATATTTTTTTCTTGATCAAAATTAATGGTTAAAGTTTTTCTTGAAATGTGTAATTGCCCTTTGTATAATTTACTCCACTTTGTTAGTCACTTTGAGTAAAATAACTATTTCAGCAGAGGGGCACGTCGCCGTCACGGTTCGGATCCAGGAGTTTGTCCCAACGATGAACGTAGCGCGTCAAGTGGACATCATATGGCCCTTCGACTATAATTTTTCACCGTGTGTGTGTGTGTGAAGAGTGCGCGCGTCTGCCCGAGAGTGGTGAGTGGTGACTATGGGTTCTCTGACTCTCTGTGCCCTCTGCGTGCCAAAGGAATCGGCACATTTCAGTGAACTCATAGTAGCTTCAGCTCCTGGCGAAGAGATAGCTAGCGTACGTGTTGCTCCGCCGGCCGCCGCCAGTGAAATCGGTGGCGCGTGGATCAGCCAAACGAACAAAACAAAAGCATATACGCCAGACATGCTCAAAACAAAAGCATGGCTGACAAATTTCACTGGCATGTCCCGGATATCTGATTTGGCCGGGTCCCCAGCCTAGCTACACGCCTGACGTGCTCAATTTCCAGCCTTGCGTGATTGGCTTACGTTGCAGATATAGTAATTTTCGTGTCTACGGGAAGGCTAATGCTATAGTAGAGGTAATTGCACTAGTAGTACAATAACTTGTTAATGATGTGCATTTTCATACAATAACTTGCAAGTTGTATTTAGGTGATACAAAAACTTGTCCAACATGTGCAAATTTGGTACAAACACACCTGGTGCTGACACGTGGCGTCGGATTTTTTTGAAAACGTCCCTATAACTTTTAGAGCTGTTTTATGGTACCCTCAAATAAATAACAACCATCCATTTTCGTTCATCCAAGGGTCCAAAACGGATCATACTTGTATCAAAAACATGACAAGTATGAGTCATACTTCCTAGAAAAATCGGTATCACGAAAAAAAAACCGTTGACAGGCCGTAGACGGGCCCTAGCCCAAAAAGCCTCCCTGGCCGAAGAAGATATGAACTAATCATTCTCGTCAACAAACTCCTAACCCTAAATCATGGAAGATGACGATGAGCTACCTCCCGATGAAGGCCCCCATCATTGCTTCCCTAACGTCGCCGCCGCGTTCCTGTGTACCTCGTCTACGAGAGCGCATCATCTTCGTTTCCTCCGCGAGTCGCCGCCACCGCAACGGATCGATAAGCAGGCCGGCGCTCTTGACCTGAAACGGGGAACTGCCAGGCGGCAAATGCGGCGGCCGTGGTGATCCAGCGCCGCCTTCCACCTCAGCTGCGTGGGTGCCTCCGTGTTCTGGTGGTCCTCATCGACGAGAGCGCGTCCAAGTTGCCCGGTGCTTGGGCAGGTCCCCGCCGTCCCGGCCTCCTTGTGTTGGGGCCGCCCGCCAAAAGTGCGGTCGCTGCCTCGCTGGCCTCCATGGCTCCATGTAAGTTTTCTGCTATGACATTCTGAAATGAATACTGAAGATGCACTATAGAAATTCTGTAATGTAGTGAGCAGAGTAAAGAAAAACAAATACCTTGATTCCAGAAAGAAGCGTGTCTTAAACTTAGGATAAGTGATTCCAGAAAGAAGTATGTAGAGATGACTTCTAATTGCTCGCATGCTGGCTTTAAGAAATGTTTCCTATATGGTTAATATGTTTGCAACAGTTTCAGGCTCACCTGGAAACATAGCAAGATTGCAAGTATTTCTTCAGTTTTTTCTTCTAGATGTGTGCATAATTTCCATGAGACTAGCAAGAGAAGTTGATTTACAATTTTTATTCTATATACCAAGTGCATTTAAATACGAGTCTGCTTGTAGTACATATATTGAATACATTTTCTGACCATGATACTATACTATTGCTCAGAGTTTTTGTTACTTAGTTTTGTCAACTGAATGCAAACTTACTTTTTTGCTTGCTTGTTATCTTATACTGCACCTGTGTGATAATGGCAATGCATGCAATTGCAGGTAGTGGTGGTTGATGTTGGCAGTATGGGTGACCATTCTTTAAGGGCTGCCACGAAATTATGCAGACAAAGAGCATGATTTTCACATACTACCACTAGTATAACTGGATCTTGCACAAGTGCTTAAGAGCTTGGGACACAGGAGTTGGTAGAAAAGCCTGATTGTATAACCGGATCTTGCACAAGTGCTTTAAGAGCTCCGGACACAGGAGTTGGTAGAAAAGCCTGAAAGTTTTTTTCAAGTATGTCAAGTAGAGGATCCATCTCGCGTTTCAGTTGTCATAGATCGCTTGCCTTAGACAATTGTGTTACGCCGAGCTCCCATGTGCTCGCCACAAACCAGCAGTGCGACACATCTACCTTGTGAATCCAGGAGGACCTTTACAACAAGTATGCTGAAGAGATGGTCAACTTCTGCACAGTGGCTTCAAATAATAGTCTACAAGATGCATTTGCTTAGTTGGTCTACCTTGTGAACAAGAAGGAAACACAAATTTTACAATTAAAGAACAAATTTGACTTTGTATGTTTACAACTATTTGTTTACAAGGAGAAGCACAGAGGTCTTGGCATGTCACAAAGCAAGAGACTTGAAGAAGAGAAATGTAAATATAAGGAATACTCTACACTTTTCTGGTTCATACTAGTCTTGTATGTATGTAGCTTGAATACTATTTTCCACTGTAGATATGCAGTGTTGAAATGACATTTGTACCATACATTTTATTATTGTAAAATAAATATCTGAGCCCATTTAAATGGAAAGTCAGAACCAACACTTGTTTTAGACAGTTCTGAACTGAGCTTACATTGCTACATTCCCTCATTGTGGAACTCGTTTATGTTTCAGATAGCACACTTTGCCTTTTTAACTTTCCGTAACTGGTTTTATTCTTCAGATCGCTTCATTTCAGTTTGCAGACATCTTCCCAGCAGACATCATTTAGTGACATGTCTCGATCACTTCGAAAGCATCATCTTACTTGTGCTATGCAATGTTCACATCATACAAGAGGCGTATCAGGTCTCGAATGAACATTATGTGCTCATCTAAACACATAATTTGCAAAGCACACATCATTTTTCGAGCAGTTCGACTTTATCATGTCTCTTTGGATGACTTACAATAGGAACAACACTGCTGAATAAGTTTAATTCTAATACCAGGATGTAGTGGCAAGCTAACTAGACGATCTGTGTGTAACCGCGGATGCCTGGGATCATGTAGCTGATGTCAGGAGCTTCTTTGTTTGTCTACATCTCTTGGGCTGAAATCGAGCAATCTCCATACATGCATGATTTCCTGGGTCACTCTGCATAAGGGGCTCGTCGAATTGTGTGCTCTCATATCTGCTACGAAATCTGACTTAATAGGAGCAAGTCTATATGAATCACGGATGACCAAATCGAACAGGGCATCGTGTGGGGTGCTGTCAGCTAGCGGCGGCTCCGTGCAGACAGAATTGATGAGCGGAGAGGGGGTTCGGTGGCTCGCGCAGCATCCACGGATGACCTCCGCTGTGGAGGAGGCTACGTGGTGCTCGCACATCGTCCAGCGTCGATGGAGGAGACGTGCGCGGTGGAGCTGGCGGCGGAGTGCTCGGGCGTGTGGTGTGGGTGGAGGTCGCGTGCGACGTCGAGGCTACGGCATTGCTGGTGGAGGTGGCGGCGTGGCTGGTGGATGTAGCAGCGGCGTGCTCGGCCGCCGGCCGCCGGCCGCGTCTGAGGTGTAGGCGACGGCGTTGGGAATTGCTGGGCGCCTGGGAGCGTGCTTTCGGCAATGGCTGGGCTGATACAATTAATTTGGCTTTGTAGTTACGTCTTGCTGGGCCTTCCGTGCTCAATCTCGCTAGCTTAATCTAAACCGTTCGATTAAATCATACTTCTCCCTATTTTGGAGAAGTAAAAGATACCATAAAAGTTGCCAACTTTTACGTATGTGACCCAAGTGCTGCCTAACCTATACGGTCCCACCTGTCAGAGGACACATAATTAAATTTAACAAAAAACATTAACCGACCGGTGCGCCAGGATTCGAACCCAGATCCACTAACTTGCAACCCGCGTAGTCAGACCACATGAGCTAGTTACATTTCTATGTGTCTTTAGAATCCGTCGTAGTTTTATACGAGGAAGCAAACAACAGAGTGCGCTGCATCGATTTTTTTTTAAACAAAGCGCTGCATTCATTTGGTGGACGGGCACCATGTAGCCTGTTTTTTGATTTTCTTTTGAAATTGATGTTCTGCAAAAAATATCAGATGTAGATAATAATTAATTCAAAAGATTAAGTATTTCAGGTTGTGTAAAAATGCCAAATTTCTAGATCATAGTGAAAAGTACAAAATTTAAAAACCTTCAGATTTGTCAGTATTTGTCTTTTTAGGCTGGAATACAAACTATTTCGAGTTGAAATTTTGCACGGCTATAGAATACGTCATTGTCAACACGTAGAATTTTGTTTTGGATTTTTTAAAACTTCAAAATAAAAATTTCAAAAAAAACCAAAAATGGGCTGCAGTGGGCCCGTCCTCCAAATCTATTTTCTGGTGGCCTCTCTCATCGTCCTCCTTGCTCGACATCCCTAGCTCCATGTGGATGATGTCTTCAGCCGAAAGCTCGGCAACCTCATGTACTACATGACCTCCTTTATCGTTGACCTCACCATCGCATGGGAGCTTGTGCTCTTCACGCTCGGTTTCGTGTCTCTCACTGCAATCATCGACGGCCTCACCACGACCCCATGGGCAAGTTCTCCTCCAAAAGCCAGGATGTGATCTCCAAGGCCAACAACATCGGCAAGCAAGCGTTGTTGCAGATACTGATCGTGCAATCATTCGTCGGTAAGGAGCATGTGCTATACGGATCGTGCAGTCGTTCGCCGACAAGAAGCATGCGCCATAGGCCTACTCGGTGGCGGTGGTGCAGATATGAACATGCAGTCGTTCATCGGCAAGGAGCGCATATCACATGCCTCGGAGGCGGTGGCGCAGGGTCAGCTATCGGAAAAAATAATTACGCTAATTTCATAAAAAAACATTAATCCTATATTGAGTTTTTAATTTCATTATAAAACCATAAAGTTTTTTTTATCAGGCCATCGTACCGGTCCGGTTTTTAAAACTATATTGCATACCCATCCCTACCAGACAAGCCGGTCCTGCGCAGCTTCTGTCTGATCGTGCGACTGAAAAAAACAACGCTTCGTGTCCGGCAAGATAACAGGTGAGTGATGTTGTACGATCTGATCTCTACACGGGGGGGCGTGATATTTTAATATGAAAATATGACGGCCTAGATGCTACAGCCATGGCATTATTATTGGTACCGTCTACTCCAAATGATTAATATAATAACATAGCGGTACTAAAAGAAGCACAAAACGCATTTAGCTTGGGTGGTTTGAAGGTGTGGGTTGTTATGACGGAGGTCGTAGGTTCGAATCCTGGCACCACCATCTCGGTTACTAATTTTGTTAAATTTAATTCTTTCTCCCCTGACAGGTGGGACAGCATGGGTTATGCAGCGCTTGGATCACATGTGTAAGAGGAAAAGTTGTAGGGACGTTTTCAAAAAAATCCGACGCCACATGTCAGCACGAGGTGCGTTTGTACCAAATTTGCACATGCCGGACAAGTTTTTGTACCACCTAAACACAATTTGTAAGTTATTGTATGAAAATGCACGTCATTGACAAGTTATTGTATTACCAGTGCAATTACCTCGCTATAGTATCATCTTGTTCCTCTTTATCGAAAAATGTCATCTTGTTCCTCCTCGAGATACTAGATTGTCGCCACGTTTTGTAATTAAAGCCAAACGATACAAACTAAAGGGAGAACCCTTTTATAGAGAAAATAAAAAAAAGTTCAGGAGTAGCCACATCCCAGAGAAGCATCCAATACTACTACCTAGAGGTGACACCACACTTCCCCAAACATTATCCCCCCCCCCACCGGAGAGGGTTGCCTGCCCTCTCGCTTTGGGCCATGGAGCGCCGTATCATAATATTAAACAACAAGGACGGAAACTGTTGAAAACTAAAGCACGTGTACAAGATAGGGAACCATCAAGGACAGCCCATGCCAGTACCAAAGGTGCCTCGAAACGATCCGAACTTGCCCACCAATGACAATGGAACGAGACTAAGAGGTACCAGACCTCCACGACAACGCCCCCAAGAAGCTGATGACTCAACACACCGCTGTCGCAAAGACCGAGACGGTAAAGGGTTTTCACCCGGAGCCAAAGGTGGAGCTACAATACACCCATTGGGGTAAGTCTTCAAAACTTTTTTTAAATAATGCTAAAGTCAACAAATAGCGCCAAGTAATGAAGCTGACGCCGATGACTTTCTCCCTAGCTTTTTTTAGAATAAGAGGCATGGCTGCCCGACTTTAAATTAATAAAGCCCAAGAGTTTACAGCCAACAGGAGCACGACAGTACAAAGGAGCATAAAGAGTATCTCCCACACAGAGGCCTAACGCAGCACTTGCGAAAGGAGAACAACAGTCTTACGGAATAGATAGAATTGAACCACAACTCTCTAAAACAACAAAGACAGCTAAACCAGCTAAGACAGGTGGGGCAACTCAAAGCGTTGGAGGAGATCTGGTTTCATGATGAAGATTACGAAGGAGTTCTTCCAGGATCCCCACCGCCGCCCGGTCCCTAGCCTTGAGAAGGGGACGCCACTGCTGCAAAAAGATATAAGATTTGAGCACACAGTCAGCAGGTTGATTAGGAAAAGTGTGTTCCATTACAATTTTATTACGAATATGCCAGAGCGCCCAGCTCTGAGCAGCAAACAAGATCCACACAGCCCGCCCGTGAGCAGGGGAAAGCGCAGTAATAATACGAAAGAACTGAGCAAATGAGGTAGGGTTCCAGTTAACTTGAAGAATCGATCTAACCCCACTCCACATGAAAGCAGCGAGGGCACAGGAAAAGAAGATATGATCTGCATTTTCAACCTGGCCACACATCACACAAAGGCCATCAGAAGGGCCAAACCTATGATTGATTTGCTCACTACTAGGTAAACGATCAATTGCAAGTTGCCAAGTAAAGATCTTGATTTTTAAAGGGAGACTAGCCTTCCAAATGGTCTTAGCACAGGGCCAAGCCTCCCCTTGAAGGAGGTGATTGTACATAGAGTTAACTGAAAACAAACCCGAGGGTTCAAGGGTCCAGGACACCCTGTCCTGCCCAGCTGAAAGAGAACAAGAAGCTAGATCATCCCTGAGGGCGGACCAACAGACCTGATCAGCCGTGTTAAGCGAGCGACGGAAATGGATATTAAACTGACTGATAGAAGGTAACCACAACGATACCAAAGCGCTAAGCTTTCGTCCGGAAAAACTTTCGCATGGCAACCTGGTACCTCAGACCGCCCGCTGTCACCTGCTGGACAAGTTCCTTTCTTGATTCGCCATGAAAATAATCATAAAAAACATTTTAGATCCGAGCATGCCGATGATCAACTCAGGTAACGTCAATGCTCAAGACAAAATAGAATTAGCACGGAACAGATCAGCTACCTGAATCCTTATTAAACCTGCGCTTTACCACTTTTCAAATGCCCTTTGCGGCGCGCATCTGTTCAGTTGCCCCGAGAGGCCGTCCTCCGGGCTCGATCGATGCGCCGCTTTCAGCAAACCAGCTCCGCTCCAGCATATATATCTTTCGATTCGTCTCGTCTGGACGTCACCGCCGTTCCTGTTTCCTTCTGAATCTCCAAGACAACAAAAGATCTTCTTCTGAACAGTGAAAAGCGAGAATATTCTAGCTATAGCAAAGCCACCTCTCTGGTATAAAGAACTCCGGTTTGCCCTTTTTCCCTTTATTATGAGATGAATCAAGTAGCTATGTGATGGTGATGGGAGGGGTGCATATATGTACGCCAAAGAGCCAAGGCGTTTTCTTAAGCGACGCTGAGCTTTCGTGGTGCGATCGAGCTGGTGAAGTTCTGGTCGATGGGGATGTTTCGCTTATTCTGGCTCAAGTGGAATCAGTCAGTTGCATACGTTGGACAGGCTCGAGCGCTGAGCGGTGAATGTGATGTACTCCATCCAGCCCAGGAAACAACGATGTTTCGATTCTCTAATGTTGTGCTAGCTGCCTGCATCGGTTCAAAGTAATAATAATGTTATGCTAGCTGTTTTGCTCAGCCTGGTGCATGCATGCACTATGATCAACATTTACGTGTCTGAACTCGTTGGCATGAAGAGCATGCCAAACAGTCGCTACTCAAATGTCAAAAAAGGATAATTGAAGAGAGCTTGGAGGCAATGCCCGGAGTGAGCCGACAAGAACTTTGGAGCACACAGATGCCTAGCTAGAATATATGCTGGACAATGATTATCTATCATCCAATATGCAGATGATACCATTGTTACGTTTGAATATGATGTTGAAACTGCATCTAGAAACTTGAAGAAACTAGATATTTATGCACATATTTTCACTTGTAAGATTGGTGCTTTTCCTTTAGATATTTAGGCACGCCTACGGTCCTACACATTTTAAAAGGCTTATCAATAGTGTTTGAAATGATACTTAAGATAGATTGGAGAAGAAAAATGCTAGTTGGAAATAGTTTATAGATTCAACCGGAAATAGATTAATTTTACTGCAAGTTGGTCTCCAATGTACCTAGTTACATGGTGCCCTTCTTTAATATGCCTTCCTTAGGGTGCACTAAAGAATTTAGATATCTATAGAGCCAGAATGCTTTAGCATGAGAAACTAGGATGAGAAATACCATTCGGTTCGATGGCTATATGTATGTCGACTTAAAAACCAGGGAAGTCTAGGAGTTAGGAATTTAAGTTTGCAAATGGATTTGGAGATTACAAATTGAGGAAAATATTTATTTTAAAGGAAAAAAAGCTTGTTCAATGTAGTCAAAACAATACCCATTCTCATATTTGGGTAGGTAAAAATGCATTTAAAGACTTGCTTTATAGTTGTTGTCAGAGAATTATTGGTGAGGGTAAGAAGACCAGGTTTTGGGGAAGGCTGTTGGTCATGGCATACACATTTCTGTCTTCCACTTTATGTAATCTAACTTTGTGTTAAAACATAATGGTAAAGATTGTTTTTACTAATGGACTACTTTTTCTCAAGTTTAGGAGATTTCATAGATCGGAAGGTCTTCAAGTGGGGAAGACATCACGAGATACTTTGGGTTAAATGTGAGATCTCGATGAAGTATTTGTATCATTATCTTTCTGTTAGAAGACTTAATGTTGTATTCAGGATTTTCAGGAACTTAAAATTGCTCCTTAGATTTAAAGCTATTTGATAACTAGAAGTTAGAAATCGAATCCCAACTGGCAATAACTTATGAAAAAGAGGCCGGATAGAAAATTATCTTTGTGATGCTCATGAGACCCACGAACATATTTAATTTTCATGTCCTCTAGCAAAATATCTCTATAATTTCGTTGGTGTTTCTCTGAGGATTAACAATATGTGTAGTTGTTTTTCTAAGCTATATCAACAATGCTTTGTTGCTTTCTCTTGCAGAGACAAGGAAGTAGTCATGACATGTGTAGTTTCCTCTGCAAAACCGGTTTAGCCTGGTTTCCCATGAGTTAATAGGACAACTCTCTTCTTCTTAACTAATGAAAATAGAAAGTCTTCTTCCTTATTAAAAATAAAGATATGCATGATAGGATACATGGAAAATGAGAAACAAGTCCTACTTCTAAGGTATAAGACAAGGTGATCCAACTAATTGAATACTTCTTGCATGTCAATTATTTGAACATGTCGGCGGAAATATAGAGAGGCGCGCTTCAAAAATTCTTCAACAGGGGCTAGCAAGATTGCCTTGGTGGTGCATGAGATCTTCGGGCTACGGTACAGCTGGAATCCTTTGAACAAGAGATGAGGAGTGTAATTGTTGTTGGCCCAGAAGAAAACACTAACACCTTCCTCCTTGGGGCTCCGCGCACTAGGAAAAGGCTTCCATGACTGGAAACCCACTACTAGTTAGGAAGTGAACATAAGATATCAGGCGGTCCCTCACAGTCATGAGTATAATTGTTGTTGGCCCGGAAAATTGGCATGTGTTCAAATTTCCGTGCTATTGGAGAGCTTGTAGCATTGTTTTACATGTAATGTCCCGTGCTCAATTTTTTCTAGACACCATGTATTTCTTTTCGGTTTTGCTAATTCCCACAATTGGGAGTTAAGTTAGAGCTCATTCAACTCTAGGACTGTCGAATTTGCATCGCGGTTCGTGCGCTCTATGAGTTCCAAGTGGGGTTGCAAATGAGATTGTTTTTTCTATTGCAAAGTGGGGCTGAAATGGAGATTTTTTGCCAGTTGCTACTAAAATATTTAAAATTGCGAATGAGTTACAGTTGAGAAAAAATGGTCCGCATGTAAAAAATAGTTACATAGTAAAAAAAATCATGTAGTACAGAATTGAGTGATGGTATCACTTGAATGGAAATTAAGCTAATTGTTGGTCGAATGAGTCATGCCCTTTTATTTCCTTATGTTCTTCACTTTGGTCAGTCAGAATTGAAGAACTAGGTTCCTCTTCTTAAAAAAAACTAGCTAGTCAGCCTCTGATGTGCATGAGCCGAACGTTTCCTCTGAAATGGCAACAAGAATCCGCAAACATCACCACTACTCTGTGTAACGGTCCCAGTCGCTCGCTGAACCACAGGTGAAACAAGACCGGCACCACGTTTTGTGAATCCTGATGGCGACCTGAAGGTCAGAGTGATGAGGACCGGGCCGAAGAGGTGGTTGCAGATCGAGCTAGGTCGCAAAACACCAAACCCATAAAAGCGAGACGAGATCTCAAGATCGCATGGCGCCGTGACACAGCGGCGAAGTTCCCAACCGGGGAAGGCTAGAACTCCAGAAGCAGCCATCCATCCATCCATCCACGGTACACTGTTCAGTGCTCTCTGCAACGCATCGCATGCGTACGTGCTACCCCAGCTATCTCCGGCCCTGGCCCTTGGCGTCGGCGAGAGCCGAGAGGCAAGGCAACCAGCTAGCCCTAGGGTTTGGGTTCTTGAGAAGATGCGTACGCGCGCACATACAGTATTGCTGGAACCTGCTGGGATGGAGCTAGTGAAGCTAAGCTAGTACTACTACGCCTCCTGGCTCCTCACGGCCAGTTCTGCTTGGCCATTGGAAAATGCCATGCGCCAGCGAATTCTTAGTTAATTACCGCTTCTAGCTGCTCTGTTAACTTTGTGTGCTTGGTCAATCATTAGTTTCATGGTCTGAATATCTTTCTTTTTGGAGTGGTGAAGCATCTCGTCGATATTTTATGTTGTGCGATAAGATACGGTCTGCATCATGCTTGGTTTAACATCTGTATTGCCAGCCAGGTTGGTGAGCCATGTTGTGGAGTAGTGTTGTTTCTTTGTGGTTTGACCTTTGGCTTCGTTTTTGTTTGGTTTTATTTGGGTGTGAGAAAAGTTTGCAGGTAGACACTGCCCTTAAGGTTGTTTACAGGAAGGAGAGATTGCTGGTCACTTGACTTGACAACTGAACTGAGACGCCATCTCCGTTTGGCTATATAACACCAAGTCAATGGTTGCATGCTTGGCATCATAGCTGCATCAACACGCGGATCAGCATCTCCCATTTGCGTGCCAAGAAACATGGGAGCGAGAAACACAATACTTAACCATGGTAAATCATCGGTAACGGAGGTCGGCTGGTTGGATTCGACGATCTACGTCGCATCCACCATGGAACGAGTGCCCCAGATTACCCCCATTATACTAGGCCAATTATTACCACCATCGTGTTGGAAGAAGCGAAAAGGAAGCTGGGGAGAAGCCACGAGATCTCTGAGGGGCCGACACTTATGCATGCATGGTGTCCGTGTCCCGACCCCTGCATCGATGGATTCACCTGGGCAAGGTCACTTCCAGGGCGAGTTGCATTCGGGGTCGGCCGTGGCTGCGGCTGCACCGGCCCGACGCCGTCTGCTTTTTCGATCTTGCAATCGAAGCCGGGACCATGGGGCACGCACTGATTTTCCACGCCCATAACTGGTAGTCAGTCGCACGTGTCCAAATTACACTTGTCGTTCGAGAGCACACTTTGTTGAAATGGTGAACAGTTTCTGAATTATTTTGCTAAAAAAAACAGCATGACAAACTGTGCCACCTAAATTAGTCGACACACAATGTGGCATACTTCCCCTATTCACTGATGTAGGCCATTTTAGATATTTCAAGGTGGACTAGATACGGACCAAAAACGAGTGACCTGCATAGTAGAACGCATTTAGATACTTGTATTTATCAAAACAAAACAAAAACACAAAGGTCTTACTCCCTCTGTCTACTTTTGTAAGACCTTGTAGAAAGTGGACAAGATACATACCAAAATGCATGTATGTAGACATGTTTTATGTGTAGATTCACTCATCTTAGTTTATATCTAGACTATACTAAAATTTCTACAAGGTCTTATAAAAGTGGACGGAGGGAGTACTTTAGTGAAAGGAGTGAGTATTACCTGTTGCATCAGCGGCGGAGCTTGCGCTCATTGCATTGGAGGGAGGAAGGGGGTGATCCTTGTGCATCCCCCACCAAGGCTTGTCATTTCCAGTGATGCTTGCGAAGGGTTAGAAAATACCGTTGATAATTAATGTATTCCCTCTCTGTGAATATAGAGACACATGAGGCATATATACACAAAACTTCATGAAAATATGGTGGTGTACACACACCATTTGTACCCAAATACAAGGGGATTCATCGAGCAGAAGTTTAGGTATCACATGGAGAAGATATATAACATCGGCCTGAGTCGGGTCGGATCGAGTCAGAGTTGGACAATGTATACATGTATTAGACATAAATACGAGTGTCGATTGTCTACTATATATATGTGTGTTTTAAGTGGTGTAATGGCATATGTGAGATGTACATATAATAAATTACAGTGGCATTTTTAAAAGTAAATAGTTATAGTGTTGTTTGTCATGTAGCCAAATTTTTTTTGCAATGACATCTATCTGATTAAACCTTCATGGGGTGGGGGGGGGGGGGCAGGTTTTTTTGTAGCTAACCACTGACAACAACAAGCATGAATATATACACATGTAGACCAAAACTTAAACTACAGGACGTCACAATAGCAGCGGTGTTGCCAAGCTTCTCAAGATGATGAAGGTGTTGAAGTCACTCATGATCCAGGAGTAAATCGGGAACTGATCAGTTGGTTGCGAGCAGTTTGTGTCGAGACTCTCCTAAAAATGTTATTGTCCCTTACTCGTTGCAAGTTCTAATGATATGTTGTTTTAGACGGTTGTGTAGGTGGTCCCCGAGATGGGAAAACCGAGAGGCACTTGGGTAAGATGTGGAAGATTAATCATGACCATACTGATAAAGGCCAAATAAGACATGTAAATCATATCCACTAGTTGCCTCATTAACTTGACATGAAAACTTGTCACCTTGAATGGCAAGACGTAAGCCATGCATCTGCTAAAGCCCGACCTGGCCCAACGACACATGGGTGAGAGCAAGGGAGTGATCATATGTTCATATCCTTATCTCCACTAGAAATTTAGAACTAAACTAATGGACCATAGTTTCAACACACATCTACTGCATTAATAGTGTTTCATCGACCATTAATGTGCACACGGATTTAGAGACTCCCAAAAGCAAACATCTCAACAAGGGAAATCGGTGGAAGAAAAACCTGGACACTAGTGGTATTAGTCTTAGAAGTTAGTCACACAGACTCTTCTCACCTCTTGTGGCCAATTTTGCACAAGAAGACAAGGGAAATGACAAATCAAAATTTTAGAGTGCAGTTTTAGTTGTTGCCGTGTTAGGATTCTATATCTTTTTATAAGAATAGGGTAGAGGAAGCCCTACATTGATTTTTTAAAATAATAAGAACCCAAATCTACATCCATGGGGATTTGAACCTAGGTGGCTGAGTTGTACATCTACTTCCCTGACCAAGTGAGCTAGACTCTTCTTGATTCTATGTATTTGGCAACAATGTCCCAGTGACAGAGAACCATCCAAGATTGCCTTGCCTGGTCCTTTGAGTTCTTACAACAATGCCAACAATCAAAGAGGAATGTTTTAGTTCTCAAGATAGATTTCAAAAAAGCTTTTGGCACTCTAGATCATGAGGCTTGTTGCAGATAATGAGGGCAATAGGTTTTCCTAAGAAATTTATAAGTTGGGTCAAGGAAGTGTTGTCCTCTAGTACTTTCTTCAATTTTATTAAATGAGGTTCCAGGAAAATTCATTGTAGGGGGCTAGATAAGGTGATCCTCTGTCTCACCTCCTATTTGTTCAAGGGAGGTTAACTTGCTGCAATCTGTAGTGAAACTTGCATAGCATGATGGATCACTATCTGGCCCAATTTCTATCAATGGAGATTTACCCCTTATTGAGCATGTTGATGACACAATCATTATCCTCCTTGCTGATAAGGATCAACTTGTAGTGTTCAAAAGTATTAGGGTTTTGTATTTTTAAGCCTCTGGTTTGTTAGTTTCTCTGAGTTTTCCCTAGCTTCTAAACTTTTCCTCACTTTTGCCCAAGCTATTGTCTCAAACTCTCACAGTAGCTCAAACGGCAGGTTGCCGTCGGGTCAAAGGCTTTGACTGTTACCTGCTGACAAGTGGGGCTAGGTTCGAGCCGTCCTCGCTTTGATGTTAATTGTTGACTAGTGGGCATGCGAGTAGAAAATACTCGTAGACGCACATCGGCCAGCCAGGCAAAAACCCTCTCCACGCGTTGCCCTACCGCTTCTCCCCACTTCCCCACACGCCGCTTGGCCTACCCCATTGTGGCAGTTTGGTCTCTCATATCGAGTCTATGAGGGAGCATATCGTGGTATTTTGGTCCCTCACTCATATCGTGGCTCTCGATTCGGTGATCATAGTATGGAGTTTTTGCATGTCTCTTGATGATGGTGGCAAGTGGTGACAATATCAACTTTATTATGGTAAATGGTTCTTCCTCTTCACTATTTTGTGCTATCATACTTACTCCTCAGTGCGGCGATGAACCAACATTTTGCTTGTCTGCCTTGCAAGGGGTGTGTGTCGCTTGCCGCGGTGCGCTCAATGTTTCTATATTCCCACCTTTTGTAGTATGAGGCTCATGCGGCTCTTCCGAATCATTGATGTTAGTCCATTTTGTGTGGGTTTCATCTTATACATTTTCTTCATTAGATACATGGATGAATCTATAGATGCAGATGTTTGTGACGCAAAAGATTAAGGAAGATTCCGCGTCTTGTTCTAAGCCCGACGTTAAGCTCTTGGGTTCTCTTGCCATGAGAGTAGACTTATGTTTTTATGGCACGGTTGATGCATCTTAGGTTTCTTAAGAACCCTGTTGTATAACACTCGCCGTAATTATAGATAGAGGCACAACATGTGCTGGTTTTTTCGACATGATTGAATTTACATGCTCAATTAATAAAGTTGGATAATTTGCTTAACAAAAGGAAATGAACTGTTTCATGCGTTTGATACAAACCTGAACGAACATCCTTTTTTATGAAGGTGTTGTTTTGGAGATTCAGCACCTTGTAAACCACCATATGTGACTTTGTTAATTCAAAGTTAGGCTCATTTCGTTGCTCCCGTCAAAAAAGTGGTGTTTGGATTGCCTAACGACTAGTAGTAGTACGATTGATGCAATAGCCGCACAAATGGTCTTCTGTGTTGCTTGAGTGGCCGTGAACAGACGTTTGTTTGGAGCACGGAAGAGAAAAAAGAAATGCCCCCCAAATCCAGAGGAAATCCGCGTTTCGCCTGTGCATGTGGTGACGTCGACTCCTTGGTTGATTGATTGAGTACTACTACTAGTTGTACGCGTGCGTGCATCAGCATTTGGCACCACATGTACGCAGTGTTACCATACGTGAACGCCTCTTCCCTGCCGTTTCCGTCGCTATATAAACCCCGCGCCACCACCTCCACACCTTCCAAGAGCAGAACGCCATTCTGAGCTTCTGACCTTGCGAGCACACCCAATACCAAGACCTGAATCACTACCTCACAATGGCGGCCTCCGTCGATTACAAACGTCAGGTGTCCACCCACCCCTGGCCGAGCAATGCGCAGCCCAAGGCCGCCTTCGACCTCTTCTCCTCCAACTCCGGCGGCAGGCGCCGTCCAGGCCCGGACTCGGACTCGGACGACGAGGACAGCATCCCGCCGGACTGGCGCGCGCTCTACAGCCCGCGGCTCGACGTGGAGCCGTCCGTCAAGGACCCCCGCGACGAGGCCACCTCCGACGCCTGGGTCAAGCGCCACCCGGCCCTCCTCCGCCTCACCGGCAAGCACCCCTTCAACTCCGAGCCGCCGCTGCCCCGCCTCATGTCCCACGGCTTCATCACCCCGGCGCCGCTCCACTACGTGCGCAACCACGGCGCCGTCCCCAAGGCCGACTGGTCCACCTGGACCGTCGAGGTCACCGGCCTCGTCAAGCGCCCCGCCCGGATCACCATGGAGCAGCTCGCCACCGAGTTCGAGGCGGTGGAGCTGCCCGTCACGCTGGTCTGCGCGGGCAACCGCCGCAAGGAGCAGAACATGGTGCGCCAGTCCGCGGGATTCAACTGGGGCCCCGGCGCCGTCTCCACCTCCGTGTGGCGCGGCGCGCGCCTCCGCGACGTGCTGCGGCGCTTCCGCGTCATGGGCGAGGCCGCCGGCGCCGACAACGTCTGCTTCGAGGGCGCCGAGGACCTGCCCGGCGGCGGCGGCTGCAAGTACGGCACCAGCCTCCGCCGCGCCGTCGCCATGGACCCGGCCCGCGACGTCATCCTCGCATACATGCAGAACGGCGAGCCGCTCGCGCCGGACCACGGCTTCCCCGTGCGCCTCATCGTGCCGGGGTTCATCGGCGGCCGGATGGTCAAGTGGGTCAAGCGCATCGTCGTCGCCTGCAACGAGTCCGAGAGCTACTACCATTACCGGGATAACCGCGTGCTGCCGTCGCACGTCGACGCCGAGCTCGCCAATGCCGAAGGTACTTTTGCTGCTTCCTTCGCTAGCTTTGCTCGCGTACCATGACAACTTGTAGCTGTGATCTTATTTGGATGTTTGTGTCGGCCGAGCAGCTTGGTGGTACAAGCCGGAGTGCATGATCAACGAGCTCAACATCAACTCGGTGATCGCCACGCCGGGACACGACGAGGTGCTACCAATCAACGCGCTGACGACCCAGAAGCCGTATACGATGAAGGGATATGCATACTCCGGTGAGTCCCCCTACCTCCAAACCACATCTCGTCATCATGTCTTACAGTTCTAGGAGTACTTTGTATTTTTTTCCTCAAAAAATGTAGCACATCTGTTTTATTTTCGGAGGAAAAATACATTTTTTTAGGGGAAGAAAAGTACAAGTTTTTTTGTGTGTGAGAAAATTACAAAAGATGTTTCTGAATTTTGTTTGGGCTAGGCCTGCAGCCTTCTCATTCCAGATTTTGTTTGGGCTAGGCCTGCAGCCCAACTTTGTCTCGGCCTTACTTGGACGATCCATACTCAGTTGGGGATTTATTTACCCGTCAAAAAAGAGTTGGGGATTTATTTGGATTCTTTGTGATGCGCCAAATGTTCGAATTTTTTTTTAAACAGTAATGTTGAAAAATTGTACTGACTGTGGTTCCGTGTTCTTCCATAGGCGGTGGCCGGAAAGTTACACGGGTGGAGGTGACTCTGGACGGCGGCGAGACGTGGCAGGTGTGCGAGCTGGACCACCCGGAGCGGCCGACGAAGTACGGCAAATACTGGTGCTGGTGCTTCTGGTCCGTCGACGTCGAGGTTCTCGACCTGATGGGAGCCAAGGAGATCGCCGTCCGCGCCTGGGACGAGGCCCTCAACACTCAGCCGGAGAAGCTCATCTGGAACCTGATGGGCATGATGAACAACTGCTGGTTTCGGGTGAAGATCAACGTGTGCCGGCCGCACAAGGGCGAGATCGGGCTGGTCTTCGAGCACCCCACGCAGCCGGGGAACCAGTCCGGCGGCTGGATGGCGCGGCAGAAGCACATCCAGACCTCCGAGACCACGCAGGGCACGCTCAAGCGGAGCACCTCCACGCCCTTCATGACCACCGCCTCCACGCAGTACACCATGTCCGAGGTGCGCCGCCACGCCTCCAAGGAGTCGGCATGGATCGTCGTGCACGGCCACGTCTACGACTGCACGGGCTTCCTCAAGGACCACCCCGGCGGCGCCGACAGCATCCTCATCAACGCCGGCTCCGACTGCACCGAGGAGTTCGACGCCATCCACTCCGCCAAGGCGCGCGGGCTCCTCGAGATGTACCGCGTCGGCGAGCTCGTCGTCACCGGCCCCGACTACTCGCCGCAGAGCAGCCACGCCGACCTCAAGGCCATCGACGAGGCCCCTTCCGTGCCCTTGTCGCCGGCGGTCTCGGCCGTCGCGCTCGCCAACCCGCGGGAGAAGGTGCAGTGCCGGCTCGTGGACAAGAAGAGCATGTCCGACAACGTGCGCCTGTTCCGGTTCGAGCTGCCGTCGCCGGACCAGAAGCTCGGGCTGCCGGTCGGCAAGCACGTGTATGTGTGCGCGTCCATCGGCGGCAAGCTCTGCATGCGCGCTTACACGCCGACGAGCTCCGTCGAGGAGGTGGGCCATGTGGAGCTCCTCATCAAGATATACTTCAAGGACGAGGACCCCAAGTTCCCCGCCGGCGGGCTCCTGTCCCAGTACCTGGACTCCCTCCCAATCGGCGCGCCCGTCAGCATCAAGGGGCCCGTCGGACACATTGAGTACACCGGGCGTGGAAACTTCACGGTGGGCGGCGAGCGGCGGTTCGCGCGCCGGCTCGCCATGGTGGCCGGCGGGACGGGGATCACGCCGGTGTACCAGGTGATCCAGGCCGTGCTCAGGGACCAGCCCGACGACGACACGGAGATGCACCTGGTGTACGCGAACCGGACCGAGGACGACATGCTCCTGCGGGAGGAGATCGACGCGTGGGCGGCCGCGCACCCGGCGCGGCTCAAGGTGTGGTACGTGGTCAGCAAGGTGGTGCGCCCGGAGGACGTGTGGGAGTACGGAGTGGGGAGGGTGGACGACAGAGTCCTCAGGGACCACCTGCCTTTGGGAGGCGACGGCGAGACGCTCGCGCTCGTCTGCGGGCCGCCGGCGATGCTCGAGTGTACGGTGCGGCCGGGGCTGGAGAAGATGGGGTACGACCTCGACAGCGATTGCCTCGTCTTCTGAGCAGAGGCTCGACGCTGTTCTGCAGCAGTACATAGTACTCCAGTAGCATAGTAGGTCCGCGGAGGCAGAAGTTTCTGAGTTCTGGTAAATAGATCGAGCAATAAAAAATGCAACATTATATTAGCGGTGAAAACACATGCATGTGCGCAAACTGTAACCCGAAAATATGATTTGAGGCTATGAAATAGGTTGAGTACCACTGTACCAGCCGTATAAAATTGCCCACTTCCAAAGGTGCTTAAAGTTTAACTTGCCATTAGTATGACGAATCTCGTAGTACAAGCTGATATTTGTTGGCACCTAAAGTCCATCACGATTATTCTTGATCTCTAAAAGTTTGTGACGCTATTCTCTAAGTGTCTCTACTCTCTATTAGCAACCCGTGACCTACCAGCATCCCTGGTCAATATGATAAACATAATTATTCTTGTTTTTGTCCTATAACACGATTTCATTAGACTTAAATAACATGATTTCATTAGACTATGAGTTTCCCAGGGCAGGACCGCCCGACCCCTCGCATGCATCCCCCAGGACGCCGCCGGGAGCTTCCCATCTAGTGCCGCCAAGACCCTCCCTTCGCTGGTCCATCATGTCGTCGCTTCCGCCAGCCCTCGTCGTGGTGGCGGCTGGTCCAGCTGCCGAATGGTGGTCTGGGCCGGGGTGTTCACCGGAGGCCGGTAGGGAAGCTGCTGGGGCGGTGAGGGTTGTCGTGTCTTCGAGCAGCGGCCAGGGCGGCGCCCCTGGCCAGGGTGGAGGCGGAGATCGTCCATCGGCGGCGTGTTGACTGGCGGCGACGGGAGCCTGGGGCTGAGAGAGGTTGGATTCCTAGATCTTTGATCTAGGTGATGGCCTCCTTCTCATCCCCTCCTCGCTGCGTCGTTTCTTCAGCCGGATTCGAGGGAAGATCGTTCCTATTTCTGTTGTCTTCTTCCTTGATGCCGGCCCCCGACTATGGGGTTAGGAGCCACAGATTTAACCGGGTGCTAGCGGGGTGGCGTGGGGCTACTAGCTCAGCATGAATAAAGGTGACAGTCTTAGGATTCCAATTCGCGCCAAGATGTTGATCTGTCGGATGCCTATCCCCATTGATCTGGCTGCATTGTCGTGTTCCGGAAGGCTCCACCGGCATACTCATTGGGCGATTCATGCTTGGAGATTGCTAGATCGGGTGGGATTCGGTCGTTTGCACCCGTGTTTTTCTCTAATCGTTTGATTTCAGAGGAAGCGCTTCGAAGCTCTGTTGACTGTTAATATCAGCTTTCTCGTTCCATGGTGATGACGGAGAATGTTATGGAAGCTAAGATCTATGAACTAGCAATGAGGTTCGAGTCTTTGTGGCGATGGAGAATTGGCTTGGTGATTCGTGACTTAGAGCAATGGCATGCAAGTTGGGGCGACTGCAAATGAGAAGTTCAAAGTCTTACCTTTTAGGTGAAAATTCAAGGTCTGGACTTAATTGGTTGTGACTAGCGATAGCCTTGTGGAAGGCATTGCTTTGAGAGCGAGGACTTTCTTCAGGGTGAAAACTGAAGATCTATGATCGTACGACGACAGCGCTTGTGCACTGTTCCCATTTTGGAGATGTCGCTTTTGAAGAAGCTGGACTTCTGTTGTTTTCTTGGTGGTATTAGTACTGCTGTTTCAAGAAATAGATCAATGTAGCGGGACTTTTCTCTTTTTTGTAGTTCTTTTTTTTGGTTGTGTGTATCCATAATGCCGCTAGGGCAATACATTGTTGCAGACGGTGGATGTAATTGGTATCTCCGTGATATTAAAATATGCTCTTTATTAAAAAATTAGACTAGTTCATGTTACAATCCGATAAATAGAATTATTCTTGCTTTGGCGCTGAAGGTGACATCAACTTATGCCATATATTAGAACTGAAACACAATTGCACTTCATCTATATATTGTAAATAGTAAAATATATGCCACAATATTGATTTTTTTTAGACGTGCTTGCTTTGAAGCAAACAAACATCATGTTAGAATATATAGCCTAGCCATTTTCTTCAGTTCGAACTTTTGGAATAGTTGGTTACTGCATCAATTTAATATGGTATCAAAGCTAGGAGGTCTCAAGTTTAATCCCTGGCCAACGCACTATTTAGTCTAAAAATAGGTGCAACCTCTAGTTATCCCACGTCTAGTGACTTTCCGTTTGTTCAACCTACATGTAAGGGGGAGTGTTATAATATATAGTCTAACTATTTCCATCAGTTTGGATTTTTAGAATAGTTAGCTAGTGCATTAATTTAATACACCACGAAGGTAGGGCTGCATTTTTCAATGAGAATATACGGTATCTGTACTATTCATAAGTATTTTCTTTCGTTATAAAGCAAGGTTGTAAAGGCTTTGGTCGAGAAAAAAATACTATTCCTAAGATGAACTGGATAACCACACAAAATTCCTTAATGGATACAAGCTTCGTGATGAACGGCTGCTCAATATCATGTTCTGATGTCCCTAAGGAGCACCAAGCTCCCTGGCTTTAAGCGCCTAGTGATACGTCTCCAACGTATCTATAATTTTTGATGCTCTATGCTTGTTTTTACACCATTTGCCTACTGTTTCATTACACTTCGTGGCACTTTTATGCATTTTCCGGAACTAACCTACTAACAAGTCGCCACAGTGCCAGTTCCCTATTTTCTGCTGTTTTTGTATTTCAGAAAAGCTACACAGGAAATATTCTCGGAATTGGACGAAACAAGTTCCTGAAGTCTTATTTTTCCCGAAAGCTTCCAGAGATCCAAAGAGGAGACGGAGAGGGGCCACATGCCACCCTCACACAAGGGCGGCACGGCCCAGCCCCTGGCTGCGCCCCCTATGTGTGAGGATGCCTGGGTCCACTTCTGACGATGCCCCTTCGCCTTTAAAGACCCCCCGATGGGAAAAACCTAAGTACCCGATCAATTTTCCAGAAACACATCGCGATCCACCGCCGTCGTCGACCCGAGATCGGGAGGGTCCAGAAGCTCTTCCCGGCACCCTGCTGGAGAGGGGAATCGCCACCGGAGGTCTTCTTCATCGCCATGCTTGCCTCCGGAGCGATGAGTGAGTAGTCTACCTTGAACTACGGGTCCATAGCAGTAGCTAGATGGTTGTCTCCTCCACCATGTGCTTCATGTTTAGATCTCATGAGCTGCCCTACATGATTGAGATCACCGTTATGTAATTCTACATGTTTGGTTTGTTGGGATCCAATGAATATTGGTGTTATGATTGAGTTGCTATACTGAAATATATCTTATGTTATCTCTATGTTGTTTATGATCTTGCATGCTCTCCGTTGTTAGTAGCTATCTTGGCCGAGTAGTTGCTAGTGACTCCAAGATGGGGTATTTATGCTCGATAGTGGGTTCATGCCTCTATTTAACCTGGGGGAGTGACAGAAACCTCTAAGGTTGTAGATGTGCTGTTGCTACTAGGGAGAAAACAACATTCATATGCTCAAGGGCATATGCTTTGTTTACATTACACACTTTGCTTAATGCAATTATCTGTTGTTCGCAACTTAATACTCATGGGGTGTTCGGATGATATCCCCGTGAGTGGATTATTAGTCATAGATGTAGTTGGATGGCGGTCTATGTATTTTGTTGTAATGCCCAGAGTAAATCGTATAGTGATCTTCTTGACATATCATGTTTATCTTTATTCTATCAATTGCCCAACTGTAATTTGTTTACCCAGCATGTGTTATTTATCTTATGGAGAGACACCACTAGTGAACTCTGGATCCCGGTCCTATTTCCATCATATTGCTATCACCTGTTTACTTTACTCGCACTGTTTACTTTACTCGCATACTTTCACTGATTTCCACTCGATACGCTCATACCCTTTGTTTCAAGCAAACCGGTGAGATTGACAACCTCATCGCAAGTTGGGAACAAAGTATTTGGTTGTGTTGTGTGCAGGTTCCACGTTGCTGCTAGCAAAGCAAAGCTTGGATGAGGCGCCATATATAAATTGTCCGGAGCTGTCGCGAAGCTTGTAAGCATCACCTTCAGTCGTTTGTCTCTCCTCTCCTGAACGATAAACCTTGGTTTCTTAACTGAGGAAAAATCTTGCTGCTATATTCATCACACCTTCCTCTTGGGGTTCCCAACGGGCTGGTCATCAACAACGCATCAAGCTATTTTCTGGCGCCGTTGCCGGGGAGGAAGTAGAAGACTTCTGCGAGGGGAGTTTTTCGCACGCACATCCTTTACTTTGTTATTGTTTTGCTTTACTTTATTTATTTTACTTGCATCGTTTTTTATCAAAAACCCAAAAAAATTAGAATCCTTGGTAGTTGTTATTTCTTTACTTTAGTTTATCATGTTGTTCCCTAAGTATGTTTTGGAGGACCTCTCAGTAGGTAGTGGTTCAATTATTGGGAAAGATAACATTGAGGAGTTCTTTAATCACATTAGTATGCATAAAGAAGTTGAGGAAAAGTCTTTGGTTGAGCTAGCTCCTAGTATTGAAGTTGCTTCTGCTTATTTAATTCACATGTTGGAAGCTAGGTTTGCTAGTCTTAACCCTTTTATTCAAAACATGTTCCTTAAGCTTCATGAAATTGAAGATCCTGAAAAGAAAGCCTTTATCTTGGAAACTTTGCGCTTAGAATTCAAATATATTGCTATTGAATCTAGGAAAGTTCTTAAGCGTTTTAATAAACTTGGTTCACCTATAAAGGTTATTAGTACAAACAATGATGGAACCGAAATACCTATACCTAGCAAGCTCTTGGGATTGTATGAAGCTTTTGAAAATAATTTTAACTGGATCTGTCCTGAGAATCTTTTTAGTAATTTGAGTGAACCAAAGCGTGATCACAAAGGGTCTTCAAAAACTTATGTGGATGAAATACAATGCCTTATTGACAAGACCTCTACAGTTGATCTTAATGCTTCATCTCTTGATGTTACTTAATTCGCAATTTTCTGCGCCTAGCTCAAAGGCGTTAAAGAAAAGCACTCTCGGGAGATAACCCAATGTTTTATTTTCAGTACTTTTTCTTTTATTTGAGTCTTGGAAGTCATTACTACTGTAATGACCGCTCCTTATCCTTTTTATTTCATTGTTGTGCCAAGAGAAGCCTCTAATTTGAGTGAGGTAAGATTTGGGGATGTTGCTGTCCTGAAATTGTTTTTGGTGCTGCACCGTAAAAATTCGTATAAATTCTCTGTATATCTTTTGGACCTGCGATTTCTTGTGCATATGCCCCAGGTTATATCCAAACTTTCATTAGTTGAAAACTTTTTGATTTGAGCAACAAAAAACCCCTAAAAAATTCGGCCTTTTTCAGCTGTTCTATTTTAACAGATTTCTGCCAATATTTGTGTTCGCCGCTTTATCGCTTTCTTTTGAGTTCTTTTGATCACGGAACTTTTGGGGAAGTTGCTACAGTAGTATATTCTATATATGTGGTGATTTTAGGTTGAAATCTGAAGCAAAAAGAGGTTGATTATATGTTATGCTACACTAATGTTGCTAATAGATTTGTGTTTAGTTTTGTATGAAGTAAGTTTTCAAGTGTAGGGATTGGAGAATGATGAGATGAGTTGAAAAATGGACAAAAGCTCAAGCTTGGGGATGCCCATGCATCACCCCAAGAAATATCCAAGAAGTACAAGCGTCAAAGCTTGGGGATGCCCCCGAGGCACCCCTTCTTCATCGGCAAAAATCAGGTCACCTTTCAAGACACTATATTTTTATTGCTTCATGCACTATGTGTTTTTCTTGGAGCGTCAGTTGTTTTAGTTTTCTTTATTAGTTTAGTTTGTTTGCTGCAATAAATGGTTGGACCCCAACAAATTTCTTTTGGAGAAGTTGCCTTGCTTTTCATTTGCCAAGAACGCTCCAATTTTCACTCTTATCAAAAACCGAGTGTTCTTCTTTTTCTGCTACTGCTTTTGGTTTTCATTTTCGCCTTGATTTGCGTTCAGATCTTCTTATATTTATTCATCAAGGTGTATTTTTGCCTCTGATCTTTATTGGTTTTCATCAAAAGAGGTGTTTATAAAAAGTTTGAATGGTGTTGGAAAAGAGAAAAAGCTTTATGCAAAAAAGTGGTACAAGAAGGAGCTTGTGTAGACTGCGGCTTAGGCTTTTTCATATCATGCTTGATGTCTTTTTGATAGTATGCTTAGTGGTTTTGCTATAGAATGACTTGTCTCAAATAACTGAGATTGCTTAATGAGCCTTTGAAAAAAATCATGCGTTGTTTTTATTATTTGGAAGCATTATTTTGGTTTTCTCCTTGATGCTTTATTTGAGTTGACTTGGCGCATGCTCACACATGTTAGACTCTTACAAAGTCGCCAATAGCCTCTATGATCATTTAGTTTTTGACTTTTGATGCCATCTTATGCTTCTTTTTAATGTCGCTTTGCATGATTATGGCCATTATTGCTCTCTTAGTTGGTTGCTCCCAGTCTTTTGCTAGCCCTCGCCTTGTACTGAGTATGAGCTCTACTCGTGCATCCAACTCCTAAAAACCAAGTTTGCCAAAGTGTCCACCATACATACCTACTAGCAATTTGCTATTCCAAGTAAATTTGACTTGCTTTTATTTTCTCTTCAAATTAAACTCTTACCAGTGTTATGCGAAAATTGGTCAGTAAAGCTCTCACGAACTGGAAGGCACACTTTACTTTTTCCTATTCTTAAAAATTTGACATTGTGGTCTCTTATGTTGAGTTGTTATGCTTGCAAGTTGTAAGTTGGAGACTAGCCCAGCCATGCAGTCATGGGGCAAGCTTTCAACATTGCACTTCTTATTTGAGTTGATATCGTGATCTTTTGTTTATGGATGCCTGCGGTGTCAAATGAATTGGGAATCTTGCGGGGATCATGGAGTTTGTATATGTGTTAGGGAAATGCCTGGGCCACCAATCTAAGCCATGCATAATTCATGGTGGAAATTTGCAGCATACCCATAGTGGAGATTCGATGACGCATCTCAAAATAAAAAGCTATACAATTGGTAAATAAAAGAGATGTCGAGGTGTTCATTGTCTGCTTGTCCTGTCATTTTGATGTGGGCTTGTTCCATGTCATCGGGCACGGAGGTACCCCGTTGGCGGTTCTCGATGATACATATATACTTACAATGACAAGAGCCTTGCTTGGGACTCTAAGTTGGGTAGCGTGAGGTTTGGGTACTTGTATTCACGGGACACGAGGTTTTCGACTTATAATTTGTCAAGCATATGCATCATAATTGTTCTCGCATTAACTTTAACCATTCAAGATGCTTATGATGGGGGCAATGAGAGCTCAAAGCCGGTAAGTACCATAATTTTTGAAGGTTATAAAACTTGCAATCACTGCTTCCCTCCACGAAGGGCCTTTCTTTTACTTTTATGTTGAGTCACCACCTTCTATCTTTATGCACCATTAAGAGAGCAAAGTTATCATTCTTAGTATAATGTGCATTGTCCCAAAGTTTTCATTGATTGATTCATATTGTTGGTTTCACTTGTTCTTAAATTATTTGTATCTAGTCGCCCTCTTAAACTTGAAGGTGTCCTATGCATTTATGTTTTGCTCTCTACGAAGGACAAGCTGAAAACCATTTGTATGTTTTTCCTTATGATTTGAACACACGTTTGACTTTCATTGTTCCATTTTCATGATCTTTTGTTTGTGTTCATTTGCATGTTATAACATGGTTGCTCAGTTTCTATTGTCAAGATTATATCTTTCATGCCCATGTTTTAAGTTCTTTTGATCCCAGCTCACAAATGCTTACATATATGATCAAGATTGTGTAGGTGCATGTCACCTCAAAAATTATTCTTTGTTATCACTTACCTACTCGAGGACGAGCAGGAGTTAAGCTTGGGGATGCTTGATACGTCTCCAACGTATCTATAATTTTTGATGCTCCATGCTTGTTTTTACACCATTTGCCTACTATTTCGTTACACTTCGTGGCACTTTTATGCATTTTCCGGAACTAACCTACTAACAAGTCGCCACAGTGCCAGTTCCATGTTTTCTGCTGTTTTTGTGTTTCAGAAAAGCTACACAGGAAATATTCTCGGAATTGGACGAAACAGGTTCCTGAAGTCTTATTTTTCCCGGAAGCTTCCAGAGATCCGAAGAGGAGACAGAGAGGGGCCACAGGCCACCCTCACACAAGGGTGGCGCGGCCCAGCCCCTAGCCACGCCCCCTATGTGTGAGGATGCCTGGGTCCACTTCTGACGATGCCCCTTCGCCTTTAAAGACCCCCCGACGGGAAAAACCTAAGTACTCGATCAATTTTCCAGAAACACATCGCGATCCGCCGCCGTCGTCGACCCGAGATCGGGAGGGTCTAGAAGCTCTTCCCGGCACCCTGCAGGAGAGGGGAATCGCCACCAGAGGTCTTCTTCATCGCCATGCTTGCCTCCGGAGCGATGAGTGAGTAGTCTACCTTGGACTATGGGTCCATAGCAGTAGCTAGATGGTTGTCTCCTCCACCATGTGCTTCATGTTTAGATCTCATGAGCTGCCCTACATGATTGAGATCACCGTTATGTAATTCTACATGTTTGGTTTGTTGGGATCCGATGAATATTGGTGTTATGATTGAGTTGCTATACTGAAATATATCTTATGTTATCTCTATGTTGTTTATGATCTTGCATGCTCTCCGTTGTTAGTAGCTATCTTGGCCGAGTAGTTGCTAGTGACTCCAAGAGGGGGTATTTATGCTCGATAGTGGGTTCATGCCTCTATTTAACCCGGGGGAGTGACAGAAACCTCTAAGGTTGTAGATGTGCTGTTGCTACTAGGGAGAAAACAACATTCATATGCTCAAGGGCATATGCTTTGTTTACATTACACACTTTGCTTAATGTAATTATCTGTTGTTCGCAACTTAATACTCATGGGGTGTTCGGATGATATCCCCGTGAGTGGATTATTAGTCATAGATGCAGTTGGATGGCGGTCTATGTATTTTGTTGTAATGCCCAGAGTAAATCGCATAGTGATCTTCTTGACATATCACGTTTATCTTTATTCTATCAATTGCCCAACTGTAATTTGTTTACCCAGCATGTGTTATTTATCTTATGGAGAGACACCACTAGTGAACTGTGGATCCCGGTCCTATTTCCATCATATTACTATCACCTGTGTACTTTACTCGCACTGTTTACTTTACTCGCATACTTTCACTGCTTTCCACTCGATACGCTCATACCCTTTGTTTCAAGCAAACCGGTGAGATTGACAACCTCATCGCAAGTTGGGAACAAAGTATTTGGTTGTGTTGTGTGCAGGTTCCATGTTGCTGCTAGCAAAGCAAAGCTTGGACGAGGCGCCATATATAAATTGTCCGGAGCTGTCGTGAAGCTTGCAAGCATCACCTTCAGTCATTTGTCTCTCCTCTCCTGAACGATAAACCTTGGTTTCTTAACCGAGGGAAAATCTTGCTGATATATTCATCACACCTTCCTCTTGGGGTTCCCAACGGGCTGGTCATCAACCACGCATCACCTAGGAACGATCGACCTGTCGTTGTCGCTGGGTCTACTCCAGGGGAGGCGGCGCCTCTGCCGCCTTTGCGTGTGGAGTAGTGATTGAATCGAGGTCGGTTTGAAACAGTATATAGCAGGATGTCATCTAGATGGACATGGCAGTATCAGAGGCACCCCACACGGAAAGCAGTCCCACGCACCAGCCCATCACCGGCACCACCGCCTTACCCGGATCCTAGCCACCGATCTCCTGTGATGACGCACTAGCAGGCGCTAGATCGTGGAGAGCAGCGGTGGCGCCGGATCCTGGAGGAGCAGCGGCGCCAGAGCTGCGACGGCCTGCGGCGGCACCGGAGCTGCGACGCGTGCGGTGGCACTGGAGCTGCGACGGCGTGCGGCGGCGTTGCACAGGGCATTCATCATCTCTCATGCTCGCTTGATGCCCTCGAGGCTGCTGTTCCCGACTAGGTTTGCATCCTTCCTCAGTTCCTATCTTGCCCGATTCATGTCGATCTCGCTCGCTCTGGGTTTGTAAGCTGTCAGATGATTTGCACTTTTGCAGGCTTGCCCCCTCCTTCCCTATCCTCTCACTCCTCTCCATAGAATTTTTGATTAGCTAGATTTTCTTAGTCGTATGCAAAACAGATTGTTTCCTCCAATGTTGTTTCTATGTTCTTTTTTTCCATGTTGCCTTATGTGATGTTGTGGTCTGTTGCTCTGATGCTCTATCATTGCGATTATGAGAACATGAACTCTTTGATGTTCCATGGAATTGTTTGTCCCCTTGAACACTTTGAATTTGTTCCCGTCAGCCATGTACTCTGCCACCATACATGTAGTGATAGACATCAATACTCATTCAGATATCATATTTTTGCACCACACACATTTGTATTACTGAGCTACAATCAATGAGTTTATGTACTGTATCAACTAGCGAGTATCATATCGCACCATGTAGTAATCTTTAGGCTCAACAATTTTTCATTTTTTGTAGAATAAATATCAAGCAAATGAAAATAACCGTGTTTTGTTGTGTGACCTTACATATTGGGTATCATGTTGTCTTATGCAATCAAGAACAAAAGTTGGGCTAATGTTATGTTTCTTATACAACCAGATGTAATTTTCTATGTCCATTTGCATTAATGAGTTGTGCCTTTCCTAACCAATTTTCGGTATGGTCATGTTCACTTATGGTTATGGCGCTTCATCCGAATTAACATTTGCGGTTCTAGATTCTCATTCATAATCCACAAGCCACAAATGGAACAGTATTAGTCTAACAAAGTTGTGCAAATACAGAAATACCAATCAGACACTGAAACTAATTGCAACCACATAGATTGCTTCAGATATATAAGAGCTCAGATGAAGTGGCCTATTATCCAAAGAACTGAATCTATATCCTCTGGTACATGATGATTTGATTTTTCTGATCCATTTAAATACAAGAGTGATGTAGTCGTTTAACTTGAATGAGTTGCATGATTATCACTTCATGAGTGATACAGTAATACACAAATTCTTTGACTTGCTTTCTTTGCTAAATTTCGGTGGACAGTATATTCAATTGACTTTTTGGATGGATTTGCATTGACTATCAGTTTTTATCTGTTAATGACAAATGTGGATCCTTCGTTGTGATGTATGTACGCTGCTTTCACTGAACGCTTAACATGCTTGGGCCAAGTTAATTTTCTTTGTTAAAGCTTCTTAACAAAGCCAAATCTTCAAGGCATCTATTGGATCATAGGTTTGTTATTCTCATGATTGGTGGGAGTGGAGATGGGTTCTCATGTTTATGGGTGGAGAACAAGGAACCTGGTTTGGAATATTGATTTTCAGATTATTCCAATATTGGCTCTTACATTGAGTTTTGTAATTGTAGATTTATGTGAAATGAACACTAAGTTGCCACCAACTGGAGTAAATGCACATACAAAATATACAGAGATATGCCGAAATAAAAGAGTAGATGACCACTGGTTGTCAGTATTGTCTCTTTCTTGACTTCTAAGATTTTGTTTTAAAGTGGATACATACTACTATTCTGTTTTGTTCACCATTTTAGAGAGTCAAATATATGTATGACCTTGGCTTCTTATGTTGTTAAAAAGGCTATAATTGTTAAATTGACTTTTTAGTGGGTACATTTGTCTAGCTTTCATGTTCTGAATGGAGTACTCTGATGCATCATAAGATTCAAAATAGGTCTTCCACCATAATGTGATTTCAGGCATGATTTATCCATTTGGAAATCATGGTTTCGACCAAGAGGATCCCTAGGTTACCTCTATAAAGGACGGCTAATTGCAATCAGATTTGTTTGAATTTTTTGTCTTTTATAATGGTAGCTGGTCCCCATGGTGATATCTGCAGTTTAAGCGCTGCAGATATACTTACAAACACCAACAGTGATTATAGAAAAAAAGGAGAAAGACATGTGCTAGGATTGTCACCAAGAATGGCTTAATCTAGGTCCTACTTTGGTTAAAAAGGAGCGCACTCTGATGAATCCATGGACTTCTGGAGAGATCGATATTTTTGTGCAGATGCTTACTTTGTTTGGTTTGGATTAATTTTTACAAAATCTCCCATTTCCGTCAGCGCAAGACTGCCAATGATTTTGTGTTTTCATTATTAACAACATAAATCATAGTTTCTGAAAAGTTCATCAACTGCTGGTCTTTGGAATGAACACAAAGCAACCAACAATCACCTAGGAACACAATCTGGAAAGAACTGAATGCATCTACATGAGACTATGAGAGAAAATATGTGTCTCTTGATTGTCTTGACAGATAAATGTAACTTTCTTATGCCAAGTAATGAACTAAAAGGTTTTCTTGCATTACTGGGTCTGCTGATCTTGACCAAAAGGTGTGTGTCATCTGAATGTAATATCTTTTGATGCAAGGTGGAAAAGGCTCTTATGTTGTAGCATAGGCTGCAGTAGCTTTGGAAGAAATCAAGCATTTTGAAAGATGAAGGAGGCGGCTTGCACTCCACCATGAGGAGGCTTGCCCTGCTTAAACAACTGAAGGCGCCTTCCTGTTATGCCGCCAAAATTTAGTGTGGATACCAGAGAACGGCGCGGCAGAGCGCGCTGGGTCCATCTAGTAGTATATATATTTGGCATACGAGTGCTCATCAAACATTGTCGTGCACGGTTGAATTATTAAGAAAATTTACATCATGACACGGTAATAGAATAATCTACATACATGTGATGTGCAGGTTTTTATTATTCCACTAGTGGAAATCGGGGCATTTGCACCAGGTTGTAACTGCCTTTTGCACCGGTTTTGGAACCGGTGCAACGCATCTGGGACTAAAGCCTTAACCTTTAGCACCGCTTGCGTTACGAACCGGTGCTAAAGGCCCTCCACGTGGCCACGCACACGAGCTCCCGCCGGTGGACCTTTAGCACCGGTTCGTAATACGAACCAGTGCTAAAGGTTGGCGACGTGGCAGCCTCTCAACCCTGAAAACTGCCGCGGTAAAACCCTAAACCCTAGCCATTTGAAATATGATTTTTTTGGGTATTTGAAACACGTTGATGCACATATAAAAGAAACCATTATATTACACAATATCTTCATGTATATAGAGATCGAAGCTAGTGTCATCTTTCATTGTGATTGGTCGAACATATTACATAATGGTACATTCTACACGTTCATGCATATATACAATATAATTTTGATTACAATTTTCCAAACTCGTAATGCCGATGGTATTCTCCGGTTGGTGCTATGACCTCATCAAGTAAGAATCCCGCCACTTCCTCTTGAATTGCTCATACACACTCGGTTGCTAGAAGACGATACCGCATCCGTTCGATCTAAATGTAAAGAAGGGGATCAATATATATATATATATATATATATATATATATATGAATGAAGAAACTCAACATAAATGATGGTAATAAAATAAAATTGTGAATATTATATACGTACATCTAGTTATTCTAGGACTCTGCCCCTCTCACATCAAGTCTCTCGAATGAACTCGCAGCCATAGAATCCACATAAATTATTCCCGTCTTCTTGCTTCAAGCACTTTACGAGAATAGAGTTCAATCAAAATAATAATCAAGGATGATAATGGTATTGAAACTAGAACCAAAGAGATGTGCGAACCTAGCTAGTAGTACTTATCGGTACTTGTTTAAATTCAAGCTCATTTTTCCAGGGACCCGGTGCCTTATCCGTGAACCGTTTCCAAGCACTGCCCGACAAAGAAAATGAATAAAGAAGTTAGTAATTACTTGATATTGGGAAATGAATGAAAGTTGCTGATATAGTGCCATGCATAATGATTGAAATTACCGCTGGAGTGTATCAATCATGTCCCCGAATGTCTCAAGGGGTTTACGTTTCGAGTCCATGACTAGTACTTGTCCTCTATCAAGTTCAATAACTAGCGGAATAAAATGATACCCACGCACACGCATAACACACACTTAACATTGAGTAACCAAAATAGTAATGTGTATAAGACAGTAACACACTCACTTGAAGTTGTAAGGAAATAGTATTTTCGTCATGGTTTCTTGTTTCCTTATCGCACATACCAAGTTATTTTCCGTGTCCTTGATATGGTTATGGAGAGTTAGCTCGTTCACGGTATATGGGTCAATGAACCCAATGTCATAGATTCGTCCTCTTTTGCATTCGAGTTTCTTCAATCTGCATAATATAGTGAGTAAAATTATGCATGCAATGAACGAGATGAGCTAAAGACTTAATTACAAAAATAATACTTACAAACAATAAGCACTGATCATCGATTTGTCGAGGGTGTCATGATTGTATAACTGAAATAATTTAGCAAATTCGATGTTTATGTCGTCAGTTCCACGAAAGTAATGCTCATCATTAATTCCCAGTATGATCTAGTTCTGCCCATGCTGTGAGGCTTCCATGTACCACTTATGCAATTTTCGCATTCTTGTTGGTAGATTCGGAATCTTCTCGGGTCTGATGAGAGGGCTCCCGTGCCGGTATTGGTATGCTACTACTTCAGCCGTGGGGAAAATCACACTTGCTTAAGTACTGAGAAACAGACATACCTACAGCTTCGGCCTCCTCTTTGTACAGTGCTATGATATTTGGATCATACTGGACATCGGGAAACACTTGGAGCAGGGGGCACGAGTTCATCTGTTCTCCGAGCTGAGGAACTGATTTACCTTTCAACCGCTTTGCTGCATCAGACTTGAGAATAGTGCGGTCATAGTCCGATGCAAGCCTTGGCTTGGGTTGGTGAAGGGTCTTCAACATTTTTAACACTTTTGGATCTTGAGGAGGCTGCTCGGCGGACTGCTCGGTCTTCTTTTTCTTCAAATTTTCAAAGAAGTTCTTTGATTTCTCTTGTACTTTCGCCGCATTTTCCTCCGGAGTATAGTCGTAAGGTCTCTTGGGAGGAACCTTAGGTACTCTTGGGAGGGGCTCCTGTCGATGGATCGGTGATCGGTTACGACGACTTATCGATGGAGAGGCGATGGTACGCTTCCGCTTTTGGCTCTGAGCCTCAGTGGGCGGAGGTGGCGGAGACGGCTCACTAGCTGAAGAAGGCTGGTATGCTGGAGAAGGCTGATGCGGCGGAGATGCCGGAGAAGACTGACGCGGAGATGGCAGAGAAGGATGACATGGTGGTGGAGAAGGGTGACGCGCTGGAGACCTTGGCGTCCAATTTGGAATCATGATGTATTCCTTTAGCCATAGAATGGTGGTCTTCTTGGCTTCTCCCAGCTCATACAAATCCCCTTCACCCGCAGGGTGGTCAAGCTTTAGCTGCTCAAATCTGCCCATAACTTCATCCACCCCGGCAACAGCGTAGCTATGTGGAATCGGACGGCAATGATAAGTTGCATCAGGTCCAATGGGTAAGGCATAGCCGACCGCCACCTTCATGGTTATGTTCATGACCTTCACATGCAGCTCGTAAGATGTCGACTCCGTGATATCATCCACTGGGTAGCGGATCGCCAGTTCATCATCATCCTCCGGGAGGTCCGTGGAAGCCACGCTGCTTTTCTGCTAAGATGGTGGGCCGGTAGCATCATGTGCAGCTTCTATCTGCGGCTGAGATATGGCGGTTCCTTGCTGGCTCATCCGATTTAACAAGTCTGATTGCCGCTTGAGCTCTTCTTCTATCTAGACATGCGGTCTGCCTCCCTTTCCTTTCTTCTCTGACGGCTTCTATCGAGAAATTTCTTCCTTTCCACGGGAAACCCGAGTTTCCACGGTTTGGAGCCTGGTGTGGTTCGTGTTCGTCCTGGGTGTTCATCATTCCCAAGGGCGCGTGTGAGCTCATCCTTCTCTCTTTCGGGATGGAACCTCCCCTCTTCAACATCCTTTGATGCGCTTCTAAGGGCATCAATGGGAAGGGGGTCTTCGTCATGCTTTTTTGTATATACACACTTCCCTTCTGAGTCCAACTTCCCTCCATGCCCGTAAAACCAATCCCTTGACCAATCGTTCCATTTCAATGTCTCTGGAATGATCCCTTTAGCAATTAGATCGTCCTCCATTTTCTTCTACTTAGGCTTGCCAGACTTGTAGCCTCCTTGCCCCATAGTATGGTGATACTTCTTTTAGCAGCATTTTTCTTATTTATTTCTGACCTTCTCTTAGCTGCCTCCGAAGTCTTGTACTCTACGAATGCGTCCCAGTGGTCTTTTATCTTCTCATATGCTCCAGTGAACACCGGAGTCTTTTATTTGTCGACAAATTCCCTGTACAATCTTTTCTTCCAGTTGTTGAATTGTAGTGCCATCTTCGAAAGAGTCCACTTCTTGACTTTCCGTTCTATGATATTCAGATGACGATCATTGTCATCTAAATCCTCCTCATTTGAATCCTCCTCATTTGGATCCACCTCATTTGGATCCACCTCATTTCGATCCACCTCTGGCGCCGCCGGTAGGGTAAAATTAACCATGAGCTTCTTCGAAAGCATATTCTTCAATCTCTTGCGGACATAGTTAACTGGTTCCGTCTTTGTCTTCTTCCATTCTCGAATGGTGATCGGAATGTTGTCCCTAACAAGAACTCTGCATTGTCTTGTAAATTTACTTGCGTGAGCCGCGGGAGCAATCTGTTCGCCATCTTCACCGATTTCTTCTATCCGGTACCTTTCATGTTCTTCCAACCTTCTGGCTGGACCTCTTTTATTTACAGAAGAGTGGCCCGATCCAGAGGGCTAAAAGAAGAAAGAGCGTTAATATATGTATATACACAAATCAAATAATCCATCTATACAGCAGATGCTTAATTAATTAATACACATCTACCTCGCCAGACTTTGTAATATTCAAGGTTCTATCGGAGCCATCAGCATCTCCCTTGTCGGAGCCGGCACATTCTCCCTCACCGGCACCTTCTCCCTCATCGGAGCCATCTCTTCGGTTTTGATCATCTCTCTCACCGGAGTTGTTTAGAAACAACGAGGTGACATTGTAATCATTATCGCGGATGATGTCCTTGATAATATTTTCCTGGAATTCGTCTCTTCTGAGATCCATAGTTTCTGCAAAGAATTATTACAAAGTTATTATATAAGAATCCTATTCCTATTTCTATTTCTAAAATATGTGTCATATATAACACATCTATGCTAGCTAAATTAACTTAACTCAAACAGATATTATACAAGCAATGTTTTTTGTATGAAATTTGTATGAATTGCATTTGAAATTTCATTAATATATGAGGAATTGCTAAATGGTTCACAAATGTCAGATTTCCAAACCCTATATGAATTTGCATGAATTGTATATGAAATTACATTAATATATGAGGAATTGCTAAAATTCCAAAATTCTATTCATATTTCTATTATTCTAAAATTCTATTCATATTTCTATAAATTCTATTTCTATTTATAAAAATCTTATTCCTATTTCTAAAATTCTATTTCTATTTATAAAATCCTATTCCTATTTCTATTTCTAAAATTTCATATCTCTAAAATTCTATTCCTATTTCTATAATTCTATTTCTATTTATAAAAATCTATTCCTATTTCTCAAATTCTATACCAATTTATAAAATCCTATTCCTATTTCTAAAATTTCATATCTCTAAAATTCTATTCCTATTTCAATAATTCTATTTCTATTTATAAAAATCTATTCCTATTTCTATTTCTAAAATTACATATCTCTAAAATTCTATTCCTATTTCTATAATTCTATTTCTATTTATAAAAATCTATTCATATTTCTATTTCTAAAATTTCATATCTCTAAAATTCTATTCCTATTTCTATAATTCTATTTCTATTTATAAAAATCTTATTCCTATTCCTATTTCTAAAATTCTATTTCTATTTATAAAAATCTTATTCATATTCCTATTTCTAAAATTAACCCTAATTAACCCTAAATACTAAACTAATTAACCCTAAATACTAAATAAATAAATAAAAATCCTAAACTTAAATTTAATTACTAGGGGAGGCGCACGGGAGGCGGCCGGCCGGAGGGCACGGGTAGGCGGCCGGTGAAGTTGATGTGCCGGCGGGCGTCGAGGCGCCGCGGCTCGGGCGTCGGGCTTGGGCGGCGTGGCATCGCGCGGCGCGGATCGGGCGGCGCAGCGTCGAGCATTGGGCGGCGCGGCTCGGGCGGCGACGAGCGCGGCTCGGGCGTCGGGCGGCGCGGTGGAAAAATTGAGCAGCCTACCGGCGTCCTTCTTCTCCCAATGCGAGTCCTTAGCAGTTTTGGCGATACGGGAGAGGAAGGAGTTGGGAGGTTATAAGGCAGAGACCTTTAGCACCGGTTGGTGGCTTCAACCGGTGCTAAAGCTCGCACCTTTAGCACCGGTTCATGCCAGGAACTGGTGCTAAAGGTTCTATTGCTGGGCACTGCACCACCACCACCTTTAGCACCGGTTTGAGCCACGAACCGGTGCTAAAGGGGCATTTGAAATGATTTTTAAAATTTTCAGTTGTTCCCGCCAAATTCCATATTAAAGCTATGATCAACATTCCATAAAATGTTATAAAATAATTAAAAATCAGAAAAATACATATGGCATATCAAAATATTTATTAGAAAAATATCTATAAAATATTAACACATTGAAATGCTGAAAATTATTTTGTTAAAATTAGTAGGCTTGCAAACATTTTAAAATCGGTAGGGGCCCGCTAGGTTTGAACTACATGTATATGATTTAATGCTCATGATTTTTTGTAAAAATTATATTTAGGTTCACAATATGTTGTTTTATCAGAGATCCACCGCAAGTCTAGCGAGACTCAACCCCGGGCTATGAATCTTCATGCCCGCCATTTTAAATATAATTTCAAATGGGTATAAGAATTTAAAAAATAATCCAAACAATGTGAAACCTTTGCGTGGTGTCATATTATGTGTTATAGTTGCAAGGAAAAATATTAAATTGGAAAATTGCAAATATCACAAAAAAAAACCTTCACAAAACAAGCTATCACGTTCGATGTTTCATGGCTTTTAGGCCAAATGACCAATGTTATGGCTAGAAAAGAGGCATAGTTTGTGATAATGTGCCCATATTGTGCACACATGTGCATCTTGGAATTGCTTGCGATGTTGCAGAAGGAAGTTTCCCTTTTCATCGCACGGAAAAACCATTTTCCATTTTTTAGATGCCAAAAACAAGTTTTTTTGTGAAGCAACCAACAAATTAAAGTTTCACATTGCTATCAAAACATTTAAAAAAAAATACTAGACCACCTTAGATGAAAAATTCCCCAGCCAGTGCATCTAAAACCTTTTCGTCCACACCTCATGAAAAAGACAAATTCCTGCTGATTCGGTAGGAGACCCGCTAGGTTTGAACTACATGTATATGATATAATGCTCATGATTTTTTGTAAAATTTATATTTAGGTTCACAATATATATGTTGTTTTATCAGAGATCCACCGCAAGTCTAGCGAGACTCAACTCCGGGCTCTGAATCTTCATGCCCGCCGTTTTGAATATAATTTCAAATGGGTATAAGAATTTAAAAAATAATCCAAACAATATGAAACCTTCGCGTGGTGTCATATTATGTGTTATAGTTGCAAGGAAAAATATTAAACTTGGAAAATTGCAAACATCACAAAAAAACCTTCACAAATGAGCTATCATGTTCGATGTTTCATGGCTTTTTGGCTAAATGACCAATGTTATGGCTAGAACAGAGGCATAGTTTGTGATAATGTGCCCATATTGTGCACACATGTGCATCTTGGAATTGCTTGCGATGTTGCAGAAGGAAGTTTCCCTTTTCATCGCATGAAAAAACCATTTTTTATTTTTTAGATGCCAAAAACAAGTTTTTTTATGAAGCAACCACCAAATTAAAGTTTCACATTGCTATCAAAACATTTTTCAAAAATACTAGACCACCTTAGATGGAAAATTCCCCAGCTAGTGCATCTAAAACCTTTCCGTCCACACCTCATGAAAAAGAAAAATTCCTACCGATTCGGTAGGAGACTCGCTAGGTTTGAACTACATGTATATGATATAATGCTCATGATTTTTTGTAAAAATTATATTTAGGTTCACAATATGTTGTTTTATCAGAGATCCACCGCAAGTCTAGCGAGATTCAACTCCGGGCAATGAATCTTCATGCCTGCCGTTTTGAATATAATTTCAAACGAGTATAAGAATTTAAAAAATAATCCAAACAATGTGAAACCTTCGCGTGGTGTCATATTATGTGTTATAGTTGCAAGGAAAAATATTAAACTTGGAAAATTGCAAACATCACAAAAAAACCTTAAAAAAATAAGCTATCATCTTTGATGTTTGCCATAAATTGGCACATTTAATACATATGGTGACCTAAAATGCCTTGGAGGCCATTGATACGTCCATTTTGTATCACTATTTTGTATCATAATTTACTGTTATTCATTGATATATTTCATATTTAGAGATGATACTTATGTTGTTTCCTCTGTTTTTACATGTTTGATGATCATTGGAGGATTTGCTGCCGGAGTCAGGATTATGCTGGAAAAGGACCGTCAAGACACCATATTTCAGAAGATCAGGAAAATTCCTGAAAAATACCAGAAAATTATATTTTACTAAAAGACTCCGAAAGCCAGAAGGAGGAGTCGAGAGGATCCAGAGGGCAGGCTCACACATAGGGGGCGCGGCCTGGCCTCTGGCCGCGCCGGCCCTGTGTGAGGCCACCCTGGCCCACTCCAGGTCTCGCCCCTTCGCGTACTTTATCGTCCCCAAAAACCTAAGTCAGGGGGGCTCAGAGATAGACACCGCCGCCTCTGCGGGACGGAAAACACCAGAGAGAGAGAAAAGCTCTCCGGCAGAGAGAAATCTACCGGGGAAATTCCTTCCCGAAGAGGGGAGATCGTCGCCATCGTTATCACCATCGCACCGGACTTCATCGGGATCATCATCATCATCATCTCCATCACCAGCACCTTCATCTCCACCATCACCTCGCCATCCCGCTGTAACATCTTGAGTTGAATCTTGTCAAATTCTTAGGGGAAACTTTCCCGGTGTTAATTACTCTTGTGGTTGATGCTATTGAGTGGAACCATTGAATTAAGGTTTATGTTCAGATTGTTATTTACCATTATTTCACCTCTGATCATGATCCATACGATGTCTTGTGAGTAGTTCGTTTAGTTCTTGAGGACATGGGAGAAGTCAAGTCGTTAGTAGTGGAATTATATTGAGTAATATTTAATGGTTTGATATTTATTTGTTGTGGTGCTATTTCACTAGTGGTGTCATGTGAGCGTCGACTACATGACACTTCACCATTTATGGGCCTAGTGAGATGCATTGTGTATTTGGTTACCAATTGTGGGGTTGCTGGAGTGACAGAAACCTAAACCTCCGTTGGGAAACCATTGCACCAGGGAGCGTAGGATCTTAGAGTTTAAGGCTATGGTTAGATTTATCTTAATTACTTTCTTGTATTTGCGGATGCTTGCAAGGGGTATAATCACAAGTGTGTATTTATCCTAGTAAGGGTAGTGCGCTAGCACAGGTTCACCCCCATAACACTTATCAAACCAGTAAAGATTATTTAGCGGAATGAAGCGAAAGCACTTGACAGAAACTCTCGTGTGTCCTCGAGAACGTTTGGTCATCATAAGTTACACATCTGGCTTGTCCTTTGCTGAAGAAAGGATTGGGCCACTTGCTGCAATTATTACTACTGTCTTTTATTTACTCGTACTTTATTTATTTGCACTACCAAATACCCCTAAAAACCCGTTTGCTAGTATTTACAGTGAAACCTTGATCAAAACTACTTGTCAACACCTTCTGCTCCTCGTTGGGTTCAACACTCTTATTTATCGAAAGTACTACAATACACCCCCTATACTTGTGGGTCATCAAGACTATTTTCTGGCGCCGTTACCGGGGAGTGAAGCGCTATTGAAGAGTGGAATTGATAAAGGTAACCGTCGCTGTGAGTATTGTTTTTATTTTTGTCTTTTACTTTTATTTTACTTTGCTATGGAGAATTCTCCATTTGGTTTCCTATTTGGGAACATCTTCTACCACTGCTGCACATGTTGATGAGCCACCACCACCACCTGCTGAAGTTGATCCTTTTAAAATACCTATGAAAATTGTTGAGCGTGTTATGTATAACTGCTATTCAGGAGATGGAACTGTCCATCCGGGTGATCAGTTACTTTTTACACATGAATTATGCGAGTTATTCAAGTGTGCAGGTATTTCACAGAGCCAGGTCAAGAGGAAGCTACTCTCTTTATCATTGAAAGGCAGAGCTGAGGAGTGGTATCGGCTGCTCAAGGATGGTCCATCTATTGCATGGGAGGAAATTGTGCCTCTCTTTTATTCCAAGTTTTATCCTCCAAGTGAAATTCATAAAGATCGTAATCGGATATATAACTTTTGGCCTCATGATGGAGAGAGTACTGCCCAAGCGTGGGGGAGATTGAAGTTACTAATGCTCAAATGTCCCATTCATGAGCTCCCCAATAATATTGTTGTTGATAATTTTTATGCGCGGCTTACTCTTCCTGATAAGGATTATTTGGATGCTTCTTGTTTTGGATCATTTACTCATATGAAGGAAGATGCTAAGTGGAATCTCCTTGACCGTATCCAAGAAAATGCTAAAGGATGGGAAAACGACAAAGGTAGGAAGTCAGGTATAAATTATGATTATGAATGCATTAAAACTTTTATGGGAACCGATGACTTTCATAGTGTTAGCATTGCTTATGGTCTTGATTCTCAAATACTTGCTAATTGTCTTAAGGCTTTTGCCTCTTATCTTGATGTTCCAAAGAAAGATTGGAACAAATATCATGCGCCTTATAAAGATTCTATTAGTCATATTCCTACTGCAGCTACTGAAGTTTGTACTATTGATAGCATTGTGCCTGAACCTTATTTTGAGAAGACACCTTTCCCTGCTAAGGTAAAAAAGTATTCTACTTTGGTAAGTGTATCTAATAAAAGCACTAAGAAAGCTGTAGAGCCTGATGAGCAAATTACTATTAAGTCTCCTGTAGCTATATTGAAGGACATTGTTACTAAAGATGTAGGGGATGAATATATTCTTTTTTGTGATGATGCTTCTGACATTATCTCTCATCCTAAAAGGCATAGGAAAACAAGTGTTCCCGTTATTTCTGCCAGGATTGGAGATCATTGCTATTATGGTTTATGTGACATTGGCGCCAGTGCAAGTGCCATTCCTTTAGAGCTTTACAAAGAAATTATGCATGAGATTGGAGCTTGTGAACTTCAAGATATTGATGTGGTTGTTCAGCTTGCTAATAGAGAGACTGTTTGGCCTCTTGGTATTGTTCGAGATGTGGAAGTTCTATGCGGTAAGACTAAATACCCCACTGATTTTCTAGTACTTGGTAAGGAGGCTAGTAAAACTTGTCCTATTATTTTTGGTAGACCCTTTTTGAATACTTGTGGCGCCGTGATAGATTGTAAGAAGGAGAATTTTTTTACTAAGTTTAATGGAGAGTCTTATGAGTTTAATTTTTCCAAGTTTGCTAAGACTTCTTATGAAAATAACACGCCTAATGAAAATTTTCGAGTTGAACAGCTTGCTTCTATTGCTCTTGCTCCTAATAATGCTTTGCAGCAATTCATGGAAGATCACGAGAGCGATGTTTTCAGTAAGGAAAGAGAAGAGATTGACGATATTCTTCTTCGTCAACCACCGTTGATCAAGCACAATTTACCTGTGGAGGATCTTGGTACCACTTTGCCACCTAAGGAAGATCCTGTTTTTGAATTAAAACCTTTACCTGATGATCTTAAATATGCTTATATAGATGATAAGAAAATATATCCTGTTATTATTAGTTCTAAGCTTTCAGGAAAGGAAGAAGAAAGGCTATTGGAGATATTGAGGAAACACCGAGGATCCATGGGATATACTCTTGATGATTTAAAAGGAATTAGTCCCACTTTATGTCAGCATGCTATTAACATGGAGAAAGATGCAAAGCCGGTTGTGGAGCATCAACACCGCCTAATTCCCAAGATGAAGGATGTGGTAAGAAATGAGGTATTAAAGCTCCTTGATGCTGGTATTATTTATCCTATTGCTGATAGTACATGGGTTAGTCCTGTTCATTGTGTTCCTAAGAAAGGAAGTATGACTGTTGTGCCTAATGAGAATAACGAGCTTATTCCTCAAAGGGTAGTAGTTGGTTATAGGATGTGCATTGATTATAGGAAAGTTAACAAGGTTACTAAGAAAGATCATTATCCTTTACCATTTATAGATCAGATGTTAGAAAGGTTGTCTAAGAAGTCATATTTTTGTTTTCTTGATGGTTACTCCGGTTTCTCTCAGATTGTTGTTAGAAAGGAAGATCAAGAGAAAACCACTTTTACTTGTACTTATGGAACTTATGCTTATAGACGCATGCCTTTTGGTTTATGTAATGCTCCTGCTACTTTTCAAAGATGCATGTCTGCTATTTTTCATAGCTTTTGTGAAGAAATTATGGAGGTTTTCATGGACGACTTCTCCGTCTATGGAACTTCTTTTGATAATTGCTTGCACAATCTTGATAAAGTTTTGCAGAGATGTGAAGAAACTAATCTTGTTCTCAATTGGGAAAAATGCCACTTTATGGTAAATGAAGGAATTGTCCTTGGACATAAAATTTCTAAAAGAGGTATTGAAGTTGACAGAGCCAAAGTTGAGGCAATTGAGAAAATGCCCTGTCCCAGAGATGTTAAAGGTATTCGTAGTATTCTTGGTCATGCTGGTTTATATAGGAGGTTAATTAAAGATTTCTCTAAGATTTCAAAGCCTCTTACTAATCTTCTTCAAAAAGATGTACCATTTGTCTTTGATGATGATTGTAAGGAAGCTTTTGAAACTCTTAAGAAGGCTTTAACTACTGCTCCTATTGTTCAACCACCTGATTGGAATTTACCCTTTGAAATTATGTGTGATGCTAGTGATTTTGCTGTTGGGGTTGTTCTTGGACAGCGCGAAGATAATAAGTTAAATGTTATTCATTATGCTAGTAAGACTCTTGATGCTGCTCAGAAAAATTATGCTACCACTGAGAAAGAGTTTCTTGCTGTTGTTTTTGCATGTGATAAGTTTAGATCTTACATTGTTGATTCTAAAGTTATTATTCATACTGATCACGCTGCTATTAGATATCTTATGACTAAGAAGGATGCTAAGCCTAGGCTTATTAGATGGGTGTTACTTTTACAAGAGTTTGATTTGCATATCATGGATAGGAAAGGTGCTGAAAATCCTATGGCTGACAATTTGTCTAGATTGGAAAATATTTCTTTTGATCCTATTCCTGTTAATGATAGTTTTCCAAATGAACAGTTGGCTGCTTTAAATGTAACTTCGCGAGACCTTCCTTGGTATGCTGATTATGCTAACTTTATTGTTTCCAAGTATTTGCCTCCAACTTTTACAGCTCAGCAAAGAAGAAAATTCTTCTATGATTTGAGGCATTATTTTTGGGATGACCCACACTTATATAAAGAAGGAGTTGATGGTATTATGCGAAGATGCGTACCAGAATATGAGCAACAAGAAATATTGAGGAAGTGCCATGGTAGCGCTTATGGAGGACATCATGCTGGAGATAGAACCGCACAAAAGGTTCTACAATCAGGTTTTTATTGGCCAACCCTCTTTAAAGATGCTAGAAGGTATGTTGTATCTTGTGATGAATGCCAAAAAGTTGGTAATATTTCTAGACGCAATGAAATGCCTATGAATTACACTCTTGTTATTGAACCATTTGATTGTTGGGGATTTGACTTTATGGGTCCTTTTCCTCCTTCAAAAGGCTATGCCCACATACTTGTTGCTGTTGATTATGTTACTAAATGGGTAGAAGCCATTCCTACAAAGAGTGCTGATGGTGAGACCTCATTAAAAATGCTTAAGGATGTTATTTTTCCTAGGTTTGGTGTACCTAGATATCCTATGACTGACGGAGGTTCTCATTTTATTCACGGTGATTTTAGAAAAACTCTTGCTAGATATGATATTAATCATAGAATTGCTTCTGCTTATCATCCCCAAACTAGTGGGCAGGTAGAGCTTTCAAATAGAGAGATCAAGTCTATCTTGCAGAAGACTGTCAATAGATCTAGGAAAAATTGGGCTAGCAAGTTAAACGATGCTTTATGGGCTTATAGAACTGCTTATAAGAACCCCATGGGCATGTCTCCTTATAAGATGGTTTACGGAAAAGCGTGTCACTTGCCTTTAGAATTAGAACACAAAGCTTTTTGGGTAGTGAGAGAGCTTAATAGGGATTTTAAACTCGCTGGTGAGAAAAGGTTGTTAGATTTGAGTTCTCTAGATGAGTGGAGAAATGAAGCGTACGAGAATGCCAGACTTTTCAAAGAGAAAGTCAAGCAATGGCATGACAAGAGAATTGTTAAAAGAGAGTTTCATGTTGGTGAGAAAGTTCTATTGTATAGGTCTCGTCTCAGATTTTTTGCAGGAAAATTACTCTCTAAATGGGAAGGACCATTTGTTATTATTGAAGTGTACCGCTCAGGTGCGATAAAGATTGCTTCATTGAAGGATGACACTACACAAGTGGTGAATGGGCAAAGACTCAAACATTATATTTTTGGAGATTCTTATAATGAAGATGTTGATGTTATTGAAACAGTTTCTCCGGAAGAATTCATCCAAGACAATTTGCAGAAACCTGCAGAGTTCGTTTTCGAATAGGTAACAGTTCTAGTCAGAAAAGGTTCGCGAAAAACTCTTCCTTTATTATTTTTGCTGTTTGTACTAAATATGAAAAATCACGAGACGAAAACGGGCAGGAAAAGGAGTCCGGGTGCTCCTCACACACAGGGGGCACGGGCCCACCTCTGGCCGTGCCACCCTGGTGTGAGAACACCTCGGAACTTGTTTCCGTCCCGGTTTCCTCCTGTGATTTCGTTTCGATGTATAATTTTCGCCTATATAACCCCCCGGAGTCCCCGAGGTCTGTATATCGTTTTCTTGTCGTGTTTTGTTTCGATCTGTTTCTGTCAGGAGTTGATCTTAAGTTTTGGGAGCACCATAGCCTCTTCAAATGACGACAAGGGCAAAAGGCCCAGGGAGGATGATCACCAAGACCCCGAGTGGAAGAAGGAGCAGGAGGCTGGAAGACCGAGACCAAGAAACCCTGCTTTTGAAGGACCAACAAAAGCTAGACGTATCTTTTCTCATGATATGCATGGACCAACACTACACGTTTTGGATCTAAACTCCATGCCTGTGATTAAAGAGGGTATGCTGGTCACTGACGAGTTTTGCGCTCAATATCGAGTGCTGGAGAAGGAAATAGAGATGCTTCAAGAAGAGAATCTCAGGCTTCGCCGGATGCTGGAATATTTTGTTAATCCAAGGCTGATTCCACTACCGCCAAAGGAGTAATTCGTCATCGGTATTGGCATCCCCTTGGCTTGTTCCAAGCTTTGGGGAGCGCCGCGGTATCACATCATCACCCTTTTACTCATTTACTTTTCAAGTAGGGTCATATCATGAATAGAGAAATTATCCTATAGAATAGTTTGTAGTGTGGAAGTATCCTCCTTAGTTAGTTATCTATGTATCCCTTGGTGTGAGTTGCGGTAATGAAATATTAATGAGAAGTTTTATCGTTTACTTTCCGCACACTTTATTTTAGTTTGCAATGTTTCTTATATGATTAGTCTTGTTGATTAATATTGGTATCACTTTGGGAGCATGAGTAAATTTAGTTGGTTTTGGCAAACTTAGCTTGGTCAGTAGCAACATTACCTTGAGGTTTGAGTAGAAAAGAAGAAAGAAGTGCTTGTAGTTACATCACTTCAGTTTACCCTTCATGTTTGGCTTATAAGCATTATTATTCTCAAAGTTAAAATCGTTGTACCTTCAAGGGAGTTTGCATGATTGTTCTTATTATATTTATGTTTGTTTGTTTCATGCAACTCTTATGCTTGCTACCCAGCCTTGCTAGCCAAAGACCTGTACTGAGAGGAAATACTTCTCGTGCATCCAACTCCTAAAAAACCAAGTCACTCCCGAATAGTCCACTATAAATTCCTATGCATGGTATTTTAAGCCATTCCAAGTAAATTTTCATGTGCTACCTTTCAAAAACCTTCAAATACTTCTCATTTTGTGCCACTATTTTTAGCTCATGAGGACGTAGTGGATGGGTTTGTTATCTTCCATACTAAATTAAGTACCCCTCGACTAGGCAGCTTCATCTGCTCGTCACTAATTTTGCAAGGGAGCTGGTCAGACCATTATAATCTCAAAAAGAAAAGAAAAAGAAGCACTCCTCCATGGTATGTGAAAGTTGGTCGGCACCCGATGGAATCGGTTAGCCATGGTTTCAGAAAGGAAAAAGGTGGGGAGGAGTGCAAAGCTATAAAAGAGCACCAATGTGCCAATTAATCAAACATCTCGGAACCGCTCTCACTTGTTTAGTATGGAAGATATCAAGAACTCCGTTACTAGTCGTTGACAAAAGCAACCACCTCTCAAAGCAATTTTTACCTCTGTTTTACAAATGAAAAGCTCTAGCACATGTTTAATCCCTGCTTCCCTCTGCGAAGGGCCTATCTTTTACTTTCATGTTGAGTCAACCTATTCCCTTCTTTCTCAAGCAAGCATTTGAGTTGTTATGTTTCACTCATCCATATGTTGATCCGTTTAATCATGTTTACTATCTTCCTTGTTTTGTACAATGCTTTTGTCTGAAGGAATATATCTTTGAAAGCTTTCTATGAATGCAAAAAGTTTGTTTCGTTGAGCATATGGTTTTTGCTGTATTAGCTCTGTTTTAAAAAGGCTCCATTCAAAGGCTAGTATAGTTGTTCATAGTTCTCTGACCAAGAACTAAGGTTTGCCATCACCAATTATAGTTTACTTTGTGCATCTTTATATGTGATTCTCTTTACTTATTGCAAGTCTATATTATATAAAGGGAAGTTGCTGTCTATTATAACTTGTGCCTTAGTGAATGTGATGCTTCTTGTCCGTATTTTGATTACGACACTTCACTCCATAAACCTGTGGTCATGTTTACCGAGTTTAGTTTTCGCTTGGGGACAAGCGAGGTCTAAGCTTGGGGGGGGGTTGATACGTCCATTTTGCATCACTATTTTGTATCATAATTTACTGTTATTCATTGATATATTTCATATTTAGAGATGATACTTATGTTGTTTCCTCTGTTTTTACATGTTTGATGATCATTGGAGGATTTGCTGCCGGAGTCAGGATTCTACTGGAAAAGGACCGTCAAGACACCATATTTCGGAAGATCAGGAATATTCTAGAAAAATACCAAAAAAATATATTTTACCAAAAGACTCCGGAAGCCAGAAGGAGGAGTTGAGAGGAGCCAGAGGGCAGGCTCACACATAGGGGGCGCGGCCTGGCCTCTCGCCGCGCCGGCCCTGTGTGAGGCCACCCTGGCCCACTCTAGGTCTCGCCCTTTCGTGTACTTCATCGTCCCCGAAAACCTAAGTCAGGGGGGCTCAGAGATAGACACCGCCGCCTCTGCGGGGCGGAAAACACCAGAGAGAGAAAAGCTCTCTGGCAAAGAGAAATCTACCGGGGAAATTCCTTCCCGAAGAGGGGAGATCGTCGCCATCGTCATCACCATCGCACCGGACTTCATCATCATCATCATCTCCATCACCAGCACCTTCATCTCCACCATCACCTCGCCATCCCGCTGTAACATCTTGAGTTGAATCTTATCAAATTCTTAGGGAAAACTTTCCCGGTGTTAATTACTCTTGTGGTTGATGCTATTGAGTGGAACCGTTGAATTAAGGTTTATGTTCAGATTGTTATTTACCATTATTTCACCTCTGATCATGATCCATATGATGTCTTGTGAGTAGTTTGTTTAGTTCTTGAGGACATGGGAGAAGTCAAGTCGTTAGTAGTGGAATTATGTTGAGTAATATTTAATGGTTTGATATTTATTTGTTGTGGTGCTATTTCACTAGTGGTGTCATGTGAACGTCGACTACATGACACTTCACCATTTATGGGCCTAGTGAGATGCATTGTGTATTTGGCTACCAATTGTGGGGTTGCTGGAGTGACAGAAACCTAAACCTCCATTGGTAAACCATTGCACCAGGGAGCGTAGGATCTTAGAGTTTAAGGTTGTGGTTAGATTTATCTTAATTACTTTCTTGTATTTGCGGATGCTTGCAAGGGGTATAATCACAAGTGTGTATTTATCCTAGTAAGGGTAGTGCGCTAGCACAGGTTCACCCCCATAACACTTATCAAATCAGTAAAGATTATTTAGCGGAATGAAGTGAAAGCACTTGACAGAAACTCCCGTGTGTCCTCGAGAACGTTTGGTCATCATAAGTTACACATCCGGCTTGTCCTTTGCTGAAGAAAGGATTGGGCCACTTGCTGCAATTATTGCTACTGTCTTTTATTTACTCGTACTTTATTTATTTGCACTACCAAATACCACTGAAAACCCGTTTGCTAGTATTTGCAGTGAAACCTTGATCAAAACTACTTGTCAACACCTTCTGCTCCTCGTTGGGTTCGACACTCTTATTTATCGAAAGTACTACGATACACCCCCTATACTTGTGGGTCATCAGCCATGAACCCCCCTTCGCGTATCTCCCTTGATTAGGATCACTTCGGTCGTAACCATGGAGTATCTTCACCATTTAACGCGATGGTTGGGTCAATATTCACTCTGAAGGGTGGAATTTCATCAAACTTATTATAATCTTTTGACATGTCTGTCTTATCCTCAACTCCCACGATGTTTCTTTTTCCTGAAAGAACTATGTGACGCTTTGGCTCATCATATGATGTATTCGTTGCCTTATGTTTTCTTTTTTTCGGTTTGGAGGACATATCTTTCACATAGAAAACTTGAGCCACATCATTGGCTAGGATGAATGGTTCGTCTCTGTAACCAAGATTGTTGAGATCCACTGTTGTCATTCCATACAACTGGTCTACCTTTACCCCTACTCCATCCAGCTTGACCCATTTGCACCGAAACAAAGGAACTTTAAAAGAAGGTCCAAAGTCAAGTTCCCATATCTCCTCTATGTAACCACAATAGGTGTCCTTTTGCCCGTTGTTGTTTGTTGCATCAATGCGGACACCACTGTTTTGGTTGGTGGTCTTTTTATCTTGGGCGATCATGTAGAATGTATTCCCATTTATCTCGTACCCTTGGAAAGTCAATATAGTCGAAGATGGTGACCCGACCAATAAGTACAGCTGGTCTCCAACAATGTTGTTATTTATGAGATGTGTCCACAACCAACCGCCGAAAGTCGCCATATGTTTATGTGTAATCCAGGAGTCAGACTGAGCCGGGTGTTGGGAGCGTACAATATTCTTGTGTTCAGTGATATACGGGGCCACCAAGGTGGAAATTTGTAGAACTGTGTAGTATGTTTGAGTGAAAGAAATCCCATCCATACAATACATTGATTTCTTTCCTAGCGTGCCTTTTCCACGTAGTCTCCCCTCATGCCGCGATTCAGGAACACCAATCAACTTAATGTCAGGGATAAAGTCAACACAGAACTCAATGACCTCCTCTGTTCCATATCCCTTGGAGATGCTTCCTTCTGGCCTAGCACGGTTATGAACACATTTCTTTAAGACTCCCATGAACCTCTCGAAGGGGAACATGTTGTGTAGAAATACAGGACCGAGAATGGCAATCTCTTCGACAAGGTGAACCAGGAGATGCGTCATAATATTAAAGAAGGATGGCGGGAACACCAACTCAAAACTAACAAGACATTGGGCCACATCCTTCTGTAACCTTGGCAGAATATCTGGATTGATTACCTTCTGAGATAATGCATTGAGGAATGCACATAGCTTAACAATGGGTACGCGAACATTTTCTGGTAGAAGCCCCCTTAATGCAACTGGAAGCAACTGCGTCATAATCATGTGACAGTCATGAGACTTCAGATTTTGGAATTTTTTCTCTGTCATATTTATTATTCCCTTTATATTTGACTAGAAGCCAGATGGCACTTTGATACTTGAAAGGACTTCAAAAAAAATTCCTTCTCTGCTTTGGCAAGAGCGTAGCTGGCAGGACTTAAGTGACGCCCTTTATCCGTCTTGTTCTGTGGATGCATGTTGTTTGGGTCTTTCATACGTTGTTGATCCTCCCGTGCTTCTGGTGTATCTTTTGTTTTTCCATACACGCCCAGAAAGCCTAGCAGGTTCACACAAACATTCTTTGTAACGTGCATCACGTCGATTGAAGAGCGAACCTCTAGGTCTTTCCAATACTCAAGCTCCCAAAATATAGATCTCTTCTTCCACATGGGTGCGTGTCCGGTAGCGACGTCATTTGGAACAGATTGACCGCCAGGACCCTTTCCAAAGATTACTTCTAGGTCCCTGACCATATCAAATAAATCATCACCAGTACGGAGTTTAGGCTTTGGCCAGTGATCTGCCACACCTCTAAAATGCTTGCCTTTCTTTCTTACGGAATGCGTGGTCGTAAGAAATCACGGATGCCCGAAGTACACAATCTTCTTGCATTGTTCCTAATATATATCGTCAGTCTTATCTAAACAGTGCGTGCATGCATTGTATCCCTTGTTCGTTTGTCATGAAAGGTTACTAAGAGCAGGCCAATCATTGATGGTTACGAAAAGCAACGCTCATAGGTCAAATGGCTCCTGTTTGTGCTCATCCCATGCATGTACACCTGGTTTGGCCCACAATTGTAAGAGTTCATCAACTAATGGTCTTAGATACACATCAATGTCGTTGCCGGGTTGCTTCGGGCCTTGGATGAGCACTGGCATCATAATGAACTTCCACTTCATGCACAACCAAGGAGGAAGGTTATAGATACATAGAGTTACAGGCCAGGTGCTATGACTGCAGCTCTGCTCCCTAAAAGGATTCATACCATCTGTACTTAGACCAAACCTTAAGTTCCTTGCGCCGCCTGCAAAGTTTGGGTAGTCTCTCTCAATTTGTCTCCACTGCGACCCATCAGCGGGGTGTCTCAACATCACATCTTTCTTATGGTCTTCTTTGTGCCATCGTAACAACCTGACATTGATTGCTATTGATGGCGCGGTAAATAACCGGCCAGTTGGGAAACCCCAAGAGAAGGTTTGATGAATATAGCAGCAAGCTTTTCCCTCAGTAAGAAACCAAGGTTTGTCGATCCAGTAGGAAAAAGCCAAACTTGGGAAGGTGATGCTTGCTAGCTTAGTGACAGCTCCGGACAATTTATAGGGCGCCTCGTCCAAGCTTTGCTTCACCAGCTGCAACGCGGAACCTGCACACAACACAACCAAATACTTTGTTCCCAACTTACGATGAGGTTGTCAATCTCACCGGTTTGCTTGAAACAAAGGGTATGAGCGTATCGAGTGGAAAGTGATAGTAGTATGCGAGTAAAGTAAACAGTGCGAGTAAAGTAAACAGGTGATAGCAATATAATGAAAATAGGACCGGGGGTCCATAGTTCACTAGTGGTGTCTCTCCATAAGATAAAATAACACATGCTGGGTGACGAGGGGTTAACTCGACAAATGTCCTAGATGAAGGACTTAAGATCAGGGAGATAGGGCGTCAGATGAACTCGAAGGTAAAATCAGTCAAACAAGGTGGCTATGAAAGTAAACGTGGGTGTAAAACCTGGCTTGCTTTCAATCTATCCCACACCGTCCCCTCCTGGCCCCTATATATAGATGGCCAGGTCTCGAGGATCAGGTGGGATCCGACACAGATTACAATATCGACATACGCTACGAACTCGTATTTCGACTAGCATTACAATTGGGCCTAGCTTAACGGGCCTCAGGGGTTCTCAACTGACAGGCTCTATTATCTATACCCTTGTCAGTAGCCCCTGAGATTCTACCAGAATTGCAGATTTGGGTTGAATCTCTAATCTTTTAAATCTTCGACTTGATCATTTCTTCGACTTCTTCATATCTTCTAATCTTCGAATTGGTCTTTCGACTTATTTTCATTATAATATCTCGCAAGGGGTTTTGATGAACAAGCCTGACAACTCTGACGGATCAAGAGGTCAGTTAACTGCCGGAATAGATACTTGTCACCTACTTCAAATTCAATCCCCTTGGACTTGAATTCGGGAAACCGGTCAAATCCATTCTTTTGCCGCAAATAGGACTTACAAAGAATGAATCCTAGTGGATCTCAGGGTACCCAGTGCGTCCACCAGGATTTTTCTTCGCGTCGTAGACACAGATATATACCAGCAGAGCGTATCCATGTGCATATACCGGGCCACACAGGACGGATCCTGGGGTCTTACCTTCGTGATATATTTTAATCACGGCATTCGAGTTTTGTCGCGATGACGCAACTCGAGTATAGTATGTCGCAGCCTTGTTTGACTGATTCAGAGTACAAAATATTCGGATTACTTTAACTTGAATCGATAAAAAGTTCCCTCCCGATGGGAGTAATGAAGCTTTCTGAATTTTCTTTCACTTTCTTCGCTTCAGTATTCATGAATAAATATCATCGGGTGCACGCCCAGCGCTCCCGATGGGAGTAGCCCTCGAGGCTATAGCCGAAATTTTCGGGTATAGGCTCAAGAACATGGATAAACCTATGCTTTATACTTCTTCTTGCGTCATTTGTCGACTTCTTCCACTTTTGTAATGGATTCCTCCTCTTCTAATTTTATAAGCCCCCAAGTCGAAGACAAGGTGAACTTGTGCTTCTTTGACAAATATTTCTTATTCCCTGCTATGGTCGCTTGCTGTGTTGTTGTTCTCTTTTTCTTCTTTTTTTAATGCATCCTTTTCCTGGATACGTTGACCTTTCTGTTATCGTCTGCTCTGGGCAGCATATAAGAGCCTGTAAATATATTTTGGACCTTTACCCTTGTAAAGGCCCATTATACGTGCTTATAAATAAAGCACGTCTGGCGATGGGTAAAAACCCTAATCCAGTCATTTAGCTTTTCCGCCGCATCATCTTCCTCCCCTTAAACTCATCTAGGGTTTCTTTTTTCCAACTTCTGCCTCCATGGCTGATGCGAGTGGATCGCGTTTGGACATCGGCGCCCCAGTTGAGAAACGGGGTCGCGGTCGCCCTCGCTGTAGCAAGAACAAAGCTACCGCCACAACTCTGGTGGCTTCATTGTCTGCTCCGGTGAAGCGATGCCCCGGCCGTCCGGTCGGGAGTAAGAATAAACCCAAGCTGGCTCCTGCTGCACCAGGTCCAAGTGCCCCACCTGCTAATGCTTCTTCCCCCAGGATCTATTCTTTTTTCTGTATCGCCGGCGCAGAGTGCCGTGAGATTCAGCGCTTACCGCTAAAATTCACCCAGTTCATGGACGGGCGAGAGCTGCGAGAAGCGATTCTTCGTGAGCACTCCGGGGGAGGAGCTCCCTATGAAGTGGAGGTTTGGTATGACGGCACTGGTGAACAATTCTTCAAGGGCGGCTGGTCGGATTTTGCTGAAGATCACGATCTCCATCAAGGCTTTTTATGACTTTTGACTTCCATATTGGCACGTCGAAGTTCGACGTGAGAATCTACGATGGCACCCAATGCCAGAAGGAATATGAGCCGAAGTGCACTTTCATTAGTTTTTTCTTTTATGTAATCCTTTTGTTTGGGTTGCTCTTCCTTGTGCTATCCAGAGGAAGATATCATATTTATGTAATGCTCTCGTTCTATTAATAGACCAGGGGAACAAATCATAGTTCCGAGGTGTTTAATTTAACATATTATTGGGTTCTTCTGAACCGGCATGTGTTTCTGCCAAATGTCGGGTTGTGAACAACCTTGCAGTATTTCGAAAATAATAATAACTGTACTCGATAATAACTTTTGTTCTTTTATTTCATACGACTCGAGGGTCCAAGCCCCCGAGTGGAAAAAATAGAATATTTGCATATATTGTCGAGTTGACCCAAGGAACCCGACCTTTGGCCTCATGTTCTAGGTTCGGAAGGTCAACTCAAAGAAATCCTTTATCGCCTTATGTCGTCTATGCGTAGAATCGTCGTAGTTGCTCTGCATTCCACGGGTTACTCTCGTTTTGCCCCGTTTTCTTGTCTTGTAGTCGATAAGCTCCTCCTGGTATCACTTCTGTCACGATGTAAGGTCCCACCCATGGGGACTCGAGTTTTCCATGGCTATCTTGCTTGAGTCATAGAACTAGATCTCCTACCACGAAAGATCATGGACAAACTCGACTGCTGTGGTAATTTCACAAATTTTGCTGATACTGAGTAGCTCTGGCGAGCGCTACATCTCTTGCTTCATCGAGTGCATCGACATCATCCTGAAGTGCTTCTGTGGAAGTTGCCTCATCGTATGCCGCGATTCTTGGAGCTTCATGAGTTATTTCAACTGGAAGCACAGCTTCTGCGCCATGGATGATACGTCTCCAACGTATCCATAATTTTTTATGCCCCATGCTTGTTTTTACACCATTTTCTTAGTGTTTCGTTACACTACATGGCATTTTTATGCATTTTCTGGAACTAACCTATTAACGAGATGCCACAGTGCCAGTTCCCTGTTTTCTGCTGTTTTTGTGTTTCAGAAAAGTTACACCGGAAATATTCTCGGAATTGGATGAAACAAAAGCCAGACGTCCAAAAATTTACCGAAGCTTCCAGACAACCGAAGAGGAGACGGAGAGGATCCACTGGTGGGCCACACCACCAGGGGGCGCGGCCTAGGGCTGGCCCGCGCCCCCATATGGTGAGCCCCACCAGGGCCACTTCTGACGACGCCCCTTCGCCTATAAAGACCCCCTGATGGGAAAAACCTAAATACCCGATCACTTTTCCAGAATACATCGCGATCCGCCACCGCCGTCGACCCGAAGATCGGGAGGGTCCAGAAGCTCTTCCCGGCACCCTGTCAGAGAGGGGAATCGCCACCGGAGGTCTTCTTCATCGCCATGCTTGCCTCCGGCGCGATGAGTGAGTAGTCTACCTTGGACTATGGGTCCATAGCAGTAGCTAGTTGGTTGTCTTCTCCACCATGTGCTTCATGTTCAGATCTCGTGAGCTTCCTTACATGATCGAGATCACCTTTATGTAATTCTACATGTTGTGTTTGTTGGGATCCGATGAATATTGGTGTTATGATTGAGTTGATGTACTGAATTTTATCTTATGTTATCTCTATGTTGTTTATGATCTTGCATGCTCTCCGTTGTTAGTAGCTATCTTGGCCGAGTAGTTGCTAGTGACTCCAAGAGGGGGTATTTATGCTCGATAGTGGGTTCATGCCTCTATTTAATCTGGGGGTGTGATAGAAACCTCTAAGGTTGTAGATGTGCTGTTGCTACTAGGGGGAAAACAACATTCATATGCTCAAGGGCATATGCTTTGTTTATATTACACAGTTTGCTTAATGCAATTATCTGTTGTTCGCAACTTAATACTTGTGGAGTTCTCGGATTGATTCGCCACAAGTGGATTATTAGTCATAGATGCAGTTGGATGGCGGTCTATGTATCTTGTTGTAATGCCCAGAGTAAATCTCATAGTGATCCTCTCGACATATCACATTGTCTTTATTCTATCAATTGCCCAACTGTAATTTGTTTACCCAGCATGTGTTATTTTATCTTATGGAGAGACACCACTAGTGAACTGTGGACCCCGGTCCTATTTCCTTTATATTGCTATCACCTGTTTACTTTACTCGCACTGTCTACTTTACTCGCATACTACTATTGCTTTCTACTCGATACGCTCATTCCTTTGTTTCAAGCAAACCGGTGAGATTGACAACCTCATCGTAAGTTGGGAACAAAGTATTTGGTTGTGTTGTGTGCAGGTTCCACATTGCTACTGGTTGAAGACGCGCTAACAAGATATCGTTAACGGCGCCCTTGTTAGAGTGTCACGCAGCTAGTGGGCATCACCTTCAGTCGTATTGGCTTTTTCCTACTGGATTGATAACCTTGGTTTCATAACTGAGGGAAAACTTGCTGCTATATTCATCAAACCTTCTCTTGGGGTTTCCAACTGGCCGGTCATTTACTACACATTCCCACGTCAACTTGGCAACAGAAGTTTTCTGTCGCCGTTGCCGAGATTGAAGAAGAAGCTTTCACATCATCATCACCGCGCCATCAATGGACCAGGAAAAAGGGTGTTTCTTGAGTAGCTGCGTTGGGTGTAGTTCGTAGACTCCAGAGCACGGAGGGTAGCTCATCTACCCAAGCGTGCTTGGCTTTCTCAAGGGGTGCCAACAGCCGTTTCTTTATCCCGTTGCATATTAGGCCATTGGCTTTTTCGACTTGCCCGTTAGTCTTCGGATGTGCTACAGATGCAAATTTCAATTTGATTCCCAATCCTTTGCAATAGTCCTTGAACTCCTTTGACATGAAATTTATACCATTGTCTGTGATTATGCTGTGTGGTACTCTGAAGCGAAAGACTATAGACTTGATGAAATTTATTGCGGCTTTAGAATCTTGGGTTGTTACTGGGGCTGCTTCTACCCACTTAGTGAATTTGTCGACTACCACCAGCATATAAACGTGCCCTCCTGGCCAGGATTTGTGCAATTTTCCCACCATGTCAAGACCCCACTGCGCAAAGGGCCAGGATAATGGTATTAGTTGTAACTCTGCTGCTGGCGCATGTGGCCGAGATGCGAACCTTTGACATGCTTCACACTTTCGAACTATGTCTTTTGCGTCCTCAATGGCTGTTAACCAACAGCCGCGATAGCTCTGCTACTCGCGTGATATCCACACACTCCTGCATGAATATCCTTTAAGATTTCGTGTCCTTCTTGAGGAGTGACGCATCATTGCAAGACGCCTGATATACTTTTCTTATATAACTTTCCTTATAACACGACGAAAGCCTTGGATTGTCGTATTATTCTTTTTGCTTCTACCATGTCTTCGGGTAGTGTTTTGTTTATCATGTACGCCAGATATGGTTGCATCCAAGTTTCTTCTATCATCATGACTTCTTCTGGTTCTGCTGCACTTGTTTTTCCAGCCCCCGAGCCTGTTGTTTGTCCCTCTGTAGTCGAGGTTTTGCTGTTTTTTATTGACCGCTCTATGATTTCCTCCCAGAAGACTCCTTGTGGTACGGGCAAGCATTGGGACCTGATGTTTGCTAAATTGTCGGCCTCCTCGTTGCTGGCTCTGCTGACGTGCAAAACTTCGTATCCATCGAATGTTCCTTCAAGATAGTAGTATAAATTTCTGTACGCTGTCATGTTGTCGCTGATGGCGTTGCATTTGTTCATTACTTGTTGGACGACGAGGTTTGAGTCTCCACATATTTTAAGTCGAGTTGCTCCACAAGCTTTTGCCATTTTCATTCCATGGAGCAACACCTCGTATTCGGCTTCATTGTTAGAAGCCTTGGGAAAACTCATCCGTAAAACATATTTTAATTTGTCGCCTTGTGGTGATATCAGGACTACGCCTGCTCCTGCGCCTTGGATTCTTTTTGAACCGTCGAAATACATCGTCCAAACACTCGATAAATCTGGAGGACCTGCACTTTGTAATTCCAACCACTCTGCTGTGAAATCTGGCAAAATTTGTGATTTGATTGCCTTTCGCTTTTCATACGTGATGTCCAGGGGTGATAATTCAATTCCTCATAAAGAGACACGTCCTGTTGCCGAAGGGTTGTTCCATATATTGGATAGTGGTGCTTCGTTGACCACTATAATTGGGTGCACCGCAAAGTATTGCCGTAGTTTCCGAGCTATTGTGAAAACACTGTATGCGAGCTTTTGATAGTGCGGGTACCTTTGCTTTGTTGGAGAGAGTACTTCGCTGATGAAATAGACTGGCCTCTGAACGCCGTGAGCTTTTCCTTCTTCGCTTCTTTCGACTACCAGTACTGTACTCACTACTTGATGTGTTGCTGCAATGTATAGTAGTAGTGGTTCTTTTTTCCTTTGGTGCGACCAACACCGGAGGTGTGGAGAGCACTTTTTTCAATTGCGCGAAGGCTACGTCCGCTTCTTCCGTCCACTCGAATTTATCATCTGATTTTTTCATGAGCGTGTAGAAAGGTAGTGCTTTCTCTCCTAGTCGAGCCACAAATCGACTTAGCGCCGCGACGCGCCCTGCAAGCTTCTGTACGTCGTGTAGCTTTGTTAGTTTTCCCATTGTTAATATTGCTTGGATCTTTTCTGGTTTTTCCTCTATTCCTCTTGTTGATACTAGAAACCCCAAGAGTTGCCCTGCTGATACACCAAAAGAGCATTTTGTAGGGTTGAACTTGAGCTTATACCTGTTCAGGTTGTCGAAAGTTTCCGCCAGGTCACTGATCAGAGACTCTTCCTTCCTCGTGGTGATGACCACGTTGTCGATGTAAACTTGGATATTGCATCCTATTTGACTTCCGAGGCAATTTTGCATCATCCGCTGATAGGTTGCTCCTGCGTTTTTCAGGCCGAAAGGCATGACCTGATAACAGAACACGCCATATGGTGTGATGAAGGCTGTCTTTTTCTCGTCTTCCTTTTTTAATTTGATCTGATTGTAACCAGAGTATGCATCTAGGAAGGAAAGCCTTGCGCACCCTGCTGTTGAGTCAATTATTTGATCAATGCGTGGTAAAGGGAAGGGATCCTTTGGATAGTGCTTGTTGAGGGATGTGTAGTCGACACATACTCTTTATATGTCTGTATTTTTCTTGGGGACTATAACTGGATTAGATATCCAAGTCGACGTTTTGATTTCTCGGATGAACCCTGCGTTTTCCAGTCTATGTAGCTCTGACACTATTGCTTTCCTCTTGGGTTCATCAAATCGTCGTAGTGGTTGCTTGACTGGCTTTGCTTTAGGATCCACGTTTAGTGCGTGCTCGACGAGTTCCCTGGGAACGCCTGGCATATCTGAAGGACACCAGGCGAAGATTTCCCAGCGCTCACGGAGGAACTCGATGATCGCACTTTCCTATGCGGGATCCAAGTTTACCGCTATGGAGGTGGTCTTGTTCGGGTCCGTCGGGTGGACCTGTATTTTCTTCGAGTCTTGAGTTGCATCGAAAGCCTGATCTGGCAGGGATCGCCCGACGTCGGGTATCACGTTGTGATCAGTTTCGCCTTTTAGCCTTGTGTACTCTGCTGTCATGCCAAAGGTTTGCGCCAACCTATTAAATTCTTTGTCACAAGTGTTGGATACTTCAAAGCTTCCTTGTACCGTGATCGTTCCTTTAGGTCCTGGGATCTTGAGTGCGAGATATGCATAGTGAGGTACTGCCATGAATTTTGCAAATGCTGGGCGCCCCAGGATTGCATGGTATTCTGAGGGCCAGTCCATGACTTCAAACTCCAGCTTTTCTCTGCGATAATTACTGTTGTTGCCGAAGCAGACGTCGAGTTCTATTTTGCCCAAAGGATAATTTGCGGCTCCTGGTACTATTCCATGGAAAGAACAATCTGTTGGCTTTAGATTTTCCAATGATATGCACATTGCTTTCAATGTTTTGGCGTATATTAGGTTTATACCACTTCCTGCATCCATGAATACTCTTCCGACATCATATCCTCCTATTTGCGCTTTGAGCACCATTGGTGAGTGACCCGGTCTGGGAACTTTCCTCGGGTGGTCTGCTCTGCTGAACCTAACTGGTTGATCGGACCATTTTAGATACTCCGTAGTAGATGGTGGTGATGTTATTGCCAAGTTGACCTGTCTTGATATGCTCTTCCTTTCTTTCTTCAACTTTGGCACTGGTTGGATCATTGCTGATATATATACTTTTGACTCCAGCTGTTTTGCGAGTCGTTGCATTTGACATCCTTGACTTATGCTTTTTCCTCCCTGTCATGCTCCTTGGCTTGAATCCATGGCGTTTTGCAACCTTAGGAAGGTTCTGCAATCCTTCATCTGGTGGTTGGAGACTCTTTTCCCGTTTAGGTAAGCATAATGGATGCGGCAAGGACCATATAGCATATCTTCTGCCGAAGGACCCGAGTACCTTGGCTTCTCCTTTCCCCTGCTGTCTCTCATAGGAAATTCGATGTTTTCATAGCCTTCTTCATTCCTTCTGTCATATCCTGCGGCTATCTGATTTCTCCTTCCCTGGCTGTCGCCGTTGCAGTATCTTCGCCTTTGCCTGCTTGTTTTGTCGACTTCTGGTGAATGCCCCCTTTTGTTATTGTACGCGTCTTCCCCATCGGCGAATCTGTTGGCTGTTTCCATTAGCTCAGATACTGTTCTTAGCCTTGTTCTTCCTATCTCTTCTACTAGGTCCGCACGATGAAGGCCGCTCGAAAAGGCATCTATCGCTCTTTCGTCGGAGACGTCTTCTGCTGAGTTTTTGATTACACTCCAACGTTGTACATAAGAGCATAGGGTTTCGCCTTTCTGCTGTACGCACGACTTGACTTCTTCTAGTGATGCTGGGCGCTTATACGTTGAGCGAAAGTTTCTCGCAAATTGATTCTCGAATTCTCCCCAACTTCCAATGGAATCGTTGGGTAGGGTATTTAACCAGGACCGTACTGCGCCGGTGAGGTGTAGCTGCAAACTTTGCATGGCTGTTGCTCTTGTTTCCCCTAGTATCTGTACTGCTTGCAGGTAATCTAACAACCATAGAGTTGGCTCTTGCGACCCATCATACTTCTCTTGGTCATGTGGCAACTTAAAACCTTTGGGTACCCGCGTTTTGCGAACCCTGCGGGTAAAGCATAGCGCGCCCATTTCTTTTTCATCGTCTTCATAATTTTCCTCTTTCCACGCATATCGTGAGTTGTTTACTCGTGCTTGTGCTATTATGTTTCTTGCGTCCTCCTTCCTTTTTTGTCGCCTCTCATCTTCTGATGAATCACTAGAGTTGTTTTGCGAGGGCTTGCGTTTGGACTCTTCTTTTCGCCTTTCCTTTCGATGTGTCGCCTTTCTTTCTGGAAGGTTTCCCATCAACCTATTTTCTACTAACCCGAGGCTTTATATTGCGGCCTGATGCATGTGCTCCCGTGGATCTCTAGGCTCTGGTTGCGTGGTTAGTAGGTATGCCTGCGCTGCTACCAAGGCTGCTTCTGGTGTCTCTTGAATGAAATCTTCTTCCTCTTCTGACTGCTGTGCACTCTGACTCTTCGCGTAGCTCTCTTCTCTTATATGTGCTGTTGTCCTCCTGTTATGCTTTGGATCTCTTTGTCTTTCCATGCTGCTTTCTGATGCATCGTTGTATTCATCCCAGTATTCTCCGCTTGACATACTATCGTCACCTTGGCTTCTCATGAACATGTCTCTTTCCTCCCTTAACTTCTTTTTGCGCTAGTGTAGTGCGTACTGGTATCCCATCAGAACTTCTCTCCTTGAATCTGCGGGTACCTCTGTGCCGTGATTGACGGCTGTCATGATGATTCTCCACTCTCCTGCTGAAACGTGAATTTTCTCCTTTTCCTTTTTGCTGCTACTCCTCAATTTTTTGACTTGCAGGTCGACTTCTTTGCTGCCTTCATGATTGCCCTCTTCTGCTGCTTCAGTGATAATGACGCATAACTGATGTACGCTTTTGGGGATGCCACTGCTTTTGATGGCAAAATCCCTTGAGCTGTCGCGAGTTTTAGTCGCTGCTTCTTTGTCGATCTTTCCCCGAGTTTCGTCGAATTCCTCGAACATCTCTATCATATCCTTTGTTGCTGTGAGACTGACCGGCGAGTTTGCCTCGCTGGAAGAGCCCACGGATGATCCGGATTCTGTGATTCTCTCGGTCTTGCTTGCCGACGGACCTGATTTCGTCATGTCCGAAAGGCGAGTTGAACCCAAAGGTCCGATGTAAAAGCTTAAACTTCCGAACGTCAGCTCCATATCTTGATTTTCGTCGACTCCTGGATTGTTACTAGCTAAAAGCGAAAAAGCTGTCGAATTCATGATTCCAACGCCCAGAGTGCCCACGGTCGGCGCCAATTGATGAGGGGTTAACTCGACGAATGTCCTAGATGAAGGACTTAAGATCAGGGAGATAGGGCGTCGGATGAACTCGAAGGTAAAATCAGTCAAACAAGGTGGCTATGAAAGTAAACGTGGGTGTAAAACCTGGCTTGCTTTCAATCTGTCCCACACCGTCCCCTCCTAGCCCCTATATATAGATGGCCAGGTCTCGAGGATCGGGTGGGATCCGACACAGATTACAATATCGATATACGGTAAGAACTCGTATTTCGACTAGCATTACAATTGGGCCTAGCTTAACAGGCCTCAGGGGTTCTCAACTGACGGGCTCTATTATCTATACCCTTGTCACTAGGTAAATAAATTACAGTTGGGCAATTGATTGAATAAAGACAACGTGCATATGTCGAGAGGATCACTATGAGATTTACTCTGGGCATTACAACAAGATACATAGACCGCCATCCAACTGCATCTATGACTAATAATCCACTTGTGGCGAATCAATCCGAGAACTCCATAAGTATTAAGTTGCGAACAACAGATAACTGCATTAAGCAAAGTGTGTAATGTAAACAAAGCATATGCCCTTGAGCATATGAATGTTGTTTTCTCCCTAGTGGCAACTGCACATCTACAACCTTAGAGGTTTTTTTTCACTCCCCCAGATTAAATAGAGGCATGAACCCAACTATCGAGCATAAATACCCCCTCTTGGAGTCACTAGTATCTACTCGGCCAAGATAGCTACTAACAACGGAGAGCATGCAAGATCATAAACAACATAGAGATAACATAAGATAATATTCAGCACATCAACTCAATCATAACACCAATATTCATCGGATCCCAACAAACACAACATGTAGAATTACATAACGGTGATCTTGATCATGTAAGGCAGCTCACGAGATCTAGACATGAAGCACATGGTGGAGAAGACAACCATCTAGCTACTGCTATGGACCCATAGTCCAAGGTAGACTACTCACTCATCGCGCCAGAGGCAAGCATGGCGATGAAGAAGACCTCCGGTGGTGATTTCCCTCTCCGGCAGGGTGCCGGGAAGAGCTTCTGGACCCTCCCGATCTCGGGTCGACGACGGCGGCAGATCGCGATGTATTCTGGAAAAGTGATCGGGTATTTAGGTTTTTCCCGTCGGGGGGTCTTTATAGGCGAAGGGGCATCGTCAGAAGTGGACCGAGGCGGCCACACACATAGGGGGCGCGGCCTAGCCCTGGGCCGCGCCACCCTGTTGTGTGGGCCCCTCGTGGCTCCACTCCGTCTCCTCTTCGGTTCTCTGGAAGCTTCGATGAATTTCTGGATGTTTGGCTTTTGTTTCGTCCAATTCCGAGAATATTTCCTATGTAACTTTTCTGAAACACAAAAACAGCAGAAAACAGGGAACTGGCACTGTGGCATCTCGTTAATAGGTTAGTTCCGGAAAATGCATAAAAATGCCACGAAGTGTAACGAAACACTAAGCAAATGGTGTAAAAACAAGCATGGAGCATAAAAAATTATAGATACGTTAGAGACGTATCAGGCATGCTCTTTGTTTCTAAACAGACGTTTCAACCTTGGTATTATAGGAGCATACCACATGACCTTGGCAGGAACCCTCTTCCTGGGGGGCTCGCCATCAACATCACCAGGGTCATCTCGTCTGATCTTATACCGCAGTGCAGTGCATACCGGGCATGCTTCCAAATTCTCGTACTCCTCACCGCGATAGAGGATGCAGTCATTAATGCATGCATGAATCTTTTGCACCTCTAATCCTAAAGGGCAGAGAACCTTCTTTGCTTCGTACGTACTGTCAGGCAATTCATTATCCTTTGGAAGCTTCTTCTTCATTATTTTCAGTAATTTCTCAAATCCCTTGTCAGATAAACCAGTCTCTGCCTTCCATTGCAGCAACTCCAGTGTGGTACCGAGCTTTGTGTTTCCATCTTCATAATTTGGATACAACTTCTTTTTGTGATCCTCTAACATACCCTTTAACTTCCGCTTCTCATTTACACTTTCTGCTTCTCTGTGTGCATCAACGATGGCCCGACGAAGATCATCATCAGGCTCATCTGATGCCTCTTCATCTTCAGCTTCTTCTGTCCCTTCAGCTTCAGCTTCCCCTGTTGCAGTATCACCGTATTCAGGGTACATATCATCATCCTCTTCTTCTTCATTGTCTTCCATTATAAGTTTATAACCCCTCTTTCTCCGTGCTTGGTCCAACAATTATAGCTAGGCATGAAACTTTTCCGAAGCAGGTGGGAGGGAAGGATTTTCTAGGAAGAGTATTCCTTCTTATTCCCACAGTCAACACATGGACAACACATAAAACTATTCTGAATGTTTGCCCTAGCCACATCGCCAAAATTACGAAGACCTTCAATGAACTCGGAAGTGCGTCGGTCACCGTACATCCATTGTCGTTGGTTCATCTGCGTCATATAATTAGGTTTACCAATACTATTATAGAACATCATAAATAGTGAAATGACCACTGTATATCGAAACATGCATTTGTATCAATGACAAATGAAAGGATAGAGTTGCTAACCTCGACCGAGGAGGAAAGAACGAGGACAAGACCTAAGTATCGCTCGGGCACCTCATATCATTTTTATTTTGTGTGAGCTTAAGTAGCATCATGCTCTTAGGCATTTCATCAAACACCTCTTGTGCATAGGGAAAAAAATCAAACTAGCACACCCCCTCTCACATCTTCCAAAGGAAAAAAAACAGAGGAGAGGGCTGGTGGGTGGGTGTATTTATAGCCAGGACCTTTAGCACCGGTCTGTGCACTGAACCGGTTCAAAAGTGTAGCCTTTAGCACCGGTTCATGCCACGAACCGGTGCTAAAGGTCTGGCGCCTGCCACGCGGCAGACGCGACACCTTTAGCACCGGTTCGTGGCACGAACCGGTGCTAGAGCTCCACAGGCTTCATTTAGCTTTCTGACAGCTCGAACCGGTGCTAAAGCACCCCTTTGGTCTGGGTTCGTAAGCCAACCGATGCTAAAGTCTTTTGAAGCTCTGAACGAAAACCCTATTTTCTACTAGTGTTCTCATACATATGAAAAACATCCATACATATGCACGTTTGAAAATATTACTGCTTCAAAGGCACATGATATGAAATCTTTCTGGATTTGCTCTATGTGAAAAATTACGTACATTGTTAATCTGCAAAGATTCTCCCTTTATTTGGAGCGTGTAGACAAATCTTTCAGGATTAGCTCTATCTGAAAATAGACATTCCTATTCTACAAAGATTTCCCATGCATTTGGAGCGCATATACACCAAGATATTCGAAATCCAAATATGGGCACAACAGTTATGGCCATCCAAAGGATTCTCTGCTATAAAACGGGCCCTACTCTCTTTCTTCCCCTCACACAGCAAACAACAGAAGAAATGGCTCATAATGGGAGGGAGAGGGGGAGGTTGAAGATCCAGTTTATCATGGATAACAGTAAGCGCAAGAAGGTGCTAAGCAAGCGCCTCCCCATTTTGCTGAAGAAGGTCCGCGAACTTGCCGCCCTCTGTGACGTCCCCGCCTGCCTCTTGGTGTACCTCCCCGGCGAGGCCCAGCCGGTGGTCTGGCCATCGCCGGAGGCGGCCTCGGAGGTTTTGCGCTGGTACAGAGACCTACACTTGGGGAGGTTTAAGAACGAGCTGGACGGCCTAGACTTCTTCAAGCAGCTGAACGAGAAGGAGGAAGCGAAAGTGTCCAGAGTTCAGCGAAAAACCCGTGACAAGGAGATAAAGCTCGTCCTCCTCGACTTCCTCGCCGGTCGCCGCAAAAGCTTTGACGATCTTCCTACTGACTTCTTCGATTCCATGTCATGCAGTGTGGCTAATAATCTCAATGCCGTCAATGCGCGCCTCCAAAAGCTCCGTTTGGGTGGAGCACCACCTCCTCATACATCGGTAAAGCCACCAGTACCTCCGCCGATGGTGGCAACTCCTCTTCAACCTCAGAATGATGGCGATGCTTCCATGTATTTGGACGGTGAGTCAAGCCATGGTACCTACTCCTTTGAGACGTTGGATGCCTGCGATGGCATTGCCCTCCCTACCCTTGAGGAAATGCATGCAGACTTTGTGCAGGCTGGGATATTCTCCTACCCGCTGCCGAATCCGAGCTCTCTTGAACCCTAGAACCCGGCCTGACTGAGGAGTTCTTTGTCTACATCCGGTTCCCTAGTTTATTTTTATGGACTAAACATCATCGCTATCAAGTCTTAGATTATTCATGGTTAGTTGCTTCTAGGCTTCTAGCGTTCTATCCTGGTGGTGTAATCACAATTCATGAACGATTCCAAGATTTCAATTTTCTCTTAGTCTCGCTCTCCTAATTGTGTCGTCCATTTTACTCCACAATGATTTATGATGCGATCTTGCCATATCGCTAATTAATGAAATTCATTGGTGTCATGTTAGAATACCCATATTTTGCTAACTCTAATAAGTGATATAAGAACGAGGTTTAGAGCCAAATTGCTCTAGTGCAATTGGTTTGCGGAAGAATCAATCACAATTATTTTGCCAAAGTCGCCGATTAGTGCGGTTGGCTCGCTCAGATTAGACGCATTTTGGAATATTAAAAATTTCAAATAAAAAGTTTTTGCACGTACATCTTCAAATGCTATTGGTGCCCACAAAATTATTTCACGAAAACTCGACTTGTCAATTGTGGCATGTGTCTAAAAGTAAAATTCGGTGTTAAAATAAGCTTTTGATAGGACATTTTTTTTTGTCTCTTTTACACATATCACAAAAAATATTGATTTTTTACGAAACTTTACGTACACACATTGTGTGGAGATGTACACACAACACTTTCGTCTGAATTTTTTAACAATTTAAATTGTGTTTTTGGTGAAGGGAGCGTAATCACCTGTGAGCCGAATTGATTTTTCGAGTTAAACTATACATTTGATGAATTTCACTCGCCTCCTTTTCACATAAAAAACTATTACCTCCATCCCGAAATGTAAGACTTTAAAAAAGCTAACTTACCTCTCTAAAAAAGCTTACATTTTAAGACAGAGATAGTAATTTGCAACCATGTCATATATCTGATTGTGTAAATATGAACATAAACCAAACCCGACCTCACACGAACACGTTTTGGTCACGGTCGTTTCATAAGTGGTTCGAATCAGAACTCAGAAGCAGGAGTTTTGGTGGTTTTAGAGTCAGATTAGAGTGCTTCCGTTAGACGGCATCAGAGAAAGACGGCGGCGTTGTGTTCTCAACTCCGGCGGCCCAGCTCCGGGGTAGAGGGGCGGACTCCGAGTCCTAATTGACCCTTACTTATTCTGAGAGAATCCATCTCCTGTTCAAACTCTCCGGCCGAGCTGCAGCCGGGAGGGGAAACCTGGCGACAACAGCTCGCGCCGACGCCCGAATCCCCGTCGCTTTCGGCGGCGAATCCAGGATTCCAGCGAATGGCTGCCCGACATTCTATGGCGAAGCCATCCTTATCCTCTGGCCTCGGCACATCGTCCGACCGATGGGCCGCCCTAACAATGCTGGTGCGTTTCTCTATATCCTCTTACGGGAAGCTCTAAAAAGAATTCTTTTATTTCAGAGAAAAGGAGAGTAGGAAAGGGAGGAGGAGTTTTGGCTCATAGGACTAGATACACCTATTATGGATAATACATTTTAAATATAAAAAATTAGATAAAAAATTCTGAGTGTACATCTGAACAATATATGTTCACCCACAAAGTTTTGCAGTGAAAAGACATTTTTTGTGGCATGTGTAAAAAAGACAAAAAAAAAATGGTTACGTAAATAACAATGCTGGAGCATCGAAATTTATCTTTTTTACAAAGGCCACAAAAAATATCCTTTTCTCACAAAACTTCATGAATGAACATAAAATGTCTAGATGTTCATCAAGATATTTTCCCAGCAGAAAAGCGGACTTTAAGTAGTGGTCGAAATTTAATCTCTTTGTAGAACAACTTGCATCTCTTGAAAGGTATCCTAGCATCTCAAATAGACGAAGATGAATTTCGCAACTACCTGTTTGAAACTGTACCAAAATTACAGCATCTTTGGGACTGTAACTGTAATAACTACTAAACAAGAAATTACATATGACTGTTAAAATTCCGTGCGCTACCCTATAACGTGGATTGGCTTAGCAATTTGCCTGATGATATCTTGCTCAATGTTGCCGAGCAGCTCGATATCGCCGATGCTGTGAGAACAAGCATCCTCTCGAGACAGTGGAAGCAGATCTCCACTATTCTATCCCACATCGTCATAACAGTTGGTTCCTTCGATCTCGAACAAGATAGGTCAAAGTTGACATGTCATGATGTATCTCGGGCCAATGCCTCCGTGCTTGAAGCAACCAGGAGCATACTGGAAATCAGGATTGCGAGTCTATGCCCCATTCACCTCCCGTGCTTGCAGTTCTTCCTTGAAGATAGATCCCTCAACATTGGCCAGGTTGTTGCCAGCACCTTGGCGACAAAGAAGGTTGAGTCAGCAGAGTTAGCTCTTTTGACACATAGGGAAGGCAGACGATGTACCGATGACGATTTGCTCGCTATGGATTGCAGTTCAGCTCATTTTTTAATGCTTGTCCAAACATATTCAGTGGTCTCACGCACTCAAGCTAGAGAATGCATGTGAGGCTAGGTGAATCAGTTTTCCCTAAAGTTTTTAGTTTGTCCAACCGATTGGAGTTCCTCAGCTTATTCAATTGTGATGCGGGGATCTGTCTTTGTTAGAAGTGGAACACCAGCAACTCTGTGAACTTGAGATTTTCAGGTGTGATTTGGAAAGAATTGATCTGAATTACCAAACCTCACAAAGCTAACCTTTTCATGTTGGACCTCTCATCATGATCCTTTGTCTTTTGGTTATGTCCCACTGCTCCAGACTGTAACTCTGAGTAATACGGCTATTTCTTGGCACAAGATGGTCAAGGTAAGTGAAGTTCTTGGCAAAACCACCGTAAGTGACCTGCATCTGAACTCCGAAAGCGAAAAGGTTAGTGGGGGTTAGTCTTGTTGATGGTGTGTGTGATTTTCCCTGGTTATGTGAAGGTTTTACTCCTTGATCTTGTTAACAAACTTGACGTTCTCTTTACCTTTTGCAGATCTGGGTTAAACCTGAAGGTCCAAGAGAGTTATGGCCGGTGTTCCACAAACTAAGGTTTGTGAATTTGGCTGACATTTCAGAAGAATGTTATCTCGCATGGACATTGTTCATTCTGGAATGTGCACCTTCCCTAAAGGAGCTATGCTTAACGGTGAAGTCTTTGTACCTAATCTCCAAATCTTGTTTGTTGCATCTGCATATCAAAGCTACAATCTGAGCCATCTCACCTTAAACTTCCCGCGCTGCATTAAAATCATGAATCTGGGCTAGAATCCAACACAGAGAGGCGGTTCAGAATAGTGCACAAGCACCTTAGTCATCAAATGCGTGTAATTAGGTGTCAGCACCACAGTGAACACCCCACACTATAAATACCCCCTCACTCCACACGAAATCACTCACAAAAATTCTCAAAGCAGCTCATAAGAACACCTTGAGGCCAGAGGCTAGAGTTTAAGAGCAAAAACTCACAAAACTCCCCAAGCCAGAGGCTAGGAGTGAGAAAAAGGAGCAAGCTCACCATTGGTGAGTAGCCCATAACACACTTTGCACCATAGAAGGTAGGAGAAGGACCAAAGCAAGGAGGTGCTGCTCAAGCTCATCATCATCTTCATCAAGGCAGAGGAGTGCTGACCAATCTACATCAAGCACACTTTGGAAACTCCAAAGGTTGTATTACCAGGATTACTATTGGCAGAGAGAGTGATAGCACACACACACACACACACACACACACTTGGCAAGATTACTGTGAACTCATAAAATGAGAAAGACCACAGCCATTCCAGGGAGCACAACCATTAGAATTAGTTGTTTGAGCTCAAGGAAGAAGATGAAGTGCAAATCACTGGAAGTGATTATTTACTTCATAATCTTACTAGAAATACCACACAAACATACTTCTCTGAATCCTAAGATTCAGAAAATCTTTATGTTAATAATTCAAAGGAAATGATAGTTGCAAGCTCTAAGAGCTTCGACTGATGTGTTTTTCTTATATATGTATGAGCACTAGCTCAAGCAAGCTTCTGAATATATGTTAACTGAATGTCTGACAGAACACTAAATGAAATTCAGAGTTCATGTGTTCTAGCTAGCAAACTAAACTTCCTAGTGCAAGCAGTGGTCAAGCATAGCGCATAGAGCATTAGAATCATAGGCAAGCATCCCAGAGCTTACTGACAAAGTATGAACTCAACACTATCAGAGACAGTGCAAGTTCAGAGAAGAATTTTGTAGAGCAAGCAAACCATGCTCGAATGAGCATTTCTAGGAAGCTTAGGTTACCGGTAGACTAGATAACACTAGCTAGAGCATGCTATCGCATCAGAGCATGCATGAACTGAAGATTGGCTTCAGTATACCGAAACCCTAATTCCAAAATGGGAGGGAATCAAAAGGGGAAAATCTAGAGGCTAACTAGAGGAGTAGCAGAGCAAGAGAGAGAGGGTGAAGTCACTTACTTGGTTCATGGAGCTGAGCTCCATGGTAGGGGAAGCAGAGGTGGCCACAGACATGGCCAAGGACATCAAGGAAGAAGACCTCGATGCAGCCAAGCCAGTGGCCCTAGGCCACTTAGGAGAGGCCAAGCCATCCAGCTTAGAAATCTCGTCGGAAACCATGACCTCACCGAAACCCTAACCCTAGCGGGTCAGAGGGGGATGCGTGCGAGTGCAGCAGAGCACCCCAGCTCAATTCCCTTGGTGAGAAGTTCAAGTCCAGGGAGGGGGGCCGATTGGTGGCGATGGCGAGGCCGGAGCTGGTCGGAATCGGCCAGGACAGGGCGGCGACGGTGTCGGCGACTCGGTCGCCATGGGCGTCGCAGGAGAGAGAGGGTGAGCGAGATGGGGGTGTGTTTGGTTCGGTTCGAGCAAACCGTTTCGGTCAGTTTGATCGTTGTTGACTGACAGGTGGGTCCCACCTAGGGAGTTTTCTGTAATTTGTTTTAATTCTAGGGACTTAACTGTAAATCAGCCAGTACTTTTTATTTAGGAGTCCAAAACTTATGAAAAATACCTTTTTGGAAAGCTAAAATTATGACTAACTCAAATATGTCATTGAATGAAAGTTTTAGAAATAAAACTTTATAACCATTGTTTTGTTGATAAATGAGATGAATAATTTAAATACTCATTCCAATATTTATCAAAATACTTTTAAACTTCAAGAAAAGTTTTGAATATTGTATGAAGTTTTAAAAACCAAAATTTCAATTATGTCTTTGCTAAATGGCTTGGGTATTAATAAAGTACCAAAAGAAAACAAAAACAAAGAATAATACTTTCCAAATTTTTGGAGATTATTATTTTGGATAAAAAGAATACCATTTTGAATATGGAAATATTCAAAATAGTATATAAATCAGTTAAGAAAAATATCTTGGAACTTCTTCTGAGATTGCAATATATCCGTCTTTGCGGCATAGAAAGATTTTTCATAGAGTTCTGGCTATCTGCGATCCTTCCGGTGGCTCATAGCTTATCCGGTTGTTCGATCAACGGTGTGCTTCAGTTCAATGTGTATTTCTATAGCGAAGCAGTGTATCCCTTGTGAACAACGAAAGAATTCATCAGATATATGAAAATTCTAAAGTGAAATTCATATGAAAATTCTAAAGTGAAATTCATATGATCAACAAGAAACTCAATCAATATATCACTCAAACACACGGGAATGGTTTATTAAAACTATTACTGCAAGTATTTTCAAATCATTTGGAATTTAAAACATTGTCTTCTATTCAGACAATGGTAATTCTTCAGAAACCGAGGTCCAGGGTCAAGTAAAACCTTCGAACTGCATTATCTTGCAGTTGTCAAGCAAGTTCATTCTTGCTCATATCTATTGATTATTTCCAAAAGTATAAAATTTCATAGTATTTCACACCAATTGCATCAAAATACTTCTTTCAAAAGAATTGGTGGATGATGGAACCACGGATAAGATGTACGAACGAAATATCGTACGGTGGAGGTTCATTGTATCGGGAATACCTAGGATTTAATAACAACTATTATCAGTCATTCCACAGAACTTGGTATGGGACAAGCGAGTCAGAAGTTACTTCCGAGTTTCGTATATCTCGGAGGCATAGCCGGATTGAGATTCCTTTCGGAGAAAATCAATGGGTGGGAGCCCATGGTAAACGTCCCTGCACTATGATACAGAGTAACGGTTAATATTTTCTAGCGGAGAGGATAATTGATTCGGACCGAGGTTCGGATTAGTTGCGATGGGTGGATTATGGAATGAGGTTGTGCTCGGCATGATTCGGCTATACTTGGTAACATGCCTCATATCATAGGAAGTATGATATTGGCAATAAGGCCAAGGACATTTGTGGGCAAATTAGTGCACCTCCACAGAGTGTATAGAATTGTGACATGTTACTCCTTATTCCAAGAAAAGAATTGCGAACGCCGTGTGGAAAGGAACTATGCAAAAGTTCTAACAACCCGCGAAGACTGATGAACATAGTTTTTATAAAATTAAAACTTTGATTCATCCAACAAAACTATTTTTCCAAAAACTTGCATATGTTGGAAATCTCTTATTCCAAGCTATTGTTACAGCATGATACACAATTTCCATAGAACTTGCTGAGTACGCATGTACTCAATTTATCCTCGAAAACCCTTGCTTTAGATTGTGAGAACAACAAAGATGTTCTGGACGATAGTGAGAAACAATACTACAAGGAGCTGGATATCTTCGGAGGAGTAGAATGAGTTGACTATGGTATCGTTTACGGTACTAGCGACGAGGAACCAGACACCGAAGCGTAGAATTATAAAATATTTAGTGAAGCCTAGCAACTGTTCATAAATAAGTTGCTCATGCTCGTAATGGTGTTATGCCTTATACTACCATTACTAATTAGATTTTCTAGTTTGAATTGGTTTACATATGAGACTCCTCAATGGACCGAGGATGATCTTGAAGCTTTTGTACATTTTTGGTTGGTATCTATAAACACGTAAAGTTGCAGACCCACAATATTTCTGTTGTACTTGTACCACTCTGAGGGATGTGATATATACGGAAGGGGAATTTCGTGAGTATTATATCAACAACTTGTACACTACATATGCAGTGGTGTGCTGGGTCACCGCAGCTTCGACCCGTAAACTCCCCCCGACCAGTACTTATATTGGTCGCTGCTCCGCGAGAATGGGCCACATAAAAAAAGTTATGGGCCGGGCCACGAATACGGGCTCTGATCGACGCCATTTTAGTGGATCCATAAACTCGCCGGAGTAATACGGATTTTAGGGTGTTTATGGGTTCAGTCAGAGACGCTCTTAGCAACCAACCATGAGGATGAGCCTCCTCATCGTTCTCCTCATCACCGGCGCAACCGTCCTTGACGCCGCTGCCACGCCTGGCCCAGCGTGTGACTAGAAATGGAAAGCGATCAAGAACATCACCGACCCGCACGTCCAGAACCTGGCAAATGGGTTGTGTGGAAGCACACATGGGTGTTCAACGATGGGCTCAGGTTTAGCAAGGTGATGAGCGGCGAGATGCAAAGTCGTTACCGGCGGCGTGAACTACCGGCTCGACGTCGACACGCTACGGATGAATGACAAGCATGTAAAAAATTTAGGGTTTGTGGTCTATCCCCTATTCCTCTGCGCTTATCCGTGGTGCCGCTCACAAATCGCATATCTGAGGCTAGGGGATAGGGACCTTCTTATATTGTCTTTCCAAAGAGTCCACCTCTTATACAAATATAAAATTCCTAGTCGAACTAGTTTCCGGGATACCGTCCAGATCAAATTACCAACCACGATACAATTTGTCTATTAACAGACTTTACCCGTTCGTCCCTAGAACACGCACTTGTGAGCAATGCGCCATGATCATGTCTAAATTCCATTAATCATGCAGGTCGCTATTAGGGCCGTGACCTAATCCATGACCTAGTTCCTTCCGATTATCAGTGTACCCGGGTAGTCTTTCCAGTATGAATATACTGTATTCCACTGATAATCGACCGGCTTCCTTAAGCTCTTAACACTTAAGTATATTCCAACAAGCAATAATTCCATACTAAATATGTAGACTAACTCCATGTACAAATACATGTAATTTCCATAATGAGGTATTCTAAATATTAAATAATTCCAAATAACTTTGAATGTAGTTGCAGGACACACATAATTCCAACATCTCCCACTTGTCCAAAACGATAATTCAAATATTCGTACACCCATAGTGTTAACATGCTTACCAAATACCTCCTAACTAAGTAGCTTAGTCAAGGGATCAGCAATCATATTAATACTTGGTAGAGATAATCAAAAGAACTATAAGTGATTTATTCCCTTAAAATGTTTGCTTGTTGTACCTTAATTTCCGCCATAACATTCCAGCGCGGCCGTCCTCGGTACCTCAAGTCTTAATTCCTCGAGTGAAATTCCACCTTTATTGGCACCTCGAGTATTACTTCCTCGAGTGAAATTCCGCATCAATTATTCGTCAATACATAGCATCAGTATTATGAATAATTCCACATTGAGTTAAGTAGATGATAACCATGTTGAATAAATATTGAAAACCACTTAAATATCCAGTGTAAAGAATAAATGAACCACATGTAATCTTACTTGAAAATAATTCCTGAATTTAATCAGTGAACCTGTATCATGTTAGTATTAAAAAAAATATGTATGTACGTACCTGGGATTATTTCACTCCTCATGGATACAAAACTAATTTCCTCAATGTGTTTAAATTCACTATAAATTACAGGACAAGTGACACATTGTGATGTACTTTCCATGATTTTGAGGATGCGTGAAATTCAATTGATCAATACCATTTATTTTTCCTCATTTTTGTATGAGTTAAATACTAGTACTCATGGAGTATAATTCCCTTTCATATGAAAGTTACAAGATAACCAAGCTTTCACTTCCATCAATGTGACTTTATCATTTCTTTATAGACGATCGACCTCCTTCATCTAGAAAGCCATATGACATGCTATTCCATTGATGTGAAGCTTGTTACAAGATAGTCCAATCAATTAGCAAACATGCCTTTATTTTCCTCTTTTCCTAAATTCCAGAAGAAAGAGTTTCCACAAAGTACATTTTCCTTTGTGTAAATACTTAAATAACAAGGGTGACATCAAAATATTCCAATGAGCCAAATTTCTCAAAATAAAATATAATCTACAAACAAACAATGGGCATGCGGTTGTTTGGTAAGATATGAAGTTCCCAAACTTTCTTCTTCCTCAAAGATTGTATTATTCCCGCATTGCTTCCACCCGTATAGCTGACAGTAACAATTTAAAGTCATTTGCTTGAGCTTAGTGTACCTCCAAAATATAGAGTGACTTCCACAAGAAAAGACAACAATAACAAAGATATGATGGTTCATATTGATTCCTCCCACTTTTCCTAAGCATGTTAGTGTTGGGAGTTTGACTTTTGTTTTCCTTCAAAGTTGTAATAGTTCCGCATATAAAAAATTCCAGCGTGGTATGTCTTCCTATAATTCCAACCTTGATAAAGATATTATATCCCTACTTTCCATCGGGTTTCCTTTTTCCAGACCAATTTTGATCCACTATATTCCCCAATTCAAAACATAGGTGTGCTTTGTAGTTATATCATCTCCATACTGTCAAAATATAAATAGAAGACTCCCTTCCAAACCACAAAACATAGTAGTGGTTGTGATAGATAATGAACTCAAATTACAGTATGTACTTATTTTTCCAAAATAATAAACCGAAGAACCAAATGTTATATTCCTCCATCAACCATGGAGTATTGACCATAATAAAATGATAAATAATTTCATGCTCCATATATAAGATTCAGTTAATATTCCTGAAGTGTACTTCCCCCACCAATTAGTTTTCAAACCATTAAATCTTTTGATAAACTAATTTTCCACTTCAGTATGTGATGTTAATAATAATTAAAAATACCTTCCAACATTAAAACAAAATGTTGATGAACTACCATAATCCTCCCACTGAAGTATAGAATTCCATAATTAGTAACCACATAATTATGTTCCTTGGTATGCAACCAAGTCGTAAATATCATTAATAATAAAATTCCAATCATATGTTTTAATATTCCTCCGCAAGGAGTTATCTTCACCAAATTAGTAACTTGTGTTGCCAACTTTCAATGGATCATCAAGAGAAAACTTGACCACAGTATTACATTCCATAATGTGCCAATTTTCATTGAGCAATATTTCCACTCTTCCTTTTCCAAATAGCATGTCATTAATTAATAGAATCTGATAAATTTAAAATTCCCTCTCCTTGTAGGTGAATATAATGTCCTACAAAAAAAAATACTTTTCCTCCACGAGGGAGTTTAAAGAAATAATTTCTAATTCCAAAGTTCATCCGATTTAACATTTGCACGAGTATAGATCCATATATATTTTCCTTTGGAATTGTCCGCATGACACTAACTTTGCTATTGTATTCCATCAAATTATGACGTACAAGCAAAGGTTTAAAAATATATGGAGAAGTAGTCCTAAACAAATATTTAATGCAAACAATTGCATTGGACATACCGTGGAGTAAAGTTGAATTCCCTTTCCTTCAGCGTAATACAGTATGATCTTCCTCAAGAAGCCGTGTCCAATAATAAAATATCCAAACCTTTTTCCAGGTTACCCATAAATACTCGCAGTCTATTCACTTCAATACTCTGTATGAGCTGGCATATTTTTCCTTTCCTCAACAGTGAGTTCTTCATGAAGCTTTTCCGGTTCAGAGATGCCAGTAGCATTAATTCCATTCCAGACCGTGAATCAACAAATAATAAGCAGCTCCGAGAAAACATTGTCCAGACATAGGTAGGTAAAAATAATATCCTGTTGTTTTCCGTGATTTCCTGCTGAACCAAAGAACTTACAGTATAACAGATGACATGACACGTCCCAGTACTGGTGCCAGCAAGTAGGAGTACCAATGACAATATTCTCATCTCAGCAGAATATAAACAAGTGTGACCGACACTTAAAAACGGCCGATGCGAAGAGCTGATGCACACACGATGAACCAAGTAATTCCTTCATGTCTTCCTTCACCCAAAAAATGCTCTTTGGTACGAGTAGCAAGAAAACCAACGCAGAAGACTAAACCTTCCTCGTTCCGTGTGACCAATAAAAGAGATAATTGGCAGAAATCCTAGGTTCCTCTGTTTTCCATAAAAGGGCAAAAACAGAGTTGATGTATATAGATACTTAACTTACACAAGTTCTCTTTGCAAATTCCGAACAGCGGGTGATGATTTGTACGAACAGGAGATGGGCGATGATGCGTACGTCTTCCTTGTGCTCAGCTTAAATTCCTCAGTCGGTCTCCAAACACTAGATTCTGCGGTAAACAGAGCAGAACAATTCCGCAGTCGCAAGCTTTACATAGCTGAGATCGCGATGCGTTGCACGTCCTCTGTCCGATGTTGTCTCAATCCTTGGCTTGAGGCTTGGAGCTTGGAGACGAGATGCAGCTGACGACGGAGTGGATGACGAGCGCCGCGCAGCTTATTGACTTCCGCGAACTCGTCAAACCAGGGATTTCGGCTTGGGCGAGCTCGTCGTGGTCGTCCGGAGAGCGGTGCGTGGCGGGGCGGCTGGTCGCAGAGAGTGCACCCGGATCGCCTTGTCGACGGGCAGAGCCAGTCACAGGCTTGCAGGTTTCGTCGCCGATCGGATCGGGACGGGGCCGTAATAGACCAGATCGCAACGACTTGTCTTCACGTTCCTAGAAACCTCGAATCCAATAACAGTTCTGCCGCCACCACCGCTGGTTAATTTTAGCAGAGAGGGCAGCGGATCTTTTCTCGCGTAGACGACGTCGGGGACGAAGTTCCGCCCAGCCTTCACGAGAGTTTTGCAGCGGATCTTTTCTTCCGCGGTAGACGACACCCAGAGACCACAAAGGTCGATGACGGCGACCGCCACGGACCGAGTTCAGGGCAAAGTTCGCCGGCGGTCCAAACCATCGGCTCTGATATCAATGTAAAAAATTTAGGGTTTGTGGTCTATCCCCTATTCATCTGCGCTTATCCGTGGTGCCGCTCACAAATCGCAGATCTGAGGCTAGGGGATAGGGACCTTCTTATATTGTCTTTCCAAAGAGTCCACCTCTTATACAAATATAAAATTCCTAGTCGAACTAGTTTCCGGGATACCGTTCAGATCAAATTACCAACCACGATACAATTTGTCTATTAACAGACTTTACCCGTTCGTCCCTAGAACACGCACTTGTGAGCAATGCGCCATGATCATGTCTAAATTCCATTAATCATGCAGGTCGCTATTAGGGCCGTGACCTAATCCATGACCTAGTTCCTTCCGATTATCAGTATACCTGGGTAGTCTTTTCAGTATGAATATACTGTATTCCACTGATAATCGACCGGCTTCCTTAAGCTCTTAACACTTAAGTATATTCCAACAAGCAATAATTCCATACTAAATATGTAGACTAACTCCATGTACAAATACATGTAATTTCCATAATGAGGTATTCTGAATATTAAATAATTCCAAATAACTTTGAATGTAGTTGCAGGACACACATAATTCCAACAAAGCACGCCATGTATAAGGTGGAGGTGTTCGAGCTGGAATCGACCACCATCACCACCCGAAGGCTTGTGTCCTTCGTCCCGGCCAACTGAGCCGTCGACGTCGATTGATCCGTAGCAGTGTTGCAGACTAAAATTGAGTGTGTTTTTTTGTTAATTGGTGTTGTAATAAGATTCTTGAAGTTTGAAGAATATAAAAGTACTTGAGCAACTCCTGCTCGTTTGGGCCAAAATGTTCCTCGTAATCTTTCTACTGCTGTAGGCCTTCGGTTGAGTTCTTAATCCCTCCTCTACCCCTGTCAAGATCTTTAAGTTTATTCAGCTGATCTTATGTATAAGATGAAACAGGAAAATGATCTTTGTTTTCATCAGTCTACATATCAATAATATGGTCCCGAAATGTCTTGTTGATTCAGTCTACTGAGTTCGGCAAGAACCCAAGAACGGAACAACTACATAGAAAATCAGGTTTGCATCAGACAAATCCTTTCCTTCAGCGGTGAACCACCGAAACTGATGGGAAATATTCTATGTTCAAGAAAAGCTTGTCTTTTCTGATTCACGGGTAATGCGATCGATGGTGGTTCGCTGGGTCACTCCATTTTGATGATTAAGAAGTCTTTCGATCGATCCATTCGGTCCATTCAGGCTGCTGTGTCCCGAAGTATTGATAGAAACAGTCCATTCTCAAAGCCTGAATTTCAAATCCTAGTCGTTAGCATCCTAAACTATTGAATCGTGGGTTAAATTAAACCTTAGACTTGTTTGGTACATCAGGAAGAAGCGAGTCAACTGTGTAAAGGAGGCATGCGACCGAGGTTTTTAAAAAGCGTTAAGTGCTAAGCAAGCAGTGAGGCTCTTAAAAAATGAAGTGAATGTCCGATGAACCTAATACTCAGTTGCTTTGCAGCAAGATAATGAAGTGAATAATGAAAGGGATGAGGAACTCAAGGGTATAATATATACTAATAAAGAAGTGAGAGGGAGGAGAAATGACAGCCTCCAAGTCAACAAGGTAAGAAATTAATTCGGTTAGCATCAATAATTATATAAGCTGACTTATTAGGAGTAGGTTGATTGCAACTAAGGTCGAATCAGATGGACGCACCTTCATTTTGTCTTCTGGAAGATTACTTCTTTGTTTCTGAATGTGTATCTATCATCAGTTGCTCGATTACAGGATATATTGTCAAGCACCCAATAGATTTATTATGGTTCCAAAGAAGCTCAATAAGGGCATATACTGATATACGTACCAAGCTTGAGCAGATTTGAGGTCATTATTAGTACTAGTTGAATGCCCGTGCGTTGCTGCGGGCTGTTAAGTTATTCTCTCACATTTTATTTGAAAAATTGAGAATACCTATTTTGTTCCACGCATGATCTACAAAAGCAAACTATATGTTAAATATTAAATTATATATGATTTTATCAAACATGCATAGAACAATAACGATAATATTGTATGCACACCTCATTTGTTTTTTAAACCCGCTGCTTTGTTATTTGGCATATTGTATGCACACCTCATTTGTTTTTTAAACCCACTGCTTTGTTATTTGGCATATCCTAAATTTTGCAACAAAAACGATTAAATGGTGTAAGTTTTCCCTTACTAAAATGATATTACTCTGTCCCAAAATGTAAGCTTTTTTAGAGAGCTAAGTTAGCTCTCTAAAAAAGGCTTATAGTTTGGGACGGAGTACAACATAATTATCCACATTCATGTAATAATAATTGATAACATTTTAGATCTCCTAAACATTGTTAGGTGGAAAACATTGTAATTATTTGCCAAAAGAATTTGTAATTTGACTTCACTCTGACTAAAACACGTTAGCAAAATACCATCTCATTTATTTTCTCAAAAAAATTAAGTTGTTCACTCTTAATCTCTCTACTCTCTCTCACTCACTTTCCCCACCGCAGTTGACCATGTGCGTCTTCCCCAGACACTTTTCCAGGCATGGCTCGTTTTGCCTCCGGTTCGCCGAGATTCGCCCGCATCCCCACAACCCCCTCCCCTTGCCATCTTCTGTGCGTCGCCGCTGCTCCGTCCTCACCTTCCTCCGCCTCTCCCCTGGCTACCATCATCACCGCAGTTCTTGCTGCCCCTCCCCGGGATACGGTCCTCGAGGCCCATCACTGCACCATGGCCCGCGCCGCAGCCGCTCTCTAGCGGGAGGCATCTGAGAGATGACGACGGCGGACGTGATGTGCCCAGCCACAGGCACGGGGACTATGGGAAGGCGCCCTATCACCTCTGACGAACGGGCTGTGTATTCTCCTTTTATCCATTCACCCTCGAGTGCCTCGTCTCCTCCTCCTTCTTCCTCTCGCGCTCTGCCCTCTTCCTCTTCAAGCTAAAGATATGATTTTCCCCTCCTCCGATGCCCGCTCGGCCACTACGGCGCCGACCCAGGTATCGGCTTTGACCAGGTTTGACTCATCGGTGACATGCATGGCGTCGACATCAGTAATTATCTCGTGGGCTTAGAGCCCCTGGCGCTGGAGCTGCAACGGAGGAGGACGATGGCCAAGGCTTTGGTGCGGCCGTGCGGGAATGCTCGGGATCCTCCATATAGCTCCATGTCGAGGTACACGCCCGGACAGGTTCCACCACTGAAGGAGTCATTTGGTTGGGCGAGCACCGATGGCGGCATGGGGCAGGCAGGCAGCGGTAGGAGCAGTCCTTCCCGCCAGTTGGCAACTGCGGTCTCGCAGAACCACCGCGTCTACCCTGATGACCATGTCAAGCAAGAATCCAAATTCCTGTCAGTAGAACGGCGATAGGGCGGCAACATGGAGTAGTGCGGATCGAGAGTTCTGATCAGCAGAATGGCCAAATAGCGGTAACGTCTAGCTGGAGCTGATTTTCGCCTCTTCAGGTGTGGCAATATCTGAGCTAGGAGCTTGGGACAGAACTTCGGCCAAGACAATTTCAATCTGGGGTTTCACACCAATGTCTGGCATGGATCGCGATCAACAAAACTTTTAAACGATTCCGTCGCTCTACCGTCATGCCTCCCCAGGCGACTGAGGCCGACAAATTTTCCTTTTTACTTGTAGGAGCTAAGTAGGGGCCTCTAACAAATCAAGGGCATGCACATAGGTGCACAAAACAAAAACGTAGCAATACTGAAGATAGATAGAGTGTACAGTTACAAAAAAAAGGATAGATAGAGTGTGAATCAAAAAAATCTTCCAAATCGATAGATACTGAATAAAATCAAGCACTAGTGCATACCATGAGGCAACCAGAGCTAAACATATTCATGATGCGTGCACAAGGGTCATGCCGCTCGGCAGCCGAGCAGATTCTTGAGCCGCTCGTCGAGGAGTTCGTTAGCAGGGTCTGGTCGACATCTGCTTCTTCAAATCACCGACCAATAAAATAGCTATGAGATAAAAACATTGGCAAGGGTATGAAGCAGATCATCTTTGCCAAATTTCAACTGTCAGACACGTATGGTCTAGGTCGGACATGGCCGTCTTGCTCTTTGGGACGTAACTTAGGTTTTCAAATTTCAACTGCTGGAACGCCTCGATGGACATGGACACCACCACCTTCCATGTCCCCGCAGTTGAAGAAGGACTGACTCGCTTTGGCACTTCACACTCACAGTGGACCATGGAGCTCGCCGATGACCATGCTCGATTGCTCCAAGCAATCAAAAAACCAATGATCAAGTGGATTTGCTAAAAGAGCAGCCCGTAAGACACCTACTTGCATCAGCGCACCAGAGGTGACCGGCTTCATCTTGTACTTTTCAGCGGCGGCCATTTCTCCGTTATGTCACAACCCGTCGTCCATGACGCCGAGCAGTGCAGGTCGCGATACTCGCACGTCCCGACCTCCTTGCGCAACTCGCCTACCCCTGCGCCATCAACATCAAAAAATTGCTCTCCAGGATTGGGAATTCAACACCTATGTCAAGGACTCGAGAAGGGAGGTCCCGGGCGATGGCGGCAGGGCGAGCGGTTTGTCTTTAGGCGTGCAGCCGTGTGGGTTTTATTTGAGCGATCCAAGGGCACCGAATGGATTCGATTTCAAACGTGTACTACTCTTCAACTTACGTACGACAAACTGAAAGAGCTTCCTTTTAGCTAGCGCTTTGTATACCGATCGGGACATATGGGATCAATCCTACTCCTGATGTGGGGGAGATAACTTTTGCACTGCACAACATTATATAGAAAACCCCTTCACATTTTCAATAGAATCAACTCCGGTCCCGAAATCAAGTCGCCATCCCCGATTAGCGCCCCGATCAGCGCGGCGATCCTGCAATCAGCGCCGGAGATCCCCGCCAGCGATCCTGCACCGCGCCTGCACGGCCCCTGCACGAGCTCGTGCTCGCCGGCGCCCCTGCACCACCCCGCGCGCCGGCGAGACCTTCTCCCTCCAGCTCCGGGTCGATCTCCGGCCGCCCTAGCACCTCGCCGGCCGCCAGCTCCCAGCAGCAGCGAACCTCGCCGGCCACCATCTCCCAGCAGCAGCAGCAGCGGCCGCCGGCCCCAGCGCCTCGCCTCCAGGAGCAGCAGCCACCTCCACCTTACACCTCCAGGAACAACTTCTCCTCGTCGCCGGCTCCCTCCCCTACCCGCAGCTCCCTCGCGGTCCCTTGACGGAAGGAGGTTGACGACCATTGCCTCGCCAACGTCGCATCTCCGCCGAGCTTGACAGAGGCCACACGCAGGAGCTCCATCCCCGTCGCCGGACTCTTCTGCTCCGCTCGCTGTCAGGCTCTGTCCTTGAACGCGCAGGAGCTCCATCTCCATCCCCACTCTTCCCTGCACATGAACCATGTGACCTGCTCCAGAACATTTAGAGAGGATGTACATGATCATAGTAAGGTTGTGGTAGTTTTCCTCAAGCTATTTCTTGGAAAATTTGCTGTAAAAAGGCACACATGTACCTGTGGTATGAAATAGAAACCGTGTTGGCAAATTCTGGTGTCAGTACACATGGCGCCACTGTTGTCTTTGCTCGAGTCTTGCCCTGGTATCTTCACAAGTGGAAGCGAGGACTTGCAGGTGGATGCCTTTGAGCCAATCAACCAGGTTTACCAACATGTGAAACAGCAGAATGTTGGAAAGTGAAGGGCTCTGAGTTATTTGTTAAGACATAGAGATCAAAATGAGTAAACAAAGAGACATAAGGATCTTAAAGAGACACCACAACACACACAGAAACGCAAGAATTGTTGCTGAAAATACACCATACTGCACACAGCAGCTGACAGATCATGCTCCAGTTAAAAAAATAACTGACGCGGCTGCATTATCCATTTAAGCATCTCTTTCTCTCTTCACCATTATCTCCCTCCCTCTCTTTGCTTTTATAAAGAAGCTACTGGATAAATCACGCTACAGTTGAAAACATGAGCAAACTGATTTGGCACCACCAGATGATGAACAAACTTTGTGCTGAAAGTAGAAAGTAAGAGAAGCAAAGCTTATGAATGTAGTGCCACTCCTAGACTACCAAAGTTGGATTTTACGGTTTGCTCATTTTAACTTGCATAGATTCATTTCTTTCCAGCTGCCTAAATGAATGTAGTGCAGAAACATTCAGGTTCAGGCTTGATTATAACCAGAATCACCATTCAGGAACAAGCAATCTTAATATGTTAACCTACAATTTCATGGCAAAATTACTCTGTCTTTGCTCCATGAACTCTTCCCCTTCCCTTAATATGTAGGTGATGCTAGGTGTTTACCTCTGCCTCTAGTACTGCAGAACACAGGGATAGTTGGGCCTTTGAATGTTTGAACAATTCAGATTTATTCAACAGATGGAGCTTAATGATTTTGTCATGGAATTATGTACCAAAACTATGACCAGGTGATATCGGCAAAGGAAGATACCAAGTGCTTGCAAAACGGGTCGATACATAAGGGGACAGTTCAACATAAGACCAGCTGAACCGAGAAGAATTCCCTGCAAATTACAGCGCAAATCTAGACTCACATGGTACACAAAACCATGACCGCTGGGTATGAGGGCAACCATGACTTGTTTGATATTGAAGCCAGAAAATCATCATGCGTACCTTTGGAATCAGGAGTGACGATTGACATGATTGTGGCGCCCCAGTTGCTAATCTTGACAGAGAAATCTCCTTTCTTGAGCATGTACACACCGACCATCTTCCTCGCATCAGCACCGCTGGCCAACGCAAAGGTCGCAAGGAACAGGACAGCGAGAAACAGCGGACCTCGGATTCGGTGGAGATCTGAAGGATACCGCCGACGACGGCACGGTCGGCGGTGTGGAGGTTGGTGCGGCGGGAGCGCCAGAGCGCCTGCATGACATACTCCACCGAGTCCTTGGGCGACGCCGGTGATCACGGGATCAGCAGCTTCCTCAAATATGGGTCCCTTAAGCCGCGCCGCTGCATATCCGGCCGCCGGAGGGGGGGGGAAATCCCGTTTTCAGCTCGATGAGGAAGAGGACGGCACGTGGGAGGAAGGAGGCGACGAAGACGTGCGCGGGGAAAAGGAAGAGGATGCAGCAGCGCGATGTGGGGGAAAAAGGCAGCGGTGGCGTGGAAGAGGGGTGTGGAGGGAGGAGGAAGCCGGCGGTCGGGCGGCGTCGGCGTTGACGAAGAGAGCGGTCGGTGGGTCGGTCGGTGGAGCGGGATCGCTATGGCGACTTTCGTGGTACGGTTTTTCATACGACGGACAACAGTTTGACGTACGAAGATTTTTTTTGACGGACGACCCGGTTTTTGTATGTACCACGGTTTTGTAACCATCACGACCTCAAGCCGTATTATTAGTAGAGAGATTTTTTGTACAGATCTCTATTTGTGCATTTGCTCCGTCTGCATTTTCTTTCCAACAAGCAGCAATCTATGGGTATATCCTAGGAAACTCTATGATGGCAGTATGTTAGTCTCATAATTTACTCTTTTAACACCTGAACTACATACTATTTAGTCATCTAAACATTTTGCACAATATGTATTTCAGAGTTCAGACTTACTGCTACAGTCCACACACAAAATTCAGAAACGCACAGTAAAAATGAGCTACAACAGCAACTGGTCATATCCATCTCCAAAGGACTGAGGCGATCTAGGTTATCTAGCACTCCATCCGTGTAATGTATGTTCAGGCAGACTACTCCCAACATGTGCATCAAAATTTAGAAACGCAAACCAAAAGCAGCAGGAACATTTAAGAACAGAAACCTCTAATGGGCAAACCAATCCAGCGAGCATTTCGTAACCTCGCACCAAAACACTCCTACATCATCAACACATCACAGTTTGCCATTCTAGCAAAGTTCTCCTCATGAACAAACATATGCAGTCTGCAATTCTATGAACATTTGAATGTCAGAAATTTGCGATCCAAGCATATGCTGTAGTCATAGAAAAAACACTCACACATTCAAGACACCATAAATTTGAAATTCAAGCAATGCTCTCATAACACATGAAACATTTTTGCAACATCAAGAAGATGCCACAGTTTGCAATTCCAGCAATACTCTCATCATCCACAAAACATCCTTACACCATCAGAACACCATAATTTGCAACTCCAGAACATCCTTACACCACCGAGAAATTTGCCATTCTTCCATACGCACGCAAAATATGCTCCTACACTACTACCAAGATAACCGCAACTTCCACTTCCAGCATTGCTCTCATCAGTACCAATTTCAGGCGATCATCAGCAAGCTTCAGGTAAGCTCCTCATGCATCAACCAGGTCGAGCAGAGTCTTGGTCACCTCCTTGACCAGGTCAGCTTGGCGCATCTCCACCTTTACCTGCATCACCCTCTGCTTCTTGATCCTCTCGTCCATGGAGCGCGCCTTGTCATCGTCCATCTTCCCGAACTCCCTCTTGCACAGGCCCGGGCGAGCCGCCTCCATCCCCTTCACCTCCTCTGCCAGGTACGGGTACAGCTCGCACATCTCCTCAAACCCCTTGCACCCATGACCGTTGGCCGCATTCCCCGCCGCCGCCGCAGCAGCAGCATCGCCAGCAGCAACGGGGGAGGAGGTCTTGATGCCGGGCCAGACGAGCTTGGAGAGGTCGAGGAGCCGGCGGTCGTGCTCCTTGCCCGGGAGCTCGCCCCTCTTGCTGAGCGTGAGGAACCGGGCCCTCAGGTTTCCGACCTTGGACTGGAGCTCCTTGCTGCCGTACTTCGGGTTGTCGAGCTTCCCGGCCAGGGCTTCCTCGAGCGCGTCAGGCTGCGGGAAGGCGCCGTGCTGCTTCTGGTGCGCCGCGAGGGCCTCGAGGATGCGCACCTCGTCGTCGGTGGACCAGATGCGCTCGCCTGGCTTCCTGGTCTCGGCCGCCGCCAGGGGCTTCTGGACCTCCTCCTCATTCTCTGGGGCAGGCTTCGGCGGCGGCGCCTCCTCATCCTCCTCGTCGCCGGAAGTGTCGGAGTCCTCCTTTTTCTGCGGCTGCGGAGACTGCTTCTTCGGAGCGGAGGGAGGGGCCGCGCGGGTAGGCTCCTCCTCCTCGTCTTCATCCTTCTCGTCATCCCCCTCCTCCTCCTCGTCTTCGTCGCCGGAAGCGTCGGAGTCCTCCTTCTTTTGCGGCGGAGGAGGCTGGTTCTTGGGGGGCGCGGGGGCGGCGGCGGGGACGGGCTCCTCCTCCTCCTGATCATCATCCTCTTCATCAGAGGACTCCGCCTCCCCGACCTTCTGGGACAGCGCAGGCGTGTTCTTGAGGGCGGGGGTGGCGGCGGGGACGGGGGACTCGGCGATGGCATCTTCGGCATCGGAATCGTCGGAGCGCGAGCGCGAGCCGGAGAGGGTCTCATCGGAGGACTCAGCCGGCGGTGGAGGAGGCGGCGGGGCCGCCTTCTTCGCGGCGCGCTTCGGGGCCATCGCCGGAGACTAGGGTTGGATGATCGGGAGAGGAGGGTTTGTGTCTGCGGCGGCGGCGGCGGACTCGGGGGTTTTCTGACGGGGGAGAGTGGGGTCCTTATCTAGGGGAAGAATGGCATCAGCGTGCCCTCTACGATACCCACTACGGGCTTACAAGGCCCAGATGGGCCGTCTCTCTAGCTTCCTCTGTCGTTTAGGTCTAGGGACTCCATTCGGCCCATCTTTATATCCCAGATGGACCGTATCGCTACGATGCTGGAGCTTCGAAATGTTTTTTCTGCAGACTCTTAAAAAATGGTTTTTTGTGCAAAGAGTTCTGTTTTTTCTCCAAAGGAATTAAAAGGGTTTTATGGTGCAAAGTCTTGCCAGATTCGTCACTCCAATTGATCATTCTAGATATCAAACTGTGCAACCAGTTAAGCACGAATTAGCCGAAGCTCTTATGGAACTGATGATCATGGTTCAAACATTATTCTGTGCTGAATCATCGCAACCAACAACACAACAGCAAAAACAGGTTGCTGGACGCAGCCGCATGGTGGCAGCAGGATCGGGACACATACAGGTAAAAATAAAGGATCGAGACACACCGAAACAAAAAACCGTCAGTTCCCTCTTGGTAACACCGCAAGCTGCTAGGCCGACAGATGCACCAAGCTCGACGTATCGAAGAGCTCCATGAACCTCTGATCGGTTTTCCTCGCTTTCGCGGCCGCGAAATGCAGGTACTCTTCGAAGACCGACGACAGGCGCCACCTCTGCAGCTTCCTCAGGCACCCCACCACGCAGCCGGTCCGATGCTGAAAGATGTAGAAAATGATAATTTTCAGAAAACTGTCGAATTTTGTAACAATCTGGAATGCAGTTCCTGCAGAATGATGAGTGCATATGCACCTTGCCTCTCTTGCAGTGGATGAGCACCGGGTGGTTTCTTACGTCTGAATCATGAAACAAGGAGAAAGATAAGAGATCGATTACAAGGGATGGTTAATTTGGTGTGACTATATTTGTGTCGTCATTCAGTAAAGATCTTTGTGAATGCAGGAGTGATGTATACCTAGGATGACCTTGAGCGCCTCTCGGATGGTTTCTTCAGGGATGCCGACGAAGGGTTCCTGCAGCAACAGGGCACGTTTCAGTTATTTTTTCAGACAGAGCATATGCTGAGGAGTTATCAGGAATTCAGGATCGAAGAGACTGGCTAGTCTGCACGCATCCATCGATGGTTGTAAAGCTGGTCAGCTCGATCGTACGCGTGTTGTTAATAGCCGACCGCAGAAACTGTTAGCGAATGGCAAGTTTGCCAGCGTCGACGGCATTCAGCATTCCACTAGCTAGCAGGTGACGGCTTCGTGAGCAAGAGCCCGTAGTGGAATATGTTCTCTTTGAGTCATCGTTGCAGTGGATATATACTACTGCACAAGCAGTTGACAAATGGTGATCGGCAAGCAGACATGTAACAGTGCTAGTAAGTAGACGGTAGCATGCAAGTCAAAAAAAAAAGAGAGTAGACGGTAGCATGTCAGGTAAAAAGGTGAGCTAAGCGATCACAGTGGCTCTACTGAAAAAATTTAGAAAAATGGAAAGTGAACATATACGGTTATGCCCTATAGTCCTATACGCATTACTACTATATTGTTACAGTAAAGTTTGCCCCCGAAAAAATAGAGACAGAATGTCCATTTATTTCAGCTATGGGGAAATTATCGAAAGCAGCCTGTTCATCCACTGTAACTAACTTTGATGATCATGCCACTAGCTCTTTTGATCCAAGGATTAGTTACTGTCGCATGTATGCAGAAAGCGCACCAGCCACCAAGCAAGCAAAAAAGAAGTTCGATGCAAAGATCGTTTCATCGATCTACGTACCTTGCGTCCTTGGATTCCGAATTGGTGGAGCTTGATCCCGCTGCGCCCGAGGAACCGCGCGCTCTCCTCCGGGTACGGCTCCGGGCACAGGTACCTGAACCAAGCAATATACACTGCGTCAGCGTCACCGCCGTTTAGAAAGTTCAGATAGCTGCCTGTCACTGTGTCACAGGCTCGCAGCCAAATCGGGGAACTCACACGATGGAGCGCAGGTTGAGGGAGCCCAGGAACCGGAAGTTGGCCGCGGCGGGGAACCCCGAGCGGAAGATGCCGTCGTCGACCATGGCGAAGTTGAGCGGCGGCACCAGTGGAGACACCTCGTCGTAGCCCGGAGCACAGCTGATGGCGAGCCTTCTCGGGTTCTTCCATAGCTCAGTGCCTTCCTGCTGCTCCGCTTCGTCTTGGGTCCTCTGTCTTGGCGCAGCGTCCAGCTTCATCGTTCGCGTCGCCGGAGCAGGAGGTGTTCGTGTCCGTGCGCGTGTTGCTGAGTGGGAGAGTGGGGTGTGGACGGAACGAGACTGTGAGACGGCCGGCTATATATACCGGCGGTAGGAGATGCTGGGAAGAAAAGGTTGGCCATGTGATGGGTGGTGATTGGCCGGGAGAAATTTTAAGTGAAAGCGACAACTGACACGAACCCCTCTCGAGATATTGCTGACGATTGAGTCCGATGCGCAGTGATAATTGGTGGTCAGATTTTCACGGGACGTGGTGGTTCTGTTCTGGTTTGTCTGACGGACTGTAGCTCGGTTTACCAAGTTCAGTTCGAAGTTCGAACCCCATAGTTCCTATGCGACTGGAGATGGAGGACTGGAACGCCCCTGCTCCCCGCGGGCGCCCCGCGCCGGCGGCCGCCTCCTCCCGCCCAGCCACCCCCACCACCGTCACTGCTGCTGCGGCGGCCCTCCCCTGCCTCCTGCCACCTCCTCCCGCGCGCATTCCGGAGGGATTCGTGCCCCAGGTAATCTCCGTCACCACTGCCCCTGTTCCTGCAGATCCAGATCGCCGGGCGCCGCTCCCGCCGCCGCCGGCGCGCCCTGCTGCCTCCAACGTCCAGGAGGTGCCAGAAACCCCCCCTGAGCTGCTGGGTCGTTCGTCTGCCCGGAAGCCACCTGGGCTTGCCGCGGGACGTTTCAATGCGGCGGGGGGTTGGTCGGGGCTAGCCAATGCCTTCAATGCTGCCCCAGCGGATCCTTCCCTGCCTCCATCACCTCAACCTTCAAGATGCTCGGGCCTCGAGACGGACAGGGCGCGGCATGGCCGTGCGTCGCATCCCCCATGCCGTTCGGCTTTGCCTTCAACGCGTCGGGCCTTCAATGCCGGCCAGCGACCCCCTCCTCCCTCGTGGCTGCTGGGACGCTGCTTCCGCTGCCTCTACAAAGGGAGATGGTGCCACAGAGCTAGCGAGTGCAGAGAACCTGTTAAGTGCAGGCGCTGCTTCCGCTCAGGACACCGCGCCTTCCATTGCCGCCACCCTGCTGAGCCTGAGCCAAGCCCGTCGACGATCTCGCCTGCGCCTGCGCGTCGCCCGTCCGCTGCTGCAGCTCAGAAGGCTGCTCCGCCGCTGCAAGACCTGCCTCGTGCTCCTGCGCTCCCTCAGCAGGACCGGCGTGAGCTGCCGCAATCCCCTCGCCAACCTGCAGCCGTCGCCATGCCTCGCCTTCCCGACATCGTCCGCACGCCGGAGAGCTTCGCCGTCATCCACGCCACTGCCGAGATGAACAATGAGGCTGCGAGGATGCTTTCCTCGGCGGCGTATGTCTGGTTCGAGCGGGAACCATCCCGCGACCCCCGGGGCGCCCTGACGCGCGCCATCGCCCTCACCTTCGGGGCCCTGCAGGAGGATGTCACCGTCACCGAGCACTACCCGGAGCCTTTCCTTGCCAGGTTTAAGTTCCCTCGCCACCGCGCAGCTGCCGTCTCTCGCCATGATTTCATGTTCGAGGGCTTGAAGGTGCAGGTCCGTCCTTGGAGGCTGGAGGACAACGCTGAGCAGGTCTCGATGCAACAGCACGTCAGGCTTTGCATTGAAAATGTCCCGCTCTACGCCTGGAACGACGGCTCGGCGCAGCAGGCAATCGGGAGCGCCTGCTCCCTGGACTACATCGAGGATCAATGCAAGACCAGGGAATACACCAAGGCGCTCTGCGTCTGGGCGTGGGTGGAGCGCCCGGCCTTGGTGCCGCTTGTCGGCTGGGTCACCTTGCCAGGTCCGGCGGGTGTGCCTGGCGTGCCGGAGCGTGGTCGCCGTGGCCTCCGGCGCCGCTGCATCGTCCACCTCGACATCGTCGAGGACTTGACCGTGGAGGATGCGCCTATGCCCGGTCGTGGCGAGTGGAGGTGGGGTTACCTCGACGGCGAGCGGGTCATGCGCGACCGGGCCGAGCGCATCGACGACCGCCGCGACGACCGACGCGACAGGGACCGGCGTGACGACGACGCTGACCGCGACCGTGATGGCCGGGGTCGCGCGGGTTTGTGACAACCTCAAATTTGATACAAATTCGAAGTGCCCGTTATGTATTCCACCACAATCCCAGAACCATTGTTGCGATATACATAACGTAGTTGGTAACCAGTTCCATAGACATTACAATACGATGATTCAAATACAATGGTCATAGAGACCAAGTTCATATTACAACACAACATAGCAGCGGAAATAACGTCTTCGGGTCCATGCCTTCACCCTACAGGCAATGGCGACTCATGGAGACGAGCTTAGTTCTGGTACTCTTCCACATACCCTTCCTCCTGGTATTCTTCCCCATAGTCTGGCCAAGTTGATAGCCAGGGACACAGTCGTGAGTACATTGGATGCACTCGCAAACCATCTTATAAATGAAAAATGAAGTAGATATGCAAGGTTGATATGGTGGACTAAGCACTAAGTTTATTTGCAAAAGCTAGTTTTATTTCCCAAGAATGTTCATTGGTAGAAAAGGAGTTTAGTTCTCTAGGTTCAATCTAAAGAGGACTTCAACTATGTCAACATCATTGTCAAGTCAAGTCATTCACCAAGTTCACCATTGTCACTTTTAGTCCTGACAAAAGTCAAGTACAGCTTGCCAACCGTCCATGACCGCGGACGCGGCTATTCGAATAGTTTGAAAACCTCTGCAGAGGGGTACACTTTACCCACAATATTCGATACCTCTGCTGGGAGCAATCCGCGGATCGTCATACACAAGTATGCGGGGTTCAGATAATCAAACAAACTCTTTCACTTGCCCACCCTAGTATAGGATCCTTTCCTAGAGCCCAGAATACGGAATCCCCGCTCCGGTGCCTCTAGTTCTGCCCATCCCGGATGCCGGGTTAGTGGAATCCACCTGGTTCAGAAGTAGCCGCGCACGGTGTCCTTCCATAACTATTTGATACAAGGCCTCCCATACTAAGATAAACAAGCTACGGATTAATCCCCTTCCCATACAGGGGTAATGTGGTTGTACGGTATAATTGGCTCCCATGGTACATCACTCGTTGTCATTGAGAAATACATTTCATAGTTCTTAGTCAAGATTGATTTCCTTTCATAAAGCCATGGTGTAGGAGCAATCTCCAATTCAGGGTTCAAGTTCAGGTCACCACTTGTCCGATAGGGTTCCCCATATAGATGGCCTCAATATTATTAGCGACTAAGCAGCTACATTGAGTGATGAAACTACTAGGTATGGTTGGATAAACTCAACTTGATGCTCTTGCTAAGCAAGATATCAATTTACTTCTATCATTCTACTCTAGCAATTCAATCATGCAATTTACTTAAAACAAGTAGAATGCAATATTAAAACTAGGCATTGGGAGTATGAATCAAAAGATGGCTTGCCTTGGTTGGCAAAGTGTCCGGGGTACTCTTCTTCTTCTTGATAATAATCCCCTCCAATATCCTCCTCGGCAACACTAGCGTCTAATAACGAATAAACACAAAGCACACAATCACTACACAATGCTAGCAACACACCAAGCACCCATCTTTGTTTGCTAACAATAGCGTTTATGTTGCATTTTATGGTGTTGGATGGTAAGTTTTTCTTCTAAGTTTTCTTCAAGTGTGCAAGTTAGATTCTCTACTAAGTGTCATAAGTTGTTCACTTTCTAAGCATTGGTATTGGTTTTAGAGGTATTAATACTAGTTCAAGTGGGATGGATCCACTAAGTGATTTGGTAAAGAGGACAACTTAACTCTAAGTGTGCAATAGTGATCTATCATTTTATGCTACAAGATAGGATTGGGGTTAAGGTCTAATTGCTCACCTAATAGGGTTTGGGGTTGATTAGGGTTGACTAACAGTAAGAGGGGTCATTGGTGAGGTCACACTTTAATTTTCATGATTTTTGATGGCTTACTTAATTTTCTAGAAATATTCTATGGTTAATAAAGCTATGGTCACACTATTCATATCTCATTAAATTCCTAACTTATTTTGAATTCTAACCAGTTCTACTGTGTAGAGTATTTTACCAGCTTTCCAACGCGTATTTATTTGCTGGAAACGGATTTGTAAATCTCTTGGAATTTAAATTTGAAAATCACCTCTGAAACAGTTTTGAACTAATTCGAAAAGGCAGGAAAATAATAAAAATGAATCGGACCGAATCTAAACTATCTGGGCCCAATTCAGACAAAACCCGAACGGGCCGGCCCATACCGCTTCGCTGTGGCGGGAAAAGAATAAAAACGGGAGCTGACAGGTGGGGTCGCGGTGTCAGCTCACTTAACTATCCCGAATCGGTACGCTCCCGTTGGATCAAGATCCAACGGCGCCCAGTCGTCGTCTCCGCGGAACAGGCCAGAGGCTCACCGGCGTTGCAGTGAAGAGTGTTCGACGGCGAGGGAGGGTCGTAGAGGATGCAGAGCTTGGCGGGGATGACGCAGATCGGCCGCGGTTGCTCAACTCCTCCACCTTGCACCAGCAGCAGCTCCAGGGGTGGCCGGAATCTTCCCGAACGCGGCGGCGCTCCCGTGCAGAGATCGGATGCTTCCGATGGAGAGAGGAAGGGAGAAGAGCTGGGGTTGGTTGCGGTGGGGGTGTGAGTCTTCTGGGAGCGTCGACGGGGGTTTTTATAGCCTCGGGAGGCCGGAAGCAAGGCGACCAGAGGGTGGCCAGTACGGGGGTCCTGGCGGCGTTTGGAGCTCGCTCCGGTCACGGCGGCCTCGGGGGTGTGCTGGGAGGGTGTCGGCATGGCTGCGGGAGGCTGTGTGCCTGCTCTGGCGAGGGCAGGGCGGTCGGCATCGAGCAGAGAAGAAGATGACTGGGAGGGGGCCCTGGGCGCAAACCTCGTCTTCCCTCCGCTTCTCCTGGCTTGGGTCGGGGCTGGGGGCACTGGAGTCGACCGTGGAGATGCCAAGGAGCATGGCTACAGGCGTGGAGCGAACCAGAACAGTGCAGCCACAGTAAAAATCGATTTGGTTTGATTTCTCTCTGCCAGTGTTCGACGAAATGCCCGCAAGAACTTGAAATTTGAATTTTTGAAAATTTCCAGTTTGGGTGATCAACATATCGGCCCAGGTTTCCAAATATATTTTTGTTACCAAGAATGGTTCAGTTTTGCAGAAATTTATATTTCAAAATTGGATATGGTCCCTGTTTCAGATTCAAACTTTGGCAGATGATTGAGTCAAGCTCTGGGTTGAATTTTGAGTAGATTCTTGTTGGTTGAGTTAGTTTGTAACTTGGTTAAGCTCAACTAACAGGCCAAACATGAAGGTGGTTTACAGATTTCTTAATCTAAGGGCTCAAAGTGGTGTAGTCAAACAGATTTCCTAGATCATCTCAATCTTCTCCTTTTCTTTCTTATTTTTATTTCTGGTTTCTTTGCTTCTTATAATCTTTCTCCTTTGCTTCTGTTGGTTAACTTAGAATTACTAGCCAATACACAATCAAAAATAACACACATGAAATCATAGAATACATAGAATAGAAAATACATGTATGCATGAAATAATGGATAAAAAGTTTTATCTTGGTCCAAAATTTGGCACTTTATTTAATAAGGAGTGGATTACAAATTCTGAGTTGTTACAATCTTCCCCCCTTAAAAAGAATCTCATCCCCGAGATTCACTAGTTAAGAACTGAAAAGATTGGGAAACTCTTTCTGAAGGTAATCTTCTCGTTCCCAAGTGGCTTCCTCTTCGGTGTGATGACTCCACTGAACTTTCAGAAACTTGATGCTTCGGGTTCGAGTGGTTCTATAAGCTTCCTCGAGGATACGAATAGGTATTTCACGATAGGTCAAATCCTTGTTGATGTCCACAGAACGGTGATCAATGTTCTTGAAAATTTCCGACTTCTCCGGCACTTCAAGACATTTCCGAAGTAAAGACACGTGAAAGACATCGTGCACTTCAGACAATTCCGGGGGCATTTCCAACTGATAAGACACTTCTCCTTTGCGGTCTAGTATCTTGAATGGTCCAATATATCTTGGTGCAAGCTTTCTCTTTACTTGGAATCTTTGCATTCCCTTGAGAGGGGATACTCTGAGGTAAACAAAATCTCCACTCCGGAAGGTCAGTTCTCTACGTCTCTTGTCGGCATAACTCTTCTGTCTCGACTGGGCTGCCTTGAGATAGTCACGAATCATACGAACTTTCTCCTCGGCTTCTTGCAGAATGTCAGGTCCAAATATCTGACTGTCTCCGGTTTCTGACCAATTCAAAGGGGTACGACACTTTCTTCCATACAAAGCTTCAAATGGGGCCATTTGCAAACTGGCTTGATAGCTGTTGTTGTAGGAAAACTCCGCGAAAGGCAGACAATCTTCCCACTTAGCTCCATAAGCTAGAACACAGGCTCTCAACATATCTTCAAGTATTTGATTCACTCTTTCAGTCTGTCCATCAGTCTGAGGGTGGTAAGCGGTGCTGAAAGCTAATTTGGTTCCCAAGGTTTGATGTAAACTTTTCCAAAATCTTGAGGTGAATTGGGTTCCTCGATCGGAAACTATGGTTTTAGGGACTCCATGCAAACTAACAATTCTGGATAGATACAGATCTGCTAGCTGTCCCGAGTTATAAGTGGTCTTGACAGGGATAAAGTGGGCAACTTTGGTCAGTCTATCCACAATGACCCAAATAGAGTCATTTCCACGGCTAGACCTTGGAAATCCAGTGATGAAATCCATTCCAACAGATTCCCACTTCCATTCCGGAACTTGCAAAGGTTGCAGCAATCCCGCAGGACGTTGATGTTCAGCTTTGACTCTTTGGCAAATGTCACACTTAGCGATGAACGATGCAATCTCACGCTTCATTCCATGCCACCAAAATTGTTCCTTCAGATCTTGATACATCTTAGTTCCACCGGGGTGAATGGAGTAAGGGGTCTCATGAGCTTCTTTCATAATCACTTCCTTTAATTCTGAATCAGCAGGCACACAAATACGTCCTTTATACCAAAGAACTCCTTGATCATCTTCCTCAAATCCTGGCACCTTGCCGGAACCAATTCTACGCTAGATTCCGTCAATACTCTCATTTCCCTTCTGGGCTTCTTTGATTTGGCTCATCAAGGTGGGTTGAAACTCAAGGTTGGCTAAGAATCCTTGACTGACTAGTTCCAATCCAAATTTTTCAAACTCTTGGTGCAACATAGGTTGCTCCTCTTTGATCGCCATATTCAACGAGCACGGCTTCCTACTCAATGCATCTGCCACCACATTGGCCTTACCGGGGTGGTAGTGAATTTCCAAATCATAATCCTTGATCAACTCTATCCATCTTCTCTGCCTCATGTTCAACTCCTTCTGGGTGAAGATATACTTCAAACTCTTGTGATCAGTGTAGATCTCACAACGGTTGCCCATTAGATAGTGCCTCCAGGTCTTTAGAGCTAGAACTACGGCTGCTAATTCTAGATCGTGGGTTGGATAATTTTCTTCATGAGGTCGAAGCTGCCGAGAGAGGTAAGCTATGACCTTGCCTTCTTGCATCAAGACACAACCAAGTCCAAGCTTGGAAGCGTCGCAATAGACATCAAAGTTTTTGGTGATATCGGGCATGGTTAGGACGGGGGCGGTCACCAGTCGCTTCTTGAGCTCTTGAAAACTCTCTTCACACTTAGGGGTCCATTCAAACTTCTTATCTTTCTTCAATAGTTGGGTCATAGGCCGGGCAATGCTTGAAAATCCTTCAACAAACTTGCGGTAATATCCCGCTAATCCGAGAAAACCTCTAACTTCAGTTTGAGTGGTAGGAGCTTCCCATTCCATGACTGATTTGATCTTCTTGGGGTCTACGGATATTCCTCCCGCTGATAATACATGGCCTAAGAATCCAACTTCCTTCAACCAGAACTCGCATTTACTGAACTTGGCATACAGCTGATGCTCTCTTAGGGTTTCTAAGATTAATCTCAAATGGGTTGCATGCTCATCTTCGGACTTGGAGTAGATGAGAATGTCATCAATGAAGACAACAACAAACTTATCCAGGAACTCCATAAAAACCATATTCATGAGGTTCATGAAATAAGCAGGGGCATTGGTCAATCCAAATGACATTACGGTGTACTCATACAATCTGTATCGGGTAGTGAAGGCTGTTTTGGGGATATCCGTTGCACGGATCTTCAATTGGTGGTATCCAGTTCTAAGATCTATCTTTGAGAAGACTCTGGCTCCAGTCAATTGGTCAAACAAATCTTCAATCTTCGGGAGAGGATACTTGTTCTTGATGGTCACATCGTTTAGCTTGCGGTAATCAGTGCACAGTCGGCTAGAACCGTCACTCTTATCCACAAACAGAACGGGTGATCTCCAAGCAGAAGAACTTGGCTGAATCAATCCTTTACTCAAAAGGTCATCCAATTGCTTCTTCAACTCTACTAGTTCAGCTGGGTTCATACGATAGGGTCGTTGGGCTATAGATCCAGTTCCGGGAATAAGCTCAATGGTAAACTCAATATCCCGATCCGGGGGCATTCCGGGCAGCTCATCGGGAAAAACATCCGGGTATTCACAGACGATGGGAACTTCCGTTATGGTTGGCCCTGAGATACTCTTATGACATCGAGTGGTTTGGGGTGGTTTTACAGACACATGCTTGACTATGATTCCAGTGCTACTCTTCATGGTGATGATCTTCTTGGCACAATCTATCACTCCTTGATGGAGAGACATCCAATTCATACCAAGAACTACTTCCAAACCTTTGGTTCCCAACACTATCAAATTGGCTAAGAAAGCTATTCCATGAATTTCTATGGGCACTGCCAAGCAGGTACAACTGGCTTTGGTTACTGACCCGGGAATTTGCACAGACATGACATCTTTCAAGGGTGTGGGTTGAAGTCCACTTTTATCAACGAATAATTGGGTAACAAATGAGTGTGATGCTCCGGAATCAAACAGAACTCGTGCAAGAACTGAGTTAACAGGGAACATACCAAGCACAACGTCGGTTGCTTCCTGAGCTTCCTCAACATTCATGTGGTTCAGACGGCCTTGAGAATGAGGCTGGTTCCTTGGTGGATAATTCTTGCCATTCCCCACACGGCGCTGTTGCTGAGCAGGGGCAGTGGTCTTGGATGCATCATTCAGCTTCTTGGGGCACTCATTGGAGTAGTGCCCTTTGAGTCCGCACTCATAACAGGTAACTCCAGACTTGTCACCAGGCTTGGGTAACACAGGGGCGCCATTTGGCCTTGGAGTATTGGGGTTGAAGTTGTTGCCACTAGGTCTTGGAGGTGCATGATTGAAGTGGTTGCCGGGCGGACGGTTGGGATGGTTGGGACGTGGAGCAGGTGCAGACGGCCTCATAGGTCTAGGGGCGAAACCCATAGGTGCATTTCCCCTTGGCTTCTGCGAGTTGCTCGAGTTGCCCTGATACATCATACGGCGCTTGCGGTTCTCGGTAGCTTGCTTGAGTTTGCCTTCCATCTGAATGGCAGAGTCAACCAATGACTCCAGGTCGGCAAAGTGGATGCTGACCAGGACACATTGCATCTCATCATGAAGTCCATCCAGAAACCTTTCTTGCTTCTTCTCAGTGGTGTTGGTGTCATCAGGGGCATACCTCGACAAGGTAAGGAACTTGTCACGGTAATCCACCACAGATAGGGAACCTTGCTTCAGATTTCTGAACTCATCTCTCATCCTTTTAACCAATCCCAAAGGGACATGGGCTTTGCTAAACTTGCTCTTGAACTCCTCCCAAGGCATCACATACCCTGGGGCTTGCATTGCACGGGTGCTATCCCACCAAGCTCTCGCTGCTCCAGCAAGATAGTGGGTGGTGTATAAGACCTTCTCATTTTCACCAACTTCGGCGACTGCCAAATTGTTTTCCATCGTGCGAAGCCAGTCATCGGCATCTAAAGGTTCTTCAGATTTAGTGAATATAGGTGGGTTGGTGTTCTGGAAACTCCTTAACTTGGATCGGTGGTCTCCATTGCCATGGTTTTCTCCTTCACCATTGCCATTGTTGTGGTTCATTGCCATCTGGGTTATCTGCTGAAGAGTGGCCAAGTTAGCTTGGCGCTCAGCTCGGGCTGCTTCCCGGTCTTCCATGATCAACCTTAGCAGTTCGGCCATTTCCGGGTTCGGGGGTGGTGGTGCTCGCGGCATCTGAAGATAAGGTGTGTAAGACAAGAGGGAAAAGCTAATTTGCTAAGATTTAAAGGTAACATGGATGATGCAATTTTGTCTTACTAAGGCCTTAAGGGCCAAATTCATATTTCATTCAACACTCATCAAACATATCATACATACGAGTTCACACATTACAAATGGTTTACATCAAACCATTGCGACTCGTCTACTAGAGAGGGGGATACAACTCACACCTACACGAAGTGAACATAAAGTGGAACTCATAGCTAGATAACACGTGGATCTCGGATCTAAACAGCGGGCTCCTCGGGGTCTTCCTCCTCGTCACTCACAATGAATCCATTGTGCCCACCATCTTCCGGATCATCAAGGTCCTCCATGAAGTCATCCTCATCACTAATGAGGGCATTATCCTCCTTGCGGAGATCAATGCCTTCCTCCTCACCAAGGTGATCCTCAAGACTCTCAATGTACTCAGTCAGCTCAGCCACATTGGCCTTCAACTCCTCAATGTCCTGATCCTTCTCATCGCGCTGGCGGCGAAGGCTCTTGCGCTCCTTCGCAAGAATCCTGATAGTGCTCCTCGCCTCCACCAGTGCGAAGTGCTCAAGGTTGGCCTTGGTACGGGCACGATCGGCCTCCTGCTGAGTGGAGTACAGCAAGAAGTCCATGTGATCGATGTAGGTACTCGGCTCATTCTGCCCGGGCATGTTTGCGGGACGTCCATCCGCATCACGCCTAGCAAAGTTCCTAAAGTGCTCTCCCTGAACCTCCTCAACATGCAGTCCGCACAAGCGGGCGTGCATCTCCTGCATCGCTCGGACCAAACCATCGGCCCAAGTGTTCTCCACAAGCTCAAACTTGACCCTTGGAGAACTCAAGTTTCCCTTCTTGCCACGGCAACTAGCTCGGATGAGCCACCGTAACTCTCCATCGGGGTGCTCATTGAGCACGGCTCCCTTGAACTCCGGATACAAACGATCCAGGAACAAGGTCAAGGTGGTGAGGTCGCGCTCGAAACAAAGGCTACCACCGTGGCCCAACTGGTAGTGCTCAACGAATACCGGGGCCATCTACAAAATTTTAGATTAGCTTAGGTTAGTGATCAACTCAAGTGTGCAAATTTTTTAAGTAGGCAAAAATTGAAGTATGTCTAAAATTGTGCAAATAGAGAGGAAAGACTAAGCAATTTTTGCAACCATTACTTATATCTTTGCTTTTATCAAGTTTTCATTGAACGCCCATTCTAACTAAGGTCTCCTATGGTCAGCCTAGGCTCTGATACCAACTTGTGACAACCTCAAATTTGATACAAATTCGAAGTGCCCGTTATGTATTCCACCGCAATCCCAGAACCATTGTTGCGATATACATAACGTAGTTGGTAACCAGTTCCATAGACATTACAATACGATGATTCAAATACAATGGTCATAGAGACCAAGTTTATATTACAACACAACATAGCAGCGGAAATAACGTCTTCGGGTCCATGCCTTCACCCTACAGGCAATGGCGACTCATGGAGACGAGCTTAGTTCTGGTACTCTTCCACATACCCTTCCTCCTGGTATTCTTCCCCATAGTCTGGCCAAGTTGATAGCCAGGGACACAGCCGTGAGTACATTGGATGCACTCGCAAACCATCTTATAAATGAAAAGATGAAGTAGATATGCAAGGTTGATATGGTGGACTAAGCACTAAGTTTATTTGCAAAAGCTAGTTTTATTTCCCAAGAATGTTCATTGGTAGAAAAGGAGTTTAGTTCTCTAGGTTCAATCTAAAGAGGACTTCAAGTATGTCAACATCATTGTCAAGTCAAGTCATTCACCAAGTTCACCATTGTCACTTTTAGTCCTGACAAAAGTCAAGTACAGCTTGCCAACCGTCCATGACCGCGGACGCGGCTATTCGAATAGTTTGAAAACCTCTGCAGAGGGGTACACTTTACCCACAAGATTCGATACATCTGCCGGGAGCAATCCACGGATCGTCATACACAAGTATGCGGGGTTCATATAATCAAACAAACTCTTTCACTTGCCCACCCTAGTATAGGATCCTTTCCTAGAGCCCAGAATACGGAATCCCCGCTCCGGTGCCTCTAGTTCTGCCCATCCCGGATGCCGGGTTAGTGGAATCCACTTGGTTCAAAAGTAGCCGCGCACGGTGTCCTTCCATAACTATTTGATACAAGGCCTCCCATACTAAGATAAACAAGTTACGGATTAAGCCCCTTCCCATACAGGGGTAATGTGGTTGTACGGTATAATTGGCTCCCATGGTACATCACTCGTTGTCATTGAGAAATACATTTCATAGTTCTTAGTCAAGATTGATTTCCTTTCATAAAGCCATGGTGTAGGAGCAATCTCCAATTCAGGGTTCAAGTTCAGGTCACCACTTGTCCGATAGGGTTCCCCGTATAGATGGCCTCAATATTATTATCGACTAAGCAGCTACATTGAGTGATGAAACTACTAGGTATGGTTGGATAAACTCAACTTGATGCTCTTGCTAAGCAAGATATCAATTTACTTCTATCATTCTACTCTAGCAATTCAATCATGCAATTTACTTAAAACAAGTAGAATGCAATATTAAAACTAGGCATTGGGAGTATGAATCAAAAGATGGCTTGCCTTGGTTGGCAAAGTGTCCGGGGTACTCTTCTTCTTCTTGATAATAATCCCCTCCAATATCCTCCTCGGCAACACTAGCGTCTAATAACGAATAAACACAAAGCACACAATCACTACACAATGCTAGCAACACACCAAGCACCCATCTTTGTTTGCTAACAATAGCGTTTATGTTGCATTTTATGGTGTTGGATGGTAAGTTTTTCTTCTAAGTTTTCTTCAAGTGTGCAAGTTAGATTCTCTACTAAGTGTCATAAGTTGTTCACTTTCTAAGCATTGGTATTGGTTTTAGAGGTATTAAGACTAGTTCAAGTGGGATGGATCCACTAAGTGATTTGGTAAAGAGGGCAACTTAACTCTAAGTGTGCAATAGTGATCTATCATTTTATGCTACAAGATAGGATTGGGGTTAAGGTCTAATTGCTCACCTAATAGGGTTTGGGGTTGATTAGGGTTGACTAACAGTAAGAGGGGTCATTGGTGAGGTCACACTTTAATTTTCATGATTTTTGATGGCTTACTTAATTTTCTAGAAATATTCTATGGTTAATAAAGCTATGGTCACACTATTCATATCTCATTAAATTCCTAACTTATTTTGAATTCTAACCAGTTCTACTGTGTAGAGTATTTTACCAGCTTTCCAACGCGTATTTATTTGCTGGAAACGGATTTGTAAATCTCTTGGAATTTAAATTTGAAAATCACCTCTGAAACAGTTTTGAACTAATTCGAAAAGGCAGGAAAATAATAAAAATGAATCGGACCGAATCTAAACTATCTGGGCCCAATTCAGACAAAACCCGAACGGGCCAGCCCATACCGCTTCGTTGTGGCGGGAAAAGAATAAAAACAGGAGCTGACAGGTGGGGTCGCGGTGTCAGCTCACTTAACTATCCCGAATTGGTACGCTCCCGTTGGATCAAGATCCAACGGCGCCCAGTCGTCGTCTCCGCAGAACAGGCCAGAGGCTCACCGGCGTTGCAGTGAAGAGTGTTCGACGGCGAGGGAGGGTCGTAGAGGATGCAGAGCTTGGCGGGGATGACGCAGATCGGCCGCGGTTGCTCAACTCCTCCACCTTGCACCAGCAGCAGCTCCAGGGGTGGCCGGAATCTTCCCGAATGCGGCGGCGCTCCCGTGCAGAGATCGGATGCTTCCGATGGAGAGAGGAAGGGAGAAGAGCTGGGGTTGGTTGCGGTGGGGGTGTGAGTCTTCTGGGAGCGTCGACGGGGGTTTTTATAGCCTCGGGAGGCCGGAAGCAAGGCGACCAGAGGGTGGCCAGTACGGGGGTCCTGGCGGCGTTTGGAGCTCGCTCCGGTCACGGCAGCCTCGGGGGTGTGCTGGGAGGGTGTCGGCATGGCTGCGGGAGGCTGTGTGCCTGCTCTGGCGAGGGCAGGGCGGTCGGCATCGAGCAGAGAAGAAGATGACTGGGAGGGGGCCCTGGGCGCAAACCTCGTCTTCCCTCCGCTTCTCCTGGCTTGGGTCGGGGCTAGGGGCACTGGAGTCGACCGTGGAGATGCCAAGGAGCATGGCTACAGGCGTGGAGCGAACCAGAACAGTGCAGCCACAGTAAAAATCGATTTGGTTTGATTTCTCTCTGCCAGTGTTCGACGAAATGCCCGCAAGAACTTGAAATTTGAATTTTTGAAAATTTCCAGTTTGGGTGATCAACATATCGGCCCAGGTTTCCAAATATATTTTTATTACCAAGAATGGTTCAGTTTTGCAGAAATTTATATTTCAAAATTGGATATGGTCCCTGTTTCAGATTCAAACTTTGGCAGATGATTGAGTCAAGCTCTGGGTTGAATTTTGAGTAGATTCTTGTTGGTTGAGTTAGTTTGTAACTTGGTTAAGCTCAACTAACAGGCCAAACATGAAGGTGGTTTACAGATTTCTTAATCTAAGGGCTCAAAGTGGTGTAGTCAAACAGATTTCCTAGATCATCTCAATCTTCTCCTTTTCTTTCTTATTTTTATTTCTGGTTTCTTTGCTTCTTATAATCTTTCTCCTTTGCTTCTGTTGGTTAACTTAGAATTACTAGCCAATACACAATCAAAAATAACACACATGAAATCATAGAATACATAGAATAGAAAATACATGTATGCATGAAATAATGGATAAAAAGTTTTATCTTGGTCCAAAATTTGGCACTTTATTTAATAAGGAGTGGATTACAAATTCTGAGTTGTTACAGGGTTCCAGAGGATGGCGCGAATCGCTTCGCCGCAGCCTGTCGCGCAGCGGAAAGGCGCGCCAGGACGGAGGTTCAAGGGGCAACCAGGATCGTCAACGTGATCGCTCGGGGAACCGCGATGGTGGGCGACGCCGCGCGGCTGGCGACGCGCCTGTGCTGGATATGATGCCCGTGCTGGTGCAGGGGCCTGTGCAGGGTGCTGGGCCATCGCTGGAGATCATGCCCTGGCTGGGACAGGGGCCAAGGCAGGGCGCGGCGCTCGTGGCGGACGTGCTCGCCGCTCCTGGTGCGGGCAATGAGGATGCCCCCATCCTGGAGGATGCTAGCGACGTCGACGAGCCGGTGGCGCCCGTGCTCGCCGCAGCGGGTGCCGACAATGAACATGCTCCCATCCTGGATGTTGCAAGCGATGTCGACGAGCCTGTGGCGTCGGGGCCCCGGGGCAGGTTGCTGGAGCGTGACTCCTCGCCGCACTCGAGCCGGCGGCGCTCTAGGGCGGCGCGTACGCCTCCCTCCACTCCTGACCCGGCCTGCTCGCCCACGGCGGTGTGCCCATCCTCGCCGTCGTCCAAAGGAAGCTGCCCACCTCTGCTCCTGCTCGCCAGGGACGGGGACTCGCCTGCGCGCATTCAGCTCTCGCCCTACTCCGCGGCCTCGATAAGCGAAGGAGCACGCCGGGCTGTCAACTTCCTGGCGCCTTCGAGCTCGTCTGCGTCTCGTCCACCTGGCTTCGAGGCTTCCCCTGAGCCTGTCTCAACGCCGCTGCTCGGGGGCAACGGCGCCGGCATCCTGGAGCAATCTCCGGCCGCTGATGCTGAATCACACCTGCTCCAGCCGCTGTTCCGCGTCGCCATGCAGCCTCTCAGGTCGACGCCGCCGCACCGGGTTGCCAACCGAAGGAAGACTCTGGCAGGGGTCAAGGTGGTGGCCAGAACCACATACTCGCTCCAGCGATCAAGTGGCCACCCCAGGGGCGGTCGCAAGGCTCTCCCGATCGCAAGAGCTGCTGAAGCTTTTGTCTGTCGTGGCCTGGGCATTGTGCAGGATGGCGAGGAAGTCACGGAGCTCGCTTTGCAGGAGCTCGCGCGTCGGTTCGAGGGAGAGGTCCCAGATCACGTGCTGGCAACGTTCCGGGAGCTGTTCAGGGTGAGCTCCCAGGAAGAGGAAGAAGTGGACGAGGCCCTCCTCCAGCATGGTGGTGCTGCTGGCCTCGAGTTGGCGAATGATGGCGTCGATGATGTTGCTCATGCATCTGTCTGATCAGCTGCGTTGTGCTGTGCTGCGTGAGTCCCAGTTGTTTCCAATGTTAGCAAGACCTCTTTGGTTTAGTGGGGCTATCTGCTGGTGGTTGTGTCCCAGCGTGTGTCAGACTGCTTCTAGTGTGTACTGCGTGTTTCATTTGCTTATCCTTATATGTGATGCTGTGAGCTTGTTTGTCTCTGATTGTCGGGCTGCCTGTGTGTTCAATGATTGAGAAAACCGTCAACACCCTGGGTTGGAATGTGAGGGGATTGAATGATCAAGACAGGAAAGACACGGTCCATGAAATGATTGCGGCGTCTTCGTGCCATATCGTCTGTCTCCAGGAGACAAAATTAGAGTCCATCTCCACCTTCGACGCCTGCTACATTGGGGGTTACCGCCTTAAAAGCTTCGCTGAGCGTCCAGCGGTAGGCACGAGGGGGGGATGCTATTACTTTGGGACGACTCCTTGCTTCATTTGTCAAATATTGTAGCTTCCGAATTTTGCCTTTCGGCGGATGTCCACATCCTCAACAATAGCAACGATGGTGATTTCAAAATCACCACGGTTTATGGCCCTACGGCTAGCAATCGCAAGGATGACTTCTTCGCGGAGCTCATTGCTCATAAGCCGCCGATTGGGGTGCGGTGGTTGGTTTTGGGCGATTTCAACCAAATAAGGCGGGCGAGGGACAAAAACAAGGGCAATGTTAGCCGTAGCCGCATCAACCGCTTCCGGGACGCTTTGCAAGCTTGCGAGCTTCATGAAATCCATCTTCAAAACCGCCGTTTCACTTGGAGTAATGAGAGAGAGAATCCAACGCTTTGCAAGTTAGATGCCTTCTATTGCAATAATGAGTGGGATGTTTCTTATGACACCCATGTGCTCTCCGCCTTGTCGTCGTCCCTCTCGGACCATTGCCCTTTATTTCTTGCGGATGATAGGGGCCCAAGGAGACCGCGGACTTTCAAGTTTGAAAACTTTTGGATCAAGATGCCCGGGTTTTTGGAGATCGTCAACCAAGCTTGGAATGCTCCATCCCCTCACGTGGACCCTTGTCACATCCTTTTCCACAAGTTGAAGGGCACGGCCAAGGCTTTGTCCTCTTGGAGTCACAAGCTCTTCTCCAACACCAAGGTCATGATGCATGCCGCCTTGCTCATCATCTTACATCTTGACTTGGCGCAAGAAGCAAGGATCCTTAATGCCCAGGAGAGGGATCTTAGGGCAAAGCTAAAGAGGAAAGTTATTGCCCTTGCGGTCATCGAGCGTGCTAGGAGGAAACAAAGCGCGCGTATTGCAAATATAAGAGAGGGTGATGCAAATACAAAATTCTTCCATCTAAGGGTGAACGCAAGAAGGAGAAAAAACCACATTCATCGCATAAAGCACAACAATGGGTGGGTCACGGATCATGGGGCCAAGGAACAAATAATCCTAAACCACTTCTCCTCGGTTATGGGTAGAGCTAGCACTCGTGCCATTCATTTCAACTGGGAGTCGCTTCACTTTGAGGAGCCTAATCTTTCATCTCTGGGCAACCCCTTTTCTAAGGAGGAGGTCTTGAGGGCTATCTCACAAATGCCTAGTGACAAAGCCCCCGGTCCCGACGGTTTTACGGGGGCCTTTTTCAAGAGGTGTTGGGGCACCATCAAAAATGACATCATGGCGGTAATCGACCGTTTCGGGGACCTTCACATGCATGGCTTCCATTGGCTCAACTCCGCGAATATTGCCCTTTTGCCTAAAAAAGAAGGAGCGGAAGAGATCTCGGATTTTAGGCCTATTAGCCTCATTCATGCTATCGCCAAAATAATTGCCAAGATGCTTGCCACCCGCCTTGCTCCTCACATGAGTGAGCTTATCTCAAACGCCCAAAGTGCCTTCATTAAGAAACGGAGCATCCACGACAACTTTTTATATGTCAAGAACCTTGCAACAAGATTCAATAGGGCAAAGATTCCGGCGCTTCTCTTCAAGCTTGACATTCGGAAGGCTTTCGACTCGGTTAGATGGGAGTACATTTTGGAGCTTATGCAACGGAGGGGCTTCCCCGCTCGCTTTCGGGATTGGGTGGCCGCGCTTTTCTCCACCACCACCTCCCGGGTGCTCCTCAACGGAATTGCCGGTAGCCCCATTGAGCATGGTCGCGGCCTTCGGCAAGGGGATCCCCTTTCGCCGCTCCTTTTTGTGCTTGCCATTGATCCTATCACTCAAATCCTTGAGGTGACGACTCGGATTGGGCTTCTTCACAAGCTTCGGGGTCGGGGAGTCATCTTGCGTACCTCGCTTTATGCGGATGACGCGGCTGTTTTTGTGGCGCCCGTCAAGGAGGATGTGCAAAGCCTCGCTTCTATTCTCCAACATTTTGGGGAGGTCACCGGCCTTTGCACCAACTTCTCAAAGAGCTCCGTGGTGCCCATTCGTTGCGAGCACATTGACCTCGATGCCGTCCTTGTGGACTTGTCGGCGGCGCGTGCAACTTTCCCCTTGAGATACCTTGGTCTCCCGCTCTCGGTTTGGAGCCTTAGGAGAAGAGACTTCCAACACCTCGAGGATAAGTGTGCCGGCAAGCTCCCAACTTGGAATGGGAAGCTCATAAATATGGCCGGGAGAGTTTCCCTTGTCAAGTCGGTCCTTGCGTCCCAAGCAATCTACCATTTGACCCCTCTCTCCATTCCGCCGGGAACAATGAAATTCATCAATAAGTTGGAGCGCGGTTTCGTGTGGGCGGCCAAGGAGTCCGCTTCCGGGGCAAAGTGTAAGGTAAATTGGGAGACCGTTTGTCGGCCGAAGCGTTACGGGGGGCTTGGAGTTCTTCACTTGGAGAAGTTTGCCACGGCTCTCCGGATTAGGTGGCCGTGGCTTGAATGGAAGGATGAAAGTAAGATTTGGGCGGGCACCGGCAACCCTTGCAACGAGAAGGACATGGAGATTTTTTACGCGGCTACCACCATCTCGCTTGGCAATGGGAGAAAAACACCTTTTTGGCATGCGCCATGGCTTGAGGGGAAGGCGCCAAAAGACATTGCCCCTAAAATTTATGAGTTGTGCAAGAGGAAAAATTGGAAGGTCTCGCAAGCTCTTCTAGATGATGAATGGATTAGGAAGCTTAGTGGGGAGGCGACGCTCTCTATCGAGCACCTCACGCAATTTGTTCAGCTTTGGGCCCTAATCCAAAATGTGCATCTTGATGCCAACGTCGATGATGACATTATTTGGAAGCTTACCGCCAATGGGCAATATTCCGCGGCTTCCGCCTACAAGTTGCAATTCCTTGGCCTTATTGAATCTACCATGTATAAGCTCGTGTGGAAAGCTTGGGCGCCCCCGAAGGCGAAAAACCATGCATGGCTTGTTCTTCAAAATCGGCTTTGGACGGCGGATAGGTTGCGGAAGCGGGGGTGGGACAATTGTGGGCTTTGCCCCTTTTGCAAGCAAACCGAAGAGAGCAACAACCATCTATTCGTCCATTGCCGCTTCACCGTTCGTATTTGGGAGCAACTTCGGGATTGGCTTGGCTTGAGTGGTTGGCACCCAAGGCAATGGGCGGGCATCGGCATTCATGATTGGTGGTCCTCCTTGGTGGAAGGAACGAGCCCTCACCGGAAAGGGTTGTCCTCGCTTGCCTTGCTAGTCGTCACGGAGATCTGGAAGGAAAGGAATGCAAGAGTCTTCCGGAATAAGCATTCTCCTTCCTTTGTAATTTTTGAATTAATTAAGGCCGAGGCAAGGCTTTGGGTCCTTGCCGGGGCCAAGCGGTTGGGTGATTTGATGCCGGGAGAGTAGTTGTAACTTGTATTTCGTACTCTTGAACTCTTGTTCTCTTCTCCTTAATTAATTGAAATGGGGGCAAAGCTTTTGCCCCCGCCCGTTTCAAAAAAAATAGTTCCTATGCAAGACTGCGAGAACAGGCTGTGTGTTGGTTCAGAAAAGGAAGAGATTCTGCAGCTATGTAGGATCTATCAGATGATCAAATTGAGCTGTTTCTTTTAGTAGCGTGATCGAACTCGATTATGGAGTCTGGAACATCTCAGCGGACCATGCATGGCATGTACGTGTCCTTGACCATAAAACGGGTCTGTAGTTTGGTACCGATAGGACACTAGGACAGCGACCTCTGTTCTCTGTGGGATTACCGGGAGCAGCTGCACGAAATGATCCGGCTTGTCAAATGTCAATGTACTCGGTGTGCACGCTATGAACTGTTGTGTTCTTCGTAACTGAGGTCCAGTTTTCAACTATCGCGGCCAGTAGAGTAACCACGAGGATTATGGGCAGCATAAGGCAGTTTACAGCCTTCGAAAAGAAGCTTGGCCATTTTACTTACACAGGCTTTATCTTTTCAAAAAGGTTGATGGCGTTTGACTTCTCGAAAATCTATATGCACTAGATTATGACAATGAGGAAGTATAAGTGCGTAAGAACATCAATTACATAGCTACATCGAAACATAAAACATATAAAAAAGCTCGACAAAGGAACCAAAAGGGCTATGTCATCAAATTACTCAAACTCTTGACAATCGCAAGGCGCCAATTGTCCGCTTCCTCCTTGATCTTCGTTGTGATTTGTCCGGGGAGGTCTCAACAAGCTAGAAGAAGTTCGACTTCTAAAAAATCTTATATGCACTATATTATGATAACGAGGGAGTATAAGAGAGTACGAGCATCAATTACATTGCCACGCCGAAACATCAAAGCGTATAAGAAGGCTCGACGAAGAATTCCAATAAGATGTAATGGCATTGACATCGATGATGTCCTTGACGGCGTTCCGGCAACCCGTGGGTCTTTCCCCTTGAGATACCTAGGGCTCCCCCTTTCGATTTGGAGCCTTCGGAGGCGGGACTTCCAATTCCTTGAGGATAAATGCGCCGGGAAGCTCCCAACTTGGAATGGGAAACTAATCAACATGGCCGGCCTTGTCGAGCTTGTTAGGTCGGTTTTGGCCTCACAAGCAATCTACCACTTGACTTCCCTTACTGTCCCACCCGAAACTTTGCAATTCATCAATAAGTTGGAAAGAGCGTTCGTTTGGGCGGCCAAAAATGCTACCTCCGGAGCCAGATGTAAAGTGAATTGGGAGGTGGTGTGTAGGCCAAAGAGATATGGGGGACTTGGGATCCTACATTTGGGCAAATTCTCTACGGCTCTCCTTTTGCGTTGGCCTTGGCTTGAGTGGAAAGACAATGACAAAATATGATCGGGCTCCGGCAACCCTTGCACCGAAAAAGACATGGAGATCTTCTACGCCGCCACCCATATCATGCTTGGAAATGGTCGAAAGACTCCTTTTTGGCATGCGCCATGGCTTGACGGGCGCATGCCCAAGGATATTGCCCCAAAAATTTATGACCTTTGCAAAAGGAAAAATTGGACCGTCGCAAAAGCTTTGCATGACAACGAATGGATCAACAAGCTATCTTCGGAGGCTACAATATCTATGGAGCACCTTACCCAATTTGTACTTCTTTGGGCCCTCATCCAAAATGTGCATTTCAGCGGGGAGGATGATGATCTCTTTTGAAAGCTCACGACCAATGGTCAATACTCTGTGGCATCCGCATACAAGTTGCAATTCTTCGGCCTTATCGAGTCTCCTTTGAACAACCTTGTTTAGAAAGCTTGGGCGCCTCCAAAAGTTAAAAACCATGCGTGGCTTGCGTTGCAAAATAGGCTTTGGACGGCGGATAGATTGAGAAGACGGGGTTGGGAAAATTGCGGCCTTTGCCCACTTTACAAGCAAACCAAAGAAACTAACAACCACCTCTTTGTCCATTGCCGCTTCACCACTAGAATTTGGGAGCTCCTAAGAGATTGGCTTGGCATCTATGGAATCCACCCACAAAATTGGGCGGGTTTGGACATTCAACATTGGTGGTCCACTTTGGCGGAAGGATCGAGCCATCACCCGAAGGGGCTTGCTTCCCTTGTCTTGCTTACCGTGTGGGTAATTTGGCAAGAGCATAATGATAGGATTTTTCGCCGGAAACTATCTCCAACATTTGTAATCCTTGATAAGATAAAGTGCGAGGCTAGGTTGTGGGTGCTAGGCGGTTGGGTGATTTGATGCCGGGAGAGTAGGCTTGTAACATTTGGTGGACTTCATCTCACCCTCTTGTAAACTCCTTCGTTAATTAATTAAATAAGGGAAAATCTTTTGCCCTCGTTTCGTTTCAAAAAAAGCCGCATCACATTACTCAAATGCTTGACAACTTGCGCCAATTTTCCGTTTCCTCCTTGATCTTTGTTAATGATATTGTCTTGGTAGGTCTCAACAAGCTAGCTAGAAGACTCTTGCATTTCTCTCATTCCAAATGTGCTAGGTTACTATTGTTGGGAATATGAACAATTTTTCTCATAAGTTTTTTATTTGCGGGAGAAGATATTGTATTCAATAGAAATAGAGTCATTACAATCCCAAACGCTATGGGCCCGAATTGCGTTAGGAACCAAACATACCGAAGCTTGGGTTCTTTGATTTTGCATTCCAAGCTAGCTAATACATGACTAGCCTTATTGCTCAACCTAGGAATTTTAGAAAAATATACAATACGATCCGAGATAGAATAGTCAAAGATCGTGCACTAGATAATCAAGGCTTGCTCCATCTCTTCGGGCAGGAGTAGTCATTCAAACGAGTTCCAATGTCTACCGTCAAGGCAACAATGAAAAGTATTTTTAAATTCTAATGAAAAGTTCTGCATGTAGATTTTCACATCCTACATTCTCATGGAAGTCGTTTCAAGAAAAACTAACTTTTCAGTATAGCCTATGTACAAAGACAAAAATCGGTGCTAAATAAGCCTTTTCGTGAAATATGTTCCCATTTTTAAATCTATTTTTCACATAAAGGGAGCGTATGCACCGATGACTAAAAGCGTCCAAAACCTTATAAACTAGCAAATGTGGAACTACACTTTTGCCCCACCTCTTGTCATACATAAATAAGCCACATAAATCTCTGGGATTTTAGGAATTACTAAAATAGAGTTTTGGGCGGTGCCAAGTATATGAAAAGTTCTAACACATTTCAAAATAAGTCATCTGATTTTTCACGAAAACATAAAGAGCATTGTGTTTCGATGTTTTGATGAAAAACAAGACACCGGTTATATTGAAACGCGTAGCGAGAGCAACTTTTCTAGTGTGCCTGCAGGTTCCACCAACTAAACATAGCGTATACAATATCTAATGACAAGACGCTGTTTGTTTTTGGTGGGTTATCTGATTCTCTTTACGGTATATGGAAACCACTTCCGGAAAAGGGTATCTGCACTTTGCATATCCCAATCATGCAAAGCAGCGAGCTAAAACACATTATTGCACAGTCCCCTTCTAAGTTATTGCACGACCAATCGAAATTTACCATTTGTTAGGTTGGGTTTAGGCCAAGTCAGGAAGCAACGCCTGATCGCGTTGCCAGTGGCGTTCAAGTATAGTGCAGAGCAGATAGAACCAACATGCAGCTGCCGCCTCACGCCACTGAGCTAACAAGGCAAAGGGATTCCTCTTTGCTGAATCCCTATTTGTCTCCCTATTCAGCTTTGTAGCCTGTCCGTGTGTGTGAGCTTCTCATTGAACAATGGGGGCGATCATCCTACCTAAAACGGTTGTTCAGTCTTCAAAATTTCATAAAAGGAAAAGCAGTCGAAGATTATTATCGTGTGTACTTAATATATTAGCACATCTTTATCTAACCTATCTAACCTGCGGATGTCATTCTCTGCGCTTTGATCTAAGCCAACAGTCCTGGCTGCAGAAGGTTTCTGTCGTCATCGGTGCCCTAAGTTGCGAGGTAACCAGTGATTTTGAGTTGCGTGTACTCGTAATCTTGCTCTATTAAACTGAAGACATGACGTTAAACTAGGAATGGGCATGGCGTTCGCCGCATAAAACGAAAATGCCAGGTTCCTTTTGGCAGATAAGGAGTCCTGTTGCGTGCGAACTCTTGAGAGCCCTTGTTCTAAACATCCCTGCAGCGTTTGGTACTCGGACCTCAGCTCGAACTGGTGATCTGAAATGTAGTGGGCGTTTCTGTTCAGCTATCTCTACTCTATCCCTGTAAAACTGTTTCTGATCTTTACACACTGGCAATGCCAATGGGCATGCAAAGATGCAAAAGTGCAAAGTTCAGCAACGGGCCAATGGATGGGACGCGACGCTGACCGGCGGCTACACAGCTTGTCCACTGAAGAAAAAAAAAGTGATGATATGCCAGTGGCTGGACGGGGCAACTCGGGCGCGTTCGGTCTGAGAGAAGCTGCGCGAGAAAGCAGAGACAAGTAGGCACATTCAGTCCTGACAGAATGATTTCTACGCTGGTACGGCCTACGGGAGAATGTTGGCTACAGCACTACCACAATACTACAGTACGGAGTTCAGGTTAACGATGCCGTTCATACTGTCAAACGACGCAATTCAGCCAAGCTCAAGCCACTGGATTGCACAGCCATTTTAAACCGTTTGGTATGTGAGGTTGATCAAATGGAGAAGAGAAAGCAAGGCTGGCGGTGCTGCATGTTTCGTAGGTGGCTAACAGTGGCCTTCATTATCTTACATTATCATCATTATCTCCATGCCATTTCCAACAACCTTATCTATCCCGCGTCCTCCAATGGCGCAGCCTGCCTCGGGGTGCTAATTAAGATTTCTTTTGCAGCAGTTCAGGGTGCACAGCCAGTCGAGCCACAGGGGAGCGAGTTGGTTGGCCCCTTTCGGTGCCGCCGAAATATGGCCTTTCGAGATCAGAGGTGGTAGTTAAATCCAGTCGAGTTGGTGAATGATCTGTCGAAGATTTTGGCCTCGGTTAACAGCGTCAAGGACAGAGACCAACAGTGCCTGTGGTACTGAAGAGAGGTCGAAGGCAGCAGTGCACGGGGACGGGCGCTTTCAAGGCCTGAATCATCGACGACGGGACGACGCCGTGGGCGCACGACCGGAACAGCCAGATCTCGCCGACTGATCGGCGGTCTCGGAGGATATTGTTTTTTTTAACGGTAGAAGGGCCTAGAAGGCCCGAGATGATTCATTGCTTGTCACGTGGCGAGTACATTTTACAGAAACAACCTTTTAACACTACAGTCCCTAGATAAAACTACCATCCAGATAAGGCCATTTCTTTTACAAAAACCACCCTAGAACAAAAGGATAAGAAGCAATCGTGTCCCTGGGCGTCGTCGCCACCCATCGTCGGCATCCTCGAGGCTGTTGATGGTGTAATTTGGCTAGTTCGGCCAAATTTATTTAATTGGTGTTTGAGCAAAATACTTGATGAAATATACCAGATTTTTGCATGGACCTAGGACAAATCCTGGCGAAATTCAGAGATTGAGCTACAACGATGCTTCCTAGGAGAGGTCCTAGCAGAATTCAGATGCCAAGCCGAATTAGTTGACAAAGCTTCAAGCAAGGAGAAGTGCGACAGAGAGAATGACATATGCTGGTGGTGCACAAGGCATATGAAATCTTCATTATCGGTTTGATTAGCAACGTTGCCGGATATTTTATTGTTCTCTCTGTGGGCCAAAGTGTATTTATACGTGACAGCTCGTACTGCAACGTGATGGTACAAATTGCTAGCAGATTTGGTAGCCAGATTTGTATACATGACCGAATCAAGGGCCAAAGCATATTCGGTTTAGGTTTGATGTGTTCTGGTCGTACACGCCAAGTCCAGCGTGCCTACATATAAGGCGATGGCCGATTGGAAAAGACCCCAGACAATCGATCAATCAATCTATCATTATTTTCTTTTATTTACCTTTCGTTCTTTATCGTTTCTCCTGCTATGCCCTAGCAACCCTAGGGTTTGGTCGGATCTTTGCCGTTTTGTCCTGAAAAGCGGTCGTCTCTCCTCCACGAAAGCGAGGGGATCTTTGTTGCTTTGCTCGGAAAGCATCCGTTCGTCGTCACGAAAGCACGGCGATTATCCTGATGTTGCGCGGCAGTTTTGCGTGCCAACACAATTGGCGACTCCGCTGGGGACGAAGCATCAAGCGGTCTCCAGCCCATTCCTGCTACGTAGAGAGCGTCATCGGCAGGCTGCAGTCTACAACGGTAATATGAATTCTCAATCTTCTTTTGTAGATTCAAATAATTCTTATGCTGATGTTGCTAGATTCTTTGATATGAGTACTGTATCGGCTAGCCCTAATTCTTGCTATGTGCAAACGCCGATACAAAATAATCTGTATCCTTCCACTAGTTATAATTTTAACAACTTGCAGCACGTATATTCAAATTCTCATGCATCGGCAGCCCCAGAAGTTCATATGCCGATGAACAACGTGATGAATCTAGTTAACCAATATAAAACACCTAATGTTACAAATTTTAATAACATACAAAATAATGTTTCACCCTTTTATTCATCGGCAAATAATTTGCAATTTTTTGCTTCACCTTCGCACATGCCGATGGACATCGCGACTTGCTATAGTACTAGTAGATATTTGGCCAATTATTCTGAACCATCATATGTTACACCTTATGTTACTAATTTTTCAGCACCATATGCAACTTCAGATATCCATAATTCGGTTACACACCTTCACACTGCTTGCAGCCGAATAAGTGAGAATTCAATAGGAGCTCATGTGACTTCATCTGATATTGTAGCATGTGATACACCCCCTAAACAACTGCAGAATTTCGGTAACACCCAATTGTCATTGCCGAAAAATACTGAAAGATTTGAGGGGAGATCATCAGAGGAGTGGGCTGATTTATATAGGAAATCTTGTGAAGATCTTGCAAAAAAGCTTGTTGAAGTCAGAGCTATGGTAGCCAACCAACAGGAAAAGGTTGACTTGGTCAGTATGGCTAACTCATCTAAGGCTGGGTTGGACAATACATGTGCTGAGTCAAAACAACAAAAGATGGTTGACACGTCTTCCACGACCGACTTAGTTCAAGCTGAATTAAATTTGAGTAAAGCTAAGTCGGACACACACACTGAATTTGTCAACCCGGTAGATACCAGCTTCGTTGAGCAAGAAACAACAGTGCTTGATTTTTCTGGATGTGAGGGAGCTTTCATGTTGCCCTATGAATTCCGTGCCAAAGAAATTGACGAGGATCAACAAGAAGAAAATATAGCCGAACCATCTTCGGTTGAAGAAGAGCATCAAAGTGAAGAGGCACATGATCGAAAAAAGAAGAAAAAAAGACGTTGGAAAATCAACAAGATGCAAGGCAAGATATTGTTCAAGTCATGCAACCATCAAACTCTTTCAACGTCTTCAAAGAGGTGCAATCGGCCAGTGATGAAGGACGATTGATATTTACAGAAAGTCCTATGACGAAAGTCAATATTAATCCTTTTCCTATTGATGCGATTGACTTTGAGAACAAGAAAATACTTATTCGGTCAGATCAGGCCGAATCTACCAAAGAGAAAAATGTTGCCATTGACGATAATGCTTCACCGAGGATAATCAAACTGAAAAGTCCAGAAATAGGAGTGCAAAAAGTCGATGAAAGAAAGAGAAAATCAGCTCCAAGACCAAAGCTGACCGTTAAACAACTGTTGAACAAATACACTTCGCGCAAGGCCAACAAAGTGTTCAGCCAGCTTGGAGGTACTAAGCGTCATAGGTTTCCTTCTCGACCCGGGGGGCACAATCATTGGCGAGGAAACTCATATGATCAGCATTGCTATTTTCCGATGCAGCCAACATATTGGGGTTGTCCACCTCCTATGTATCTTCAGTTTCCTCGGCGGGGCTTCAATGGATGTGCGCCATATCCTATGGGGCTAGAAGGGTATTTTCAACCAGGATGGATCCCGTTGAGGCCTATGTTCAGACCATATATGCATCAGAACAGGCGTTGTTTTAATCATGAGTTTAGGTTGTGTGATGCAACTGTTGTTCAAGGTAGCCGATCACCGATACGTAATGCTAATGAAAAATATTATACTAGTGATCGGAAACTTGCATGGGTGCGTGCAAGGCCTGATGGATCAAAGGTTGATTGTACCATCGTGAGTAAACCTGTAGCAAGACCAAATAAGTCTAACCTTGATCATGGTGTCAAGCCTGCGGACTTCAAAACTTCAGATGTTGGCACAGGTGTACACCAACAGCAACATAGGTCTGATCTGCTTCAGAAGAATGCTAGCTATGCAGAAAATGGTGTTACGCGTGATGGACTCATGCATGGCTGCGTGAAAAATATTGCGGCCAAAAGTACTAATTTGCATGATGATTTGAGGCCTAGTATGGAGACACGTTCAAAGAAGCCTGTTGTACCTATACGTCCCAGTACTAATAAACCGGCTGATGTATCTGTTAATCAATACCTGAGAGGTTGCAAGAATTTTGAGGCCGGTGGTACTTCTAAGCAGCGCAAGATTCTTTCGGTCAGGGACAAAATATTTGCCCCAAAAGCTACAGTATGTAAGTATAGACCGAGAAACTTGGGGGAAAGCGGAATTAAGTCAGTCGGACCAAGAACCAAACCACGACCTCAGTGGTGCCCGACAGGACTAACGCACACTCAGAAACGGCGGGTACAGCGACTGCGAGCTTCGAAAATCAAAGAAGATATAACTTTAAAGAAGCGCGATGAATTGTTCAAGCGAGATACACCTATGGTGCCTCCAAACATGACTTGGAGGAAGAAGCTCATCACGACGGAGGAAAATAAAAATGTGGATGACATAGTTGCTGCTCGAAATTGTGAAAATAATATAGATGCACCTACTGACATGGATGTTAATCAAGGAGGATAATACGCCATGCATCTCATTTACAGAGGCATCGTTTGATTTGCAACACAGTGAGATAATATGTTTGACCGATGCTAGTGTTAAGTGGACACAAATATGTAATGAAGATAGCATCGTTCCGGAAAGAGCGATATGCATGAAAGAAGACGACGAGAAGGGGTATATCATTGCATATCCAGGACATCGCTTGCTCGAAGCTAAAAATCGGTACATGTTTACTAAACAGTAATGCATGTACAATAGTTCCACATTATCTATTTTCTAGTATATATGTGTACAACAACCGATTCTTTAGTGATAGGATTGCATGAAAATAGAATATCACTTTGCATATAAATCGTTGCATGCTATTAGGGGTATTGCCGATTTTATTTGTTTTAATTTCACCCAACAATCTTGTTTATAAAACATCGGTCTGCTTAGAATATCTTTGTACAAATATCCAAGCTGAGTTTGAACCTTTACAGCTTTGGTTTACAAAATTTAGTAGACATGGGTGTGAAGGACATTGTTTCTGAAAATTCGCTTGTGGTAGTACAACAAATTAAAGGCGAATTTCAGTGTTTTGATGAATTACTAAGTAGCTACTTGGACCGATGTTTAGTTATAGCTAAGTCTCTGGATACTTTCACTATGAAACATATTTCTAGAGAAGAGAATTTTAGAGCTAATTTTTTAAGCATGGCAAGCTTCAGGTTATCTTATTAGCATATGCAATTTTTTCATACCAGAGAAACCTATGCTAGCCGCTGTTGGTAGCAAGACCGATCTGCTAGCTATCAATTCAGTGCATGGTGCAGTCTGTTACTAGTTCGGTCCAGCAGAAAATAGTACAGGATAATGTAAATTCGGTGCATGGGTCACAAACAACCGAATTAGAAAATAGCTTAGAACATGAAGATTTTTTTTATATTACAGAAGCCGATGTTTGCTGCTGTAGAAAAATAAGTCCACCTTGCTGGAAGCTAGTTTGGTGCAGCGTGCAGCTGGTTCTGATTAAGTTTAACAAAGTAGTACATGGCAGTCTTAATTCGGTACATTGGTCACAAATAACCGAATTAGCAAGTGATTTAGATTCGGTTGATTTGAGAGCACCTGTGATTAATTATTTAAAGGGTTCAAGTCAAACGAAAGATACAAAATTCGGCAAATGATTGCCGAGTTGGGAAGGCCTATATAGATTTGTAGAGATCGTTCCTCAAAATCCATGTTTGATACAATCTTTGCAGGGAGAGAAGTTGTCCAAAGTTCAAAATAGAAAATATTTAAAGAAGTATTATCCTAGCATGTGGCAAGAAGTTTGATGATACTATGGCCAATATATTATTTGAAATATCACCCTAAGAAAAGTTAGCCGATATATTATTCATATGGCTGTAAGGAAAATTGGCCGATGTGTCTTTGAACATCGCCTTTAGCATAACAGAATATTTGTTGGAGGTGTTTCTTCAGACATCGCCTTAAGCAATTATGTGGTGAAATGATCAATATCGTCCTAAGGTATTGTTATAGTCTCTTTGAACAGAAATTTGGCTAATGTTTGACATCGCCCTAAGCAACTTATTTGGCCGGTGAAGTGATCATCATCGTCAGAAGGTATTGCTATAATGTTTTTGGTAAATGCGATTGTACCAAAAACAGGGGGGCATGTGTTGATGGTGTAATTTGGCTAGTTCGGCCAAATTTATTTAATTGGTGTTTGAGCAAAATACTTGATGAAATATACCAGATTTTTGCATGGACCTAGGACAAATCCTGGCGAAATTCAGAGATTGAGCTACAACGATGCTTCCTAGGAGAGGTCCTAGCAGAATTCAGATGCCAAGCCGAATTAGTTGACAAAGCTTCAAGCAAGGAGAAGTGCGACAGAGAGAATGACATATGCTGGTGGTGCACAGGGCATATGAAATCTTCATTATCGGTTTGATTAGCAACGTTGCCGGATATTTTATTGTTCTCTCTGTGGGCCAAAGTGTATTTATATGTGACAGCTCGTACTGCAACGTGATGGTACAAATTGCTAGCAGATTTGGTAGCCAGATTTGTATACATGACCGAATCAAGGGCCAAAGCATATTCGGTTTAGGTTTGATGTGTTCTGGTCGTACACGCCAAGTCCAGCGTGCCTACATATAAGGCGATGGCCGATTGGAAAAGACCCCAGACAATCGATCAATCAATCTATCATTATTTTCTTTTATTTACCTTTCGTTCTTTATCGTTTCTCCTGCTATGCCCTAGCAACCCTAGGGTTTGGTCGGATCTTTGCCGTTTTGTCCTGAAAAGCGGTCGTCTCTCCTCCACGAAAGCGAGGGGATCTTTGTTGCTTTGCTCGGAAAGCATCCGTTCGTCGTCACGAAAGCACGGCGATTATCCTGGTGTTGCGCGGCAGTTTTGCGTGCCAACAGAGGCGTCACCGCCGAGGAGCAAGGACCAGTTGCTCGGGAGCCCCCTTCCAGCGACGATCTGCAGCCACGGTCCCCCCTCCTTCACGGGGAACGAATCACTTCGTAGAGGAGAGGGCTCGAGCACCCGTGACCGGATCGGAGCAAGGCCTCCTCGCTGGAGGTTGAAGAAACGCCGCCATATCGACAGAAGATCGCGATGGAGCAGAGACCGCCGTCGTGGATGAGCTCGGAGACGAAGCGCTTGAAGATTAGATAACGGGGGCTCTTCCCCCACGGCACCAGCAACGCCGGCAACCAGGACGAAGCGGAGACGGCCGCCGCGCTAGAGCGGCACGCCCACCAGATACCCCCACCTCCCTGATGCGCAGGCGGCATCTCTGCAGTCCACCGCTGGCCCCCCGCCACCTCGGCCGGCCGGCATGGAGAGGGACTACAGAGGAAGACCACCAGGCAGCAGAGAAGGAAAAAACTTGAACCTCCCTGACTCCGCCGCCACCTCGGTCGGCCAGAGAAGAGGGAGCCACCGCGAGACCACTCCCCAGCTCCCCTCGCCGCCATGGCCGGCCGGAGGAGGGAGTGCAACACGGCATGAACAAGCTTCAGCTTTATTGTCGGAGACGGTGGATCCCCGCTTCAGCTTCCTCTCCGACCACCGGAGATGGAGAAGATGAGGGAAGACCCCTAGGGGGCGGCGGATCTGGCCGGACAGATCCCTAGCCCAGCTCCATACAACGGCCATAGAGGCACAACTCAAAGGAAACCCTAAACTACCAGCCCCGGTGTCTCCCTTCCACCCACTCCGACCGGCGGCACCGGCGGAGAGGGCTTCCGGTCGGGCCGGGCAGCGCCTTTCTCTCGAGACTGTAGCAGCGGGGGAAGGAGGGTGGATGACGAAGGAATGACAAACGGGCCCCCGATATTTGCCTACCTGGTTTTCGGTCCGGGAAGGGTGTCTTACGAAAGGCTTCCGAGGCCTATCAAGGCAGTGGCCTGGCGCGGCCCAGGAGCAATACTTGGTGCACAAGCAAGATTTCGAGGAGTCCAAGTTAGACTAGACCTCAGTTGATCCGATCTGTACTTGGCTTGAGAGACACTCCTGAGACCTAGCCTTGCCTTATAAAAGGCTGGGAGGGAGGTCTCGAAACCCTAGACGCTTTTCCACCCACCTCACGCCGGAGCGCTCGACAACTTAGAGCTCTCTGTTTTCGGCTAGATCCAATCTATGCCGCCATTGTAACACCATCATCGCAACCACTCCATCAATACAAAGTCAGACAAGCAGGACGTAGGCCTTTTACCTTTCGAGGGGGCTGAACCTGGGTAAATCCTCGTGTCCCTCTGCTTTCGTCTGATCACCGTCGAGTTCGCCAGGTCTCCAACACGCTTCCTAGATCGAAAGCCCTTCGACATGGGCATTGCCGAGTTAGAACCTCGTCAATTGGCGCCGACCGTGGGGACGACGGGATCTAGATCTACGGATTCGCCGGCTCCATCACCAACCACCACCAAGATCGGCATCGACACCACCGTCGGCATCGCTGCGCCGACCAACGTCGACACCACCGCCAAGATCGACACCGACATCATCGTCAACATCACTGCGCCGGATGTCATCAACGCCAACCCGACGGAATCAGGCGTCGATGCTGCTGGTTCAATCGCCATCAACAATGTTTCGCCAAGTGCTGTGAAGCCCACTCCAGCGGCGAGCGTCATCGACTCCGTCCCAAGCACGACAGGAGTAGCGCCCGAAGGCTATGACATGGCTTTCGGACTGTTCAACTTCCATGTGGACAGCAATGGAGCGATGGAACTGCTCTCCATCGGCGAATCGGCTCCGCTCGTGGCCGAAGCGATGACACCACCAGCCGTCAGGGGCAAACCCTCGGCAAGCGTGCTACTAGCGCCATCGGAGGAGGAACCGAGGCTGAAGATTTCGACCCCATCAGTAGGGTCGAACGATTTCGAAGATCCACCTCCATCCCCGACCACCGCATACTGCGTCGACTGCGACGCATACCACTACGTGGGCGCCGGAGATTTCTCACTCCATGAGATCGCCGGCTGCGAAGATCCGCGGGGAGGCACAACAGCCATCTACCCAACGATATCTGAGTGCGATCGGGCTCTCAACGCCCTCAAGCTTCGCACCGCACCATATGACCCCGACTACGTCGAGGGATTATACTCGGACTACACGTGCTCCGATGACGACGACGACGTCTACCCCGAAGCCAAGGGGAAAATCGGCAATTCAGCAAGCTCCGCCTCACACTGCGAATCTGCCGCATCTAGCGAGGGCTATGTGGCCGATTACGATTCTGACCTCATGGTCGAAGTCAGGCCCTACGTCGAAGGCGACGACGTCTACCCTCCAGCGCTGGGCAAAATCAGCGATGATTCGACCCCATGGACCGGAGGCCACTGCATGATGGCATCACACGGCGACGGAAACGAAAATAGAGACAACGACGGCCGAAACCGGGCAGACAGCGGCCGCCAGGTGGTCACGCATGACCAGATCCGGTTCGCAAGAAAGGTATACGCGGGCGAGGTAAACTTTGGTCCTAACCCAAGCCCAAGCGATCTGGCTGCACTCCGTTTCGTCGTCCAGGAGCAGAAGGACCAAATCAGTGCTGACAGGCGAGTACTGGAACGGCGAAGAGAGGATGCCGATGCGTCCAGCAGAAGACGAGCCGAAAGGTCATCCCATTATTCATCGAGCGTTCAACGAAGATCGAGATCACGCACTCAGCCAGGGGCCGATATGCACAATATCACCCGAAACCTGGAGGCAGAGTTCAATGAAGCCGACTTGATGCCGAAGACCAAGGAAGCAGCGATCATGGCCGCGGCAGCATACATTGCCGCGAACGCATCTAACGGTGACGAGCATATGCGACACCTGCGAAATTTAGCGCTCGAAGGAGTAAGGGTGCTGCAAGGCACGCCTGGCTCAGTACATGGCACGACAACAACAAGAATCGCCCCACCGCCGGAGCAAGCCAGGCACCCAGCACCGGCGCCAGCCGTAGCGCCTCGGACGCAAGTGGTCGAACCTGTCAACGGAGAGCTCCGGCACGGTCTGGCCCAGCATAGAGTCGACCAGGGGCGAGCACGGCGCGAGGCTAAAACGTTCGGCGGGCCCAGCGATGGACTCTGCGGGGCAGAATGCTTTAGCCTCCTGATCCGTTCCGCACCATTGCCGAAAGGGATCAAGCTCAGCGACGGCATAGTCAAATTCAACGGGCAGCAGGATCCCCGAATTTGGCTAGATGACTTCATAACCGCTGTCAAAATCAGCGGCGGATCTAGGGACAACGCCCTTCAATTGTTATCGCTGCACCTAAAGGATAACGCAAGGGCATGGTTGAACAATCTCGCCCCAGATAGCATCCGCTCCTGGGAAGAGTTTCGGCAAGCGTTTATCGCAAATTTCCGAGGCACTTCACGACGACCCACGTCATTTGATGAACTCCGCCTATGCGTGCAGAGAACCGGAGAGAACCTGAGATCATACATCTCACGGTGGATCAGCCTCCGGAACACGACGGAAAACATCTCGCCCGAAAGGGCTATCGACGCCTTTCGGGATGGTCTCTTTCGACGCGACTTCAAGGAAGAGCTGGGACGCTGCAAACCTAGGACCATCGACCACCTCATGAGCCTGGCAAACGAATGGGCTGATGGCGAAGACTCCATCTCGGCTCCCAGAAGCCGCCGTCGGTCAGGAGAACGCGACGTCGACGCGAAGGACCAGTTCCATCCGGGATCCCGAAAGAAAGGTCGCCAAAGCCGCTACGACAATGCGGAGAACACAGACATGGTAGCAGCAGGCTACATGCACGAGGACCGCGACGACAATCGCGACTTACCGCGCCGAGGAAACAATTACTACGGCAGTAGCAGTCGTGATTCGAAACCCAGCAAGGAGTGGCGTCGACGACAGCCACAGCTATCGGCAGAGGAGATGCTTGATAGCGGATGCCCGAGGCATACGTACCTCGATAAGGACGGGGTACGAAAACCTGCACACCTCCTCATCGAGTGCAGGGAATTCCTGCGTCTCAACCGGGCACTTCAGGAGAGGATGAACACTGAGCAACCAGTGGCAGGGGCGATAGCCTACAACGCTCCACCGCCACCGCCGAACCCACCAGCAAACGTCGTACAGCAAAGTCACCAGGCCGCTACGATCCAGCAAGTCGAGCAGCGACAGCCGGCCAACGAGGAAGAAGAGTTCCCGTCGCCAAGAGGTTTCGTGCCCATGATCCAGAGGGGGCGCCCGACGAATAAAGTGCAGCGAAAGCGCGCAAGGGAAGTGTTCCACGCCGAGCACACCCCACCGGCCACTCCCGAATACCTAAATTGGTCTGAACATCCGATCGGTTTTGACCGGTCAGATCATCCACCGAAGATCCCACGCCCAGGACACCATGCTTTGGTCCTTGAGGCGCAAATAGGGGGTTTCACCTCGAAAAAGGTGTTCATGGACGGAGGCAGCAGCTTGAACCTCATCTACGCAGACACAATGCGAAAGATCAAGATCCCGCTAAATAATCTCCTGCCAACGGAGACTTCCTTCCACGGAATCGTCCCAGGGAAGCCGACATATCCACTGGGAGTGATACATCTCGAGGTCATCTTCGGCACTCCAGCAAACTTCAGAAAGGAGAAGATCGAATTCGAGGTGGTCGACTGGCCCTCGCAGTACCATGCCATCCTCGGGCGACCAGCGTTTGCCCGATTCATGGCGGTACCCCACTACGCCTACCTCAAGCTGCGGATGCCCGCAAACAAAGGACCACTGACGATCAGCGGCAGTTTCGCACGTTCAGAAAACTGCGACAAGGACTTCAACAGCACGTCCCAGACCTTCGGAGTGCATGAAGAACTGCACCACATTCGGGAGGCCACCGTCATGGACATCGATCCGCCGGCGCAGCAGAACGCCCCAGAGCTGTCTTTCGATGCCACCAAAGACACCCGAGAGCACCAGATCCACCCGACCGACCCAACTAAGACGGCGCGGGTGTCGAACTCTCTCTCTCCCGCATAGGAAAGCGCGCTCGTCGAGTTCCTCCGTGAGCACTGGAGGATGTTCGCCTGGTGCCCAGCTGACATGCCAGGCATCCCCAGGGAACTCGCCGAGCACGAGCTTAAGATATTTCCAAACGCGAAACCGGTCAAGCAGTCTATGCGACGGTACAATCCAGAGAAGGCCAAGTCGATGGGCGAAGAAATCAATCGCCTCCTCGAAGCCAAGTTCATCAGGGAGATCAAGGAAGCCACGTGGCTCTCGCCACCGGTCATGGTGGAGAAGAAGGACACAAAGATCTACAGGATGTGCATCGATTTCACAGCCTTAAACAAACACTGCCCGAAGGATTACTTCCCCCTGCCCCGAATTGACCAAATCATCGATTCCACGGCAGGATGCGAACGTCTCTCGTTCCTCGATGCGTACTCCGGGTATAATCAGATACGGCTGAAAGTGGAAGATGAGGACAAGACGACGTTCATCACCCCGCACGGGGTATACTGCTACATGACGATGCCCTTCGGGCTCAAGAACGCCGGAGCCACCTATCAACGGTGTATGCAGGCGTGCCTGAAGGAACAAATTGGCCGCAACATCGAAGTATATGTCGACGACATTGTCATCAAGACCGCGAAAGCAGACAGCTTGCTCGACGATCTTCGAGAAACCTTCGCTAACCTCGACAGATATAGCATCAAGCTTAACCTGAAGAAGTGCTCTTTCGGGGTACCCACTGGCCAACTGCTGGGCTATCTAATTTCCGAGAGAGGGATCGAAGGCAACCCAGAGAAGATACATGCCATCATCAACATGCAGCCTCCGAAGACGCTTCGACACGTCCAGCAGTTGACAGGTCGACTCGCAGCGCTTAGCCGCTTCATCAGCAAGCTTGGCAAAAAAGCGCTCCCTTTTTATCGGATGCTCCGGAAAACGGACAACTTCACGTGGACCGAAGAGGCGCAAGCCGCGTTCGAAGATCTCAAGCGCCGTCTATCGACCTCCCCAGTTCTCGTCACGCCTTGAGAAAAAGAGCCCATGTTGCTATACATTGCGGCTACAAATCAAGTCGTCAGTTCAGTGCTTGTGGTCGAACGCGCAGAAGAGGGCAAAGAGCACGGCGTACAGAGACCCGTGTACTACCTGAGCGAAGTTTTGTCGCCGACCAAGCAAAGATACCCCCATTATCAGAAGTTGGCATACGCCATATACATGACGGGGAAGAAACTGCCACACTATTTCGAGTGCCACTCCATCATAGTAGTGGCCTCGAATCCAGTCTCCAGCATCCTCAATAACCCAGACGCCATAGGGCGTGTCTCGCTATGGGGAATCACGCTAGGACCCTGGGAAATCACGTACCAGCGCCAGTCCGCGATCAAGTCACAGGTCCTACCGGATTTCATAGCCGAGTGGATAGAAGCTCAGATGCCCGAGCTCCCAGACCTGTCGAACAGCTGGACCATCTTCGTCGACGGGTCCAAGCGGGTTTCGGGGGCAGGGGCAGGAGTGGTCCTGGTGTCACCGCAAGGGGACAGGATGCGCTACGTCCTCCGCATGCGCTTCCCGAATCCCTCCAACAACGAGGTGGAATACGAAGCCGTCCTTCACGGTATGCGCATGGCGAAGGCCTGCAGGGCCACCCGCATCAAGATTCATGGGGACTCGAACCTCATCGCCCAGCAAGTCATGAAGGAGTGCGACGCAACCTGCGCGAACATGATCGCATATCGCGTCATGTACGACAAGCTCGAAGGCGAATTCGAGGGCTGCGAAGTAACGCACATCGGCAGGGAAAGCAATGAGGAGGCAGACAACCTGGCCAACGTCGTCTCAAGGTGCCTACCAATACCGCCCGGAGTCTTCTTCGAAGAGATATTCGAACGCTCCGTCAAGATCAAGCCAGCAACTGACCCGGCGTTAGCAACACGCCCGGGGGCTCGGTCGGACAATACCGCTCCGGCAGCAGGAGCAGCAGACCTCCCGAAGGATGCAGCCGCGGTCATGCTCGTCGAAGCAGCATGGACAAGACCATACTTGGTATACCTGACGCGGGGCGAGCTCCCAGAAGATCCCATCCATCGCCGACAAGTCATGCGGCGCTCCAAGGCCTTCACGATAATCAACGGGGAACTCTACAAGCGCAGCACCACAGGAGTGCTCCAACGGTGCATAGCGCCGGAAGATGGGATTGCTCTCCTTCGGGAAATCCACGAAGGAACCTGTGGACACCACGCTTGCAGTCGAACCCTCGTGGCCAAGGCTTTTTGATCCGGATTCTACTGGCTATCCGCCCTCTACGACGCCAGGAACATCGTCCAGCACTGCGAAGCATGCCAGTTATTCGCCACCAAGCTGCACGCGCCGGCGTCCGAACTGCACACCATCCCTGTGGCCTGGCCCTTCGCACAATGGGGACTCGATCAAGTGGGACCTCTCCCCAAGTCATCCAGAGGAGGTCATACCTACCTTCTAGTCGCAGTGGACAAGTTTTCCAAATGGATAGAGGCTGTTCCGGTCACCAATCAAGAGGCAACCATGGCAGTCAAATTCTTCGAGTCCATCGTCTACCGATACGGCGTCCCGAACAGCATCATCACCGACAACGTCACCAACTTCACTTCGGGCGAATTCCAGGACTTCGCCAAAAACCTCGGCATCAAGCTCAAGTACGCTTCGGTGGCGCACCCCAAGTCTAATGGAGAAGTCAAAAAAGCCAACGGACTTGTATGCGGAGGCCTAAAGAAGCGACTGCTTCGACCCCTCAAGCGCACAGCAGGCGCCTGGGTCGAGGAACTGCCGTCGGTGCTATGGAGCCTGCGAACAACGCCCAACTCCTCGACAGGCTACACACCCTTCTTCTTGCTTTTTGGAGCAGAAGCAGTGCTACCCACGGACGTACGCTACAGCGCGCCCCGCATCGCTGCCTACGTCGAGGAAGATGCGGACAAGGCGTTAGCAGACGCCCAAGACCTGCTGGACGAAGCTCGAGACGTCGCCCTTGTTCGATCGGCGGTCTACCAACAGAGCCTCCGCAACTACCACAGCAGACGGGTACGCGGACGCTCTTTCGAGCCGGGCGACCTTGTGCTCCGACTCAAGCAGACAAGCACATCGAAGCTGGAGCCACCATGGGAAGGCCCGTATCTTGTCCACGAGGTCATCCCGGGAGGAGCATATCGTCTACGCAACCCGAAGACGGGGAAAGACGTAGAGAACCCATGGAACGCCGCGCAATTGCGCCGCTTCTATCCTTAGCTAGCAAAGTTGTCTCCTCTACCCCCTCTAATATGTAATCAAGTGTCGGCAGCAGTCCGCACCCAACACTGTGCCCCTCGGCACCAAGCAATAAAGTTCAAGTTCCTCACTTCATGAGTTAACATATCTGCATACTCACGCTCGGGGGCTCAGCCTTTCGACCCACGCTCGGGGGCTCAGCCTTTCGACCCACGCTCGGGGGCTCAGCCTTTCGACACACGCTCGGGGGCTTCGACCCACGCTCGGGGGCTTCGACCCACGCTCGGGAGCTCAGCCTTTCGACCCACGCTCGGGGGCTCAGCCTTTCGACCCACGCTCGGGGGCTCAGCCTTTCGACCCACGCCCGGGGGCTTCGACCCACGCTCGGGGGCTTCGACCCACGCTCGGGGGCTCAGCCTTTCGACCCACGCTCGGGGGCTCAGCCTTTCGACCCACGCTTGGGGGCTTCGACCTACGCTCGGGGGCTTCAACCCATGCTTGGGGGCTCAGCCTTTCGACCCACGCTCGGGGGCTTCGACCCACGCTCGGGGGCTTTGACCTACGCTCGGGGGCTTCGACCCACGCTCGGGGGCTCAGCCTTTCGACCCACGCTCGGGGGCTTCGACCCACGCTCGGGGGCTTCGACCTACGCTCGGGGGCTTCGACCCACGCTCGGGGGCTCAGCCTTTCGACCCACGCTTGGGGGCTTCGAACTACGCTCGGGGGCTCGGCCTTTCGACCAACACTCGGGGACTTCGCCCATGTTCGAGAGCCGCGTCCTCTCGACCTACGTTTGGGGACTTTTCGCCCTCATAATCTACACTCGAGATCTTCGTCCTTTTGCTACAGACGAATGACAATATACAAATGCATACACAGAGTAAAGATACAAGCACGGCCACAGGGCTAATTCATGGTGCCGCGGCACCCTGGTTCGCTCTCTGTCGATCACTCTCGACGACAATCTGTCGAGCAATACAGTCGCCTGTACCTCTACAAGCAGCATAGTGATGCTCCATATCGTAGCGACCACTGGGCGACGGAGGAAGCGTCTTCAGAAGCTCCAGATCGATCTCAGGGTAGTGAGCACGCACGAAAGCAAGTGCGACCACAGCCCCTCAGCGCAAGTGCTCCCGGACAAAGGAGTACACAGCATTCCCATTCTCGAATCGATCAAGTAGCGCCGGCAGGCCTTCGGGTTGATTGTTCAAAGGGAACATCACCTGGTGCACCAGCGCAAGGGCGCTTCGGCTCGTCTCAAACAGCACACCAGCTTGAGCAATCCTGTCCTGAAGAAGCGTCAGCTTCATTGCCTTCGACCGATCAGCCCAGAAGTTGTCAGCAACAGAGTTGGCATGTGTTTGAGCAGCAACAAGATGCGCATTCACGCGTCGGGCTTCAGCTGCACTATCGAGGCACACATCTGCGAAAAGGGCCCGAAGATCAAATCTTGCACACCCAAGTCACAATACAGAGCGAAAGAGGTCTAGAGACTCACACTTCAGAGATTTTCCAAGATTCTCGATCTCGTCGAGAAGAAATTTCTCGCAGTCCGCAGCATGCGACGCCTTCGACAAAGCAACATCGACCTTGGCAGTAACCACCTTCAATTGACGCTGAGTATTTTGGAGTTGGTCACGCAACGATCGAATCAGCGACAATTCGCCTGAGGAAGGAGTTCTTCGCTGAACGGCACCAGAAGTACTGCTAACCGTTTCGTACGAAACAGGCCAAGCACCAGAAATCAGCGAAGGATCCTGCACGAGGAGTCGAGCATCACATACAAGCATTCGGCAGCCAAATGACAAGCAGATAAACATAACAAAGGAGCAATTTTTACACCAGAAAGAAGTCCTAGTCAGGATCATTGCCCTCGGCATAAGACCACGAAAGCTAATTACAAGTGGGCGAGAAGCATTGCTCGCACTACGATGAACTACCAGCCTTGCTAGACGGTGCGCCGGATGCGCCACGCCTCCGAGCTCTCGCCGCTGCACGCTTCTCGTTCCTCTCGGCCAGAAAACTCGTCATTCGGGCAGCCAGTTCTCGAGCACGGGCAACATAAGTCTTGGCAGACTTGTCGCGCCCGTCCTTATCTTTCGGGTACGTGCTCGTGACCTTGTCAGCGTCGAACTCCACGTCGTGCATCATCATCATGGAGAAGACAGACTCGGAGCCAATAGTTACCTGTCGGCGTACCGCGGCAAGTAAAGGGTCTTCGCCGTCCGCCTTCACTGCCAGAGCTTCGAGGATCCCCGCCATAGTGTCGCTGGTCGAGTCGGGTACAGACGTATCCCGAACGCGAACAAGTGTCGACCGCACCCGCGCTAGGAGGCTAGCAACCTCTCGACTCAGGCGTTCGACGACGCCGACACTGGATTCGATTCCAGCGGGCTCCTTCATAGCTCCGGCATCCAATTCGGCAGCAGCTACAAGTGAGAGCAGACCACCAGGTCAACAATGGGACTGTTCGGCATGAAAAGTAATCCAGGCAAAGCTCGAGAACTCACCACGCAAGGCACCAAGCGAAGTTTGCAAGCGCTGGTGTAGTTCTCCTTCTCTCGTTTCGGCGTCCAGGCGGCTTTTCTTCACGCGCTCTTGAGCTTCAGACGATTCGACCTTCAGTCGGGCGATTTCGTTGTTCAGCTCAGTGACTCTAGCCTTCAAACCCGAATTTTCAGTGGCAAGGTTGTCCAGCTGAGATTTCAGGGAAGTCTTGTCAGCAGCAGCCTGAGCTCCGATTCCTAAACAATTAAAAGGGTGTCGTCAGAAGCATCATATCATACACAAAGCAAAATTTTACAAGTAAGGTAGCAGTACTCACGACGAGTTTCGTCGAGCAGCTCGGACAGCTTTCGGTTCTCTTCTTCTAAGGCGAAGAAGCTCCTACAAACCTTCGACAGGTCCCTAACAACAGGCTAAAGAAGGCAAGGCAAAAGATTAACCTTCGAGTCATGGTTGGGAGGGCAAGCCTAAGTGTAAAACACTTCGACTCACCCTCGGGGGCTACTAATGGTCAAACACGCGAAGCGCAAGCGGAAAATCTTCGAACTTACATGGTTGCTAGGACCAGAAGGCCCGTCAGACGAGGAGACAAGCACGAACTCATGTTCCGACGCCTTCTTCTTGGAAGAGGTCGAAGGCTTCGTCGGAGCGGCTTCGGGGGCGGCAACGTCAGCAGCCTTCTCCTGAGAGTCTGCAGTTTGTTCGAGGGCATCGTCGTGGGGTCGGACCTGGTATTGGTCTTGATCCCCCGGACAGGTTGATGTTTCCTCGGTAGAAGATCTGAAACAAGCATCAATGTCAGAATCGAACAATCAAGTTGAAACAAGACCACAAGATGCACGAAGGAGAACTTATGATGCGTCGATCCTGAACTTCGGAAGGTTTCTCCTCTCCGTTCGAGGAGGAGGACGGTGGCTCAAAGGCGAAGCGGGGATCGCACTGTTGCCATCATCACCCGAAGTAAAACGGGTGTCATCAGGGTCTTCCGAATCTTCGACAACGTCCGCAATTCGTTGTCTCTTCGGGGCCCTCGGTGGCGACAGAGCATCGGAGGTCGATTCCTCCAGCACTTCGGTGAAATCGCGCCCCGGATATTCGCCCATCTCGGGCTGGGGCGGATAGCATCGAGCTATGTCGATCACCTGCGCGGAGATGTACACTGCATTCAGTACTGGCCGATTCGGCTGTGAAGCAAGAAAGGGATCCGATTAAGGTCAAAGTCGTACCTCGGTGCGGGGAAAGACCTTGCTGAAAGCCACTGCGCCAAAGATTTTCGGCACGGGATCTTTCTTCTTGATGTTCATAACGGCGCGTACGCACTCGTCGATCTCGGCCTCGTGCAGCTCGTCCTGGGAGACGCGGGTCGAATCCCGACGATCGTTGTAGTCCCACATGCAGTGGGCTCGAGCAGCGAGCGGCTGGATTCGATGCTCGATGAAGGTCCGGATGAGCTGGATCCCCGAAAGCTCCTTCTTCGGAGTAGCTCGAAGCTGTTGGATCTTCTCCATCAGCGGCTCCGTAGTCTTCAGCTCTTCGTCCGAAAGGTCGTGTCTCCAGGAGACATGAGGTCGAAGAACGCCGGTGGGATGGAATTCCTCGAGACCGAAGTTTTCGCCGTTGGAGGATTTGTCCTTGGCATAGTACCACTTCGTCCTCCACCCGAGATTGTTTTCGGGTGTTTGGAGGTTGAAATACTCGACGTCTGGGCGCACTTGGACGCCGAAACCTCCGGTTTGATATGGCAGAGGGTGCCGAATAACGAAGATTCGGCGCCACAGTGCCTAGTGGGGTTCGATCCCCAGGAAGCACTCACAGAGCGTGATAAAGCATGCAATGTGAAGGATGGAATTGGGATTCAGGTCGTGGAGCTGAATCCCGTAAGCAAAAAGAAGACCGCGGAGGAAAGGATGCGGGGGAAAAGACAGACCCCGCAGCAAGAAGGCAATGAAGATTACCCGGAATCCAGGAGGAGGCCGGGGAACGATCTCCGGACCGGCGGCGAGCGATTCCGCCGGCGCGTTCTTCAGCAGGCCCATCTTCTCGGCCTGGGACAACTCCTTGTTCCCGACCTTGGTCTGGACCCAACGGCCAACGGCGGAGCCTTCGGCGTCGGCCGTCTTGGCCTTCTTGGCGGCAGCAGCGGCACCGGCGGCGGTGGAGCTCCTCTTACCCATGGCCTCACGGCGCAGCGAGAGTCGCGGAAATGGAGATGAGAATGCAGAGCTACAGGAGCAATGCGCGAGGAAGAAGACGGTGGCGGCGGAGTAGGACGGACTGTTTACCCTGCTGCTGTTATTTATTCCACCTCTGGGAATCTGCGTTAGATCTCAGCCGTCCACGGCGAAGTGGAAACGACTGAGCTGATCCAGCCATCCACGTGTCAGCACGGGGGCACCGCGGCGTCCACTACGCACGATAATCGAGGAAACCGCGCCGGTTATTTCTCACCCACGCGCGGGACGTGCGGTCAAATTCTGTCAACGGCCGAGACGCACGGCCGGGGGGCCCACCATACGTCTAGTCCTGGCGGGGTCAGGTCACTCCTGCAGAAGATGATGTGACAACTCGACGAAGCATATCTTCAGCGATGACGCGTTTCTTTGGGTGGGTCGATTCAACTTCGATTCAAAGGGCAAAGATTGGCGAAAGTTCTTTTGAGTCTCGAAGGTACGTATCTCTTGCACTCAGACGGTCTTTCGACTGGGGTTTCTTTGAGGTCTTTTGTGCCACCCGAATACTCACAGAGTTTTTCGACGACTCCGTCTTTCGCTGAACATTTGCTCCTTCGAGGGATTTTCTGATCGAAATTGTATTCGAATTATCTCTTTCGGGCCAACAGTGCCTTCAAGATATTCGAGGCAGGGCTTCGGCCCCTCGAATTATTTCTTTCGGGCCAACAGTGCCTTCAAAGATATTCGAGGTAGGGCTTCGGCCCCTCGAATTATTTCTTTCGGGCCAACAGTGCCTTCAGGATATTCGAGACAGGGCTTCGGCCCCTCGAATTATTTCTTTCGGGCCAACAGTGCCTTCAAGATATTCGAGGTAGGGTTTCGTCCCCTTGAGTTATCTCTTTCGGGCCAACAGCGCCTTCGAAATATTCAAAGCCAGGCTTCGGTCCCCCGAATTGCCTTTTTGGCCCAGCGATGACTTCAAAGAATTCGAGCTCGAGTTATAGACCGTCGAATCATCCTCTTTTGAACCTTTCTTTTGAGCAATCAACGCTCCTCAATCAACATGCCCGAATCTTGGTGGCAATATACCAGTTCGGATGCCGTATGTCAAATACGAAGGTAAGTCCACGGTTTGCAACACCGAATGGCCCGGTATTCGTATCAAACGCGCTCTGCCGGAAATTTTCCATACCTACGGTATGAAGCTTGCACCGATGGACACATCGGGTGCCTCACCAATGAACTGGGCTCCGACTTGGTAAGTCCAACGCGGCTCAGGTCGGGGTAGCACCAGCCCATGCGGGTTCGATTCGGGGGACTCGAATCTGAGTAAGCTAACCGAATGTCTTTGCAGCAATGCAATTAACTCAGACCCGGCGTGAGTCTCAGGCCGGTTATGCGCATCCCTCTGCAAACCCAACTTAGCACTTTCGAGGCTCTAAATGAGAGTGGCTCGAAAATCTCGTACCAAAACAAGCATACTACTTAAATGACCTCTGTACATTTGCAGCTTTACAGGCCAAGTGTTCATATCGGGGGCAGTTGGGAGGATTTTCGGGAGGAGTCCCTGCCATAGTCTTCGGCTATCCCAGGCACTCGGGGGCTACTGACGAAGGAATGACAAACGGGCCCCCGATATTTGCCTACCTGGTTTTCGGTCCGGGAAGGGTGTCTTACGAAAGGCTTCCGAGGCCTATCAAGGCAGTGGCCTGGCGCGGCCCAGGAGCAATACTTGGTGCACAAGCAAGATTTCGAGGAGTCCAAGTTAGACTAGACCTCAGTTGATCCGATCTGTACTTGGCTTGAGAGACACTCCTGAGACCTAGCCTTGCCTTATAAAAGGCTGGGAGGGAGGTCTCGAAACCCTAGACGCTTTTCCACCCACCTCACGCCGGAGCGCTCGACAACTTAGAGCTCTCTGTTTTCGGCTAGATCCAATCTACGCCGCCATTGTAACACCATCATCGCAACCAATCCATCAATACAAAGTCAGACAAGCAGGACGTAGGCCTTTTACCTTTCGAGGGGGCTGAACCTGGGTAAATCCTCGTGTCCCTCTGCTTTCGTCTGATCGCCGTCGAGTTCGCCAGGTCTCCAACACGCTTCCTAGATCGAAAGCCCTTCGACATGGGCATTGCCGAGTTAGAACCTCGTCAGTGGACGATATTGTTCTGCCTCGCCCCTTACTGGCTCGCTGCGCGGCTACCATTTGCCACCCGCGCGCTGAACCCTTTCCATGTGACTGTGCGGCGGGCTACTTCCACTGTCGACCAAAACAATTCAGAAGCCCTGACCTTTCACGGGCTAACGGCACGTTGCTCCGCAATCTAAACCCATCACACCGCTTCACGCATTAAACAACCGCGCATTAGCGCGCACTACTACAGCGCTCCTGCGTCTTCCACTACGGTCTCTGTTTTTATGTCTAAAATTTAAATTTTATTCAAATTCACAAATTTTAAAATTGAATAAAATGCGATTTTTTAACAAATTTCGAATTTGAATAAGAAATGAATTTTGAACAAATATTGAATTTTTAAACAAAATTGGAATTTGAAATTAAACAATTTCCCAATCTAAACAAAAAATTGTAAATCAATTTTTTTTGAAATTGAACAATTTTTAAATTCAAACAAAAAGTCTAAACCAATAAAAACGCAAAAATCCAAAAAAACCGTAACCTAAAAAAGACCATTAAAAATTGAGGAAATTGAAAAAACAGATAAAACAACAAAAATACATACTGCTGACACCTAATGGGCCGCAGCCCAAATATATCGCCCCCTCAGCGCGCACTAATAGCACGCGCTAATGGGCGCTAAATAGAAATCGCCGGTTGAGTGGCCCATAAAAAGCCCATGGGTCAGCGAAACAAACTAACCGCGCTTTTGGTTGTAGAAAAACGACGGTCCGCAACAATGGTCCAGCGGCGCGCTCCACGCAAAACCACACAGTCCGATTATAAAATACTCCGTTTCATACTCTCTCCGAACCATATTACCTTTCACAAATACGGATATATCTAGATATATTCATATTTTTAAGTAATACATATCTTATTTATAAAATTAAATTAAATTACAAAACATGTACATACCGATCTTAAAGATAGGTCAGATGCAGTAGTATTTTCTTTTACAAAATACTCTGTAGAAGAAAAAAATGGCACATACACATGCTCTGCGCTATCCCCTCGGCGACCAATCATCGTCGCGCCCATCCGCGACTTGTGGAGAGCTACATGCATCAATGCATGGATGCATGCTTGATTGAGACACCAATAGTTTGCCACACTCTCCTCGATCGATCCAGAGCCGGGCCACATGGTGCACTGTTTCCGCAAGTGATGAAACCATTTCAAACAGGTGGTGGGCGTCGAATCTTGCAGTGCACGCAGGCACGAGCGCCACGCTAGCTGATGCAATTGTAATTGTAACTACTGTAGCATAAAATTCATGCGTTGCTCAACATTAAATTAAGTGTGTACACTAGTAGAAAAATGGGCATCGGTCTAAGCCTTTAGTACCGGTTCCCGTATGAACCGGTACTAAAGGCTGCATTAGTACCGGTTCATTTGCCCAGCCGGCCGAGCAACATCAGTACCGGTTCGATGAGGGTCTTTTGTACCGGTTCATACTAGGAACCGGTACGAAAGGGTTTTAGTGGGCCAGAGCTGAACCTGAAGAACCGGTACTAAAGGGCCCCTGCCCTATTTCTTCAGGCGCCCGATCATCCCTGCATCTCATTTTCCCATTTTCCCTTCTTCTCTCTCACATTTCCAAACATTTTGCACCTCTCACACTCCAATAAATCTTCATTTTTATCCACCATTTTATCAAGATTGACGGCACCCATCTATCTAAGGGTTAGCAATATCATCCTTTCTTCCGGCGTTCCTAATTTAGCTCATTTCTTTGCTAGTTTAACTCGTATTATTTTTCTAGTGCTAGCAAGGTGTTTGATGAAATGCCTAAGTTAGGGATTTCATTCTTTTTGTATGCAATTGAGCTCAAATTAAAGTATGATTTGTAGGTTTTAGTATCGTCCCTGTCCTCACCGCCGTCGATCGCCAGCGTCTTCCCCTAGCCGGCACTGTACCACCTCGGTGAGCCTCTTTTTTTTAATAAAAAAAACTTAGTTTTATGTGATGAACTTGAATATTAATTAAGTTGGTCACTCATATATCCATGATGTTGTGTAATTAATGATTTTTGATATACTTATATAATGCAGATGAATCGACAAATGGTTCAACCTGAAAAACGGGGTACAGGTAGACCCGCAGTACGGAATGACTACAGTGGATCTCAAGAATCTAGGGTACGACACCGAACCATTCGTCCTAGCCAGTGAAGTGGCTCGGGTTTTTTTATGTGAAGGACATGTCTACCAAACCGAAAAAAGAAAAGAAAGGCAAGAGGACACATCATACGATGAGCCAAAGCGCCACATAGTTCTTTCAGGAAAAAGAAACATCGTGGGAGTAGAGGACAAGACAGACATGTCAGAAGATTATAATAAGTTTGATGATATTCCACCCTTCAAGGTGAAAACTGACCCAAGCATCATTTTAAATAATGAAGATTGTCCATGGCTGCGTCGCAATCAGAAGAAAGGGAAACACAAGAAGAAAACTCAGAAGACTAGATAGGGATCATAACTTGTGTATCTCAATATGGATTTTTGTGTAATGATGTTATTGTATGAGGGAAATTTTTCCGAGGCGGAGCTTCCGAAGATGCCGTAGGGCGTGAGCACCAACGACATCTTCGAGAAACTCCGCCGCGGGAGATTTCCCAACCCTTTACCCAAAACTGTTAGAGGAGATAGAGTCTTTCACGGGCTTGCAGGGAAATTTTTCCGAGGCGGAGCACCCACCAACCGGGACTAAAGGTTACCCACACGTCCTTATCCCACCGACAGTTTTGTTAGATGACACAAAAACCACCTTTAGTCCCGGTTGTACCCACCAGCCGGGACTAAAGGTTAGATGGTTCCCCGCGCCACAGCGTTCCCGCCTATTTTCTTCCCGCGCTTTCCACCATTTCTACTTTGTTTTGTTCCTCCGACAGGGGCATCGTGTGTCCACCCACGCGTCCTTATCTCATCGAGCAGTGCATCCACCCACGCGTCCTTATCCTGCCGACATCTTTAGTCTCGGTTGCACCCACCAACCGGGACTAAAGGTTACCCACACGTCCTTATCCCACCGACAGTTTTGTTAGATGACACAAAAAACGGGACTAAAGGTTCCCGCCTATTTTCTTCCTGCGCTTTCCACCGCTTCCCGCCTCCGCTTCCCGCCATTTTTCACTATATATATGTAGGCTTGGCCTCCATTTACATATCACATCTAGACTCATATCTGCAAACCTCATCACTCTCTTCCATGGCTTCCATCGTATCTCTAACCCCCCAGGAGGCGGAGGCGCTTTGCGCCTCAAACTACCCCTGCCCGCCGGGCTACCGCGTCCCCACCGGCTGGATGCTGAGCGTCGGAGGCGTACCGGTCCCTCCTGTCCTTGTAGGTGTGGCGCGCCAGATGGCTATCACGAACCACTACTACTTCGAGCTCACGCCAGAGCAGCGGAGGAATCCTCAGTGGCATCCCGACTACAGCCCGACTTGGGACGCCTTCTTCATCAATCGGCGTGAGAGTGCGCTTGCCAGGCACGAGGAGGACGGCTCGCCTCGTTCGAACTTCAACGAGGCTGGCCGTCGGCTATGGTGGCGCGGTCGGACTCTCCAGAGCGTCATGGCCTACCGTGGCCCCCGCCTGCGCTACCCTCAGTCTCAGCCCACGCGTGCTCACCAGTCGAGGTTCGACTACCGCGACCCCGATGCCAGCGACGATGACACCGGCGAGTACGACGACTACAGTGGCGACGTTTATAGGGCTAGGCACGACTATGACTGAATCACTCCAACATTCGAAAACAAGCTCGGCCGATTGTGACCTAATCCGGCCATGTATCTTAATTTTCAGTTGAGATATGTACTTCTTTTACTGTTCAATCTTTTTCCCGCCCTTTTTCTTTCCGCCTTTTTCTTTCCGCCCTTTTCTTCCCGCCCTTTTCCTCTCACGGACGCAGCGTGCCGCCGCGCTAACCGACACTTAATTATTAAGCGAACATATGATCAATAGAAACTGCAACAGAAAAATCAAATATAACTAATCAAAAAGAAAATCAAACATAACTAATCAAAGAAAATAGGAAATCAAATATAACTAATCAAATATAACTAATCAAAAGAAAATAGGAAATCAAATATAACTAATCAAATATAAGTAATCAAAAATAAAATCAAATATATCTAATCAAAAGAAAAAATAAAATCAAATATAACTAATCAAAAATAAAATCAAATATATCTAATCAAAAGAAAATAGAAAATCAAATATAAGTAATCAAAAATAAAATCAAATATATCTAATCAAAAGAAAAAAGAAAATCAAATATAACTAATCAAAAATAAAATCAAATATATCTAATCAAAAGAAAATAGAAAATCAAATATAAGTAATCAAAAATAAAATCAAATATATCTAATCAAAAGAAAAAAGACAATCAAATATAAGTAATCAAAAATAAAATCAAACATATCTAATCAAAAGAAAATAGAAAATGAAATATAACTAATCAAAAATGAAAATCAAAAGAAACTGCAAAATAAAAATCAATAGAAACGGCAAAATAAAAATGAAACGAAAATCAAAAGAAACAGCAAAAGAAAAATCCAACGAAAAGCAACAGAAAAAGCAACAGAAAAATCAAAAGAAAAATAAAAAAACCTTTAGTACTGGTTGGTTGAAAGAACCGGTACGAAAGGTTAAAATCGCGAAAAGAATTTTCGTAATTATATTTGGTACCGGTTGCTGTTACGAACCGGTACTAAAGGTTACCTTTAGTACCGGTTCGTAATAGCAACCGGTACCAAAGCCCCTTAGGCCATTTTCTTCCACGCGCCATCGCCAAACCCTAGTCTGAGTACCGTTCCCCTCTCTCCAAACACACACGCACACGCAGCGCCGCCTTGATCCACCGGAGCACGCAGCCTCGAGTCGCCGGACTACGCAGCCTCGAGCCGCCGGACTCCTCCCGCAACCTTCCTCTCGCCGGAACACGCAGCCGCGCATCGGTGCCCCGGCCTCCTTCCCACGCCCCCGCCACAGATCAAGACCCGGCCGGCCGGTGGCGCCCTCGCCCTCTCAGCTCCTGCGGCCGCGCGTGTCCTCTCCGGCTTCCCGTCGTCTTACAGGTAACCTCTCCCTCTCTAATCTCTTGTCTCCTGCACTGATTTGTCCGAGACGACCTCCTTAAGGCCTTGTTTGGTATGAGTGTAAATGTGCTATCAACTACTAGTGATATGAAAGAATGCAGTTCACTAACCTAGACATAAGCCGATCTGTTAAGACATATATGGGAACATTAACTCATCCAATACCTTGACCCAGAGGACACTCTGCATGTAACAAGGTGATAGTGTCAAATGGCAGCAGGACATCAAGGTTTAATTACAGATTAAAAGCAGAAAGAAAACCTTATGTGATAATTCAGTTCACTTATAATATGGTATTCAGTTGGTTCTAAAATCACTTTTCTCAGGTCTGGCATATCTTTACAACTTAGGGCACGTACAATGGGGTGATGTCAGCCTTCTCTTAGAGATGCCACATAGGATTTTTGCTTAGTTGGAGGAGAGAGAAATAAGAAAGAGAAGGTTGTCTTCCCTTAGCTAAGGGAAGATCCCTTAGAAAATAAGAGAAGGCTATTTCATGCATTGTACCATTTGCCTTCCCTTAGCCAATTAATTTCTTACTAAAAATAGTTATTTTACATTAATTGTTAGAGATGACAATAAGAGATAATGCATTGTACAAGTCATATCAGGTGCTTTCTCTAGATGATGTGGAGGGCTAAGAGAAGGCATGCCTTCTCTAGCATTGTACATGCCCTTACAAGTTCCTGTTATATCACAAACAATATCTAGTAGCTATCTAGAACCCATGAATTTAACCACATTATGAATTTTCACTTCAGTGCATTACTTTGTTTGGTTGCTACTTTTCTTATGGCTCCATGCCTTGTATGTCTTTATGTGATTCATATGTAGGTTTGTGGAAAACCCATGTTCTGATGAATGGTTGCTTCATCTTAAATTATGTCTGCATGACCTTGGACTCCTGATCTCTCATAAAAACTACAGGAATGCTTTCAAGCATATGCAAATATCAAAATTATTTTATAGCTTAGTGTGTTCTTTGTGGACATGGGAATAATTTGTCTAGAATATTTGGCCTGTTTTGCTTTTATCAGTGTTGCCTTATTCCTTTTCTAGTACTCTTTATGTCGTGGATTTCATTAGAACATGAGAAACATTTTTTTAGTCCTGGGCTGCATGGCCTTTAGTTAATTGATGAATGGGTAGCTAATGAGTTTTGACACTCAATGACCCCTGGTAGCAACCATGAAAATGCTCCATATTTGGATGAAGATAATTCTGAAAATAGTATATGATTATCTCTTCACCTGGGACTGTCACATTTTTTTATTATCAGTATATATGGTGTTCGTGACATTATTATCTTCCTGTTTTAGTACCTACTCAATCAGTAAACTGCTAGTTGGTAATATATATCTGCATTGTAAAGTATGATTCTCATTTGGACTTGAAACTGTTCTGCCTATTGGACTTGTTTCTTGAATTCTCATCATCAGTCCATAGAGGATCATTTGGTAGACGTAGTGTTTTGCTAGTTGTTCTTAAGGCACACAATTCAATTTATGCTTAATGAAAGTACATAATGTCGAAGAGCATAATTATTGCATAATGCCAAGTGTACAATTCAGTTTATGCTCAAGTCAATTTATTGCTAAAAGCTTGTTTCTGGGTTGGCTAGATTTGCATACTTGTTTCCCTTTCTGACTTGTACACTTGGAAAGGCAATACCAGATCAAACAGATATGGATATAAGAAGCACCGGTGTTTTCCTTTTTAAAACAGGCTTCTAACCACTGTACCTGCCAGTTTTTTTTAGATTCTGTGTTACATAAGCTATGAAATAATGCGAATAAGAGTTGTTAAACATCTGCATCAGGATTATGAAGTTACAGCAATTTGACTTGAAATGGAATAATGCACTATTAGTCTATTACAATCATGCTATACTTATTAAGGCTGATCATTTATTGTCATCGCTAAAAAGTGTTGTATTACTTGCATATTTTTAAGCAACCACTTTCTGTTGTTTGGTATTTTTCTTTTCAATTTCTTGTGAGTAGTCCATAGTCTAGCAATCAGTGATTTCTCTGTCCGCTGTTCTTGCAATCTGGCCTGGGGAATGTTGGATCTTGCAAGAAGAATAGTTGAGCAGAAGCCAGACGACAACACTATGCAGAAAGCTAAAATACTTCTTGCTCTGGCTGAGGTTTCCATGGAAAGAGGTGGTCAAAGTTATCTTAGTAACTAAGATCTTATGCAAGTAGCAGCCACAGCTCACATATATGTGGTAGTATGATACAAAGCCTATTTTGGTTTTAAATTGTTTTAACGCAAATAGAGAAGTACAAAAATGCAGTAAATTAGCTGATATTATTTGTTACTTAGGATCAGTTATCTTGGTGTAGTAATTCCACTATTATTGATCCATGGTCCTTGTTCTTGAACTGCATATTCAGTGATGTCACCTTGGAACTTCAACAGAAACAGTTAAGCTGCTGTAAGGTTGATTGATGCCCTAAGAGTGCTGAATTGTGTACTACTATATGCTCATGTGCTTGATGTAGTAATAGTAGCTGATCTTTCTGAGTGTCTAGATTGCTATCACTCAATATTTGGCTAGCGTCCAACTCATACTCTAGAATTACCAGAGGATCTCCATTGATTTGACATGCTTTATTTCCTTTCTATAATCACTCAATATTGGTTAACTTAATTTATTCTTGAATCATACACAGGTCCTTTATTTCCTTTCTATAATCACAGGTGAGGTGGTTTAGCTGGAAGCACTGAGATGGCATGCTAATCTGGGATACTATGCAGCTATAAAATAGATTGTCCTTTTTTGTTTTGACCTATGTATGTTCTGAAATCTGAACAAATGTTGCTGCTATGTATGTTGTTGTGAAATCTCCATCATAGTGCTGTAAGTGAAACTATGAAGGATCTGACATGCTTACTTGTTTCTCAAGATAATGATGTTGTTGTGTTGTGAATTCGAGATAATGATGTTGTTGTGTTGTGAATTCGAGATAATGATGTTGTTGTGTTGTGTCGAGATAGTGATGTTGTTGTGTTGTGTTGTGTTGTGTTGTGTTGTGTTGTGTTGTGTTGTGTTGTGTTGTGTTGTGTTGTGTTGTGTTGTGTTGTGTTGTGTTGTGTTGTGTTGTGTTGTGTTGTGTTGTGTTGTGTTGTGTTGTGTTGTGTTGTGATTTACCACTAGTTGTTCTCATGGTTTTAATCCTCAATTCCATGTGGTCCCCTTCCATATATGTCGGAGTTCTTCTATAGTATACATGGTACAAGTGTTCTATAAGACATTGTTGTCATCCTATACATATATCTTGTCCATTAATAAAAACAAAATAATTGCACTTAATTTTGCAGTGACATTGAGTTATGGAGGACGACACCTTCATCCGAGATGAGGAGCGAGAAGAAATGGTGCAGAAAATGATATTTGAGAGTGCCCGTGGACCGGAACCCAATGGAGAACCCGATGGAGATGACGATGATTTCGGCTCACAATTTTTGAACGATGTCGGTGAGGGACTTGAGTCTGAAGAAAGAAGAGACAACGAAGTGTCCTTAATAAACTTCGGCGAGGTGTATATCAAGGCTATATGTTCATCACTTGATGTATTGATTTATTTGTATTACACTTATTAACGAATCATTTTTCTTTTAGCCTTCTGGATCATCGAGCAAATCTGTTAAAAAGCAACGAGGCCCGACGCAATGTCTAAAGGGCGAGGGTAGGTTAGCCCTCACCGCATTTAAGGCTAGTGGTCAACCGGTGGAGCCCAAAGAGCACTGCCGTAAATTTATAAACCAAGCTGGAGTTCTTGTTAGGGACCATGTACCGATCAGCATTGTAGAGTGGCATAAGCCGAAGAATGCGGGGGCTGAAGCTAGTTATGTCAATGATACTCTAAAACTTTTTCTTTGGGACAGTCTACTGGCACACTTTAGCCTACCGGAAGACATGACGGAAGGCCAGAAGAAGAAAGTCAAGGAATGGACTCTTAAGAGGATGGCCACACAATTCCAGACCTGGAAGATAAATTTATGGGCCAGATATGCAGATAAAGTTCCAGTATTCACTGGAAGTCTAGTGAAGATAAAAGATCACTGGCCCGCATTTAAGAGCTATAAGAAATCTTCTACTGCTGTGTCCCGATCAGTCACAAATACAAAAAATGCTTCAAAGAAGGAACATTTCCATCATTTGGGGTCAGGTGCTACAAGACTGCCATTCCGAAGTGGAGAGCATTTGAAGCTAAACTGATGGAGGCAGGAATCACTCCACAGACATGGGACTGGCCCGACCGGTCCAAGTTCTGGTTGTTCGCGCATGGGGCAGGGTTGGACCCAAAGACATGGCAGATCGTTGCAAAGGGAAAATGGAAGGAAAAAGTTAATGCAATCACGACGCAGCTTATAGATGCAATTGAAAAAGTTAGAAAGGGAGAGTACATTCCCGATAGAGAGAATGACGAGCTGACACTCGCTCTTGGGAATGCGGAACACGTTGGACGGATACGAGCCCTCCCAGGTGTCACCATGAAGGAAGCATGGCCGGAGTGCGCTGACACTTATAGAAGCCGCTCGAGAAAGAAGAAGCAGGACTTAGACAGGTTAGCGGAATTGATAAATAGGGTGGAGGTGCTTGAGAAAAATCAGAGGGCACCTGATCAGCCGCTGTTTATACAACATCCTCAAGCCGATGCCGCCCCATCTCAGCGAAGAAGCAGTGTGGGTTCCTCGCATCTTGAATGTGCAGGAAGCTACCCCGTGGATTATGTCACGGAGAAGACAGATTGCGAGCTACATGTGCAAATGAGGAATGTGTCCGTTAAGGTGGCGGGCGGCTATGTTTACCCAAATGAAGATGGAGCAACGCACCATCATATGCCCATTCCAACTGGCTGTGTTCGTGTCGGGGTGGATGATGTTGTTCCGGGTTTTGAAACTATGGAGCTTGATTTTCCTGGAGGTGACGAAGAGAAGACACTGGCCGATGTCAAGCGCGGTTTCGCCATATGGTCCAAGAAATACATCGTCCTTTTGCCAAGGCCACCGACTCCTCCTCGTAGCAGTCCACATGAGCAGCAAATTCCACATGAGCAGCAATGGCCATCGACTCCGCCTGGTAGCAGTCCACATGAGCAGCAAAGTCCACACCTACCGGAGAGGGACCCCAGCGCGAGTCCACCATCTCGAGATCCTCCGCGTAAGACTGCGTTTTTTAAGCGGAACAGTACGCCGCCTAGGAAGAGACCTAGAAAGGAGAAACCACTGCCGCCTATCGAGAAGTTACCTTGGGAAAGAACTATCGAGGAATGCAGCGAAATCTCTAAGTCCGAGGTGGCAAAACATTTTGCTAAGAAAGTGCCAGAGATACCTTTTGAGAAGACTCTAGATCCGGTGAAAGTTATTCGTACCATTGAGAATCTATATGACCCTCCACCATCGCCGCCATCTGACTATAGGCGTTCTATTGAAAAGTCGTATGACGCTATGGTGGAGGTGAAAAACCCCGATCAATCGGTGGTCTCGGCGAAAACTAGGAAACAAGTGTACCAGCTCGGAGAACAACCCGTTCAATCGGTCCCCCCTCTCAAGGTGTTTGACGAGAAGGCCGTTGAAAGTTCTCGACAAAACACAATAGATTACCCCATCGCTGAAGTAGTATATCAATTTGTTCAAGGGAAAGATCTGGTCGAGAATATCAGGTCGCTACCAACATGTATGCGTAATTTGAATGCGTGGTACACTAATGCCACAAAGAGAGGGATTGATTGTATCATGGTGCGAGTTAAGGATGAGCACTACTTCCAAGAATACTCTGTGAGCGTTGACTTCCTCGAACTTTTTCAGTTATACAATCTCCGGGCCATCGACAAATCTATCATCAGTTGCTATTGTCTGTAAGTGATTTATTAATATAATTTGAGAAGTCTTTAGCTCAGCTCATTCATTGTCTGCAAATTATCCTCAATTTAATCTTTTGTGCGCTATATTATGCAGATCGAAGAAGCTCGAATGCAAAAGGGATGAAATCACGGACATTGGGTTCATTGACCCAGATACAATGCATGAAAAAACCATAGAAGATCCCATCTATAACAAGGATACACCAGAGACTTTGCTAAGGTTTTTGAAGCGACAACGTGACAAAAAGATAATACTTTGGCCTTACAACTTCAAGTAAGTGTAACTGTCTTATAACACATTCTATTTTGCTCACCATATGTTAAAATTTTAACTGATGACTTATATCTATGACACTGCATATTTAAACGTGCGCAGGTTCCACTTTATTCTTATCGTCATTAAAATGTACGATGGAGAGGTTGAAGTCTTTGACTCACTAACCAAAGAGCCTATACTATACAAGTCGGCTTTTGATATGCTCAAAAGGTAATTTTAATTCTTATCGGTTTTTTCGTTAATTTCCTGATATCAACAAATTAATAACTCTTTTATGCATTTTCTTTTGTCGGGCAGCGTATGGCAAACGTTCATCCAGGAAGATCCGACCGGTGGATGGAAACCGAAGCTGATATGGCGTGCGAACAAAGTAAGTACTACTACCTAGGTCCACACACATTTATCATACTTGATTATTATTTGATTGAATTATATTCTTATACAGAAATGCGCGCAACAACCTGAGGGGACTAATCTATGTGGATACTATGTTTGCGAGAACATCCATAAGATTGTCAGCGAGAGAACGAATAATCAAAGGAATAGAGAGGTACGAAAACAATATTCACAAATTTATTTTGTTACCATAACTTGTGCTAAGTTTCAGTCATAATTGTTTGATTGTGATTTGATATATATATACATAGCTCATGTATTCATTTGAATATCATTCTTTTACAGTTGGCAAGAAAGCGTGACAGGCTCCCAATCGAGCACCGCTTCAAAGCAATTGGCGAGGAATTGGCGGGATTTTTTCCTTCGGGACGTCATACCTAACTTCGCAGAGTACCACTATGAATGAAGATCTACATGTAATATATAGCTTGACTCGGAGAGTACCACTATGCTACATGTAATAGATAGTATGCCTCGGAGAGTACCACTATGCATGAAGATCGATCTTCATGCATGTACTACTTAATTTGCGATCTTATGCAATTACATGTGTTATATTATATGCACCAAGTTGATATGCATTACCTTGATCTTCATGTACTCCTAAATCCAAACGCGTTTCTGGCGCATCGACGCGATCCTCGTACGATGAAATGGTCTGATACCCCTAAACCCCTCCTAAAACCCTAAACCCTGAATTCCTTTGGTACCGGTTCGTGTTACAAACCGGTACCAAAGGCCCCTAGCCCTGCTCTCTCCTGGGAGCCAACGTGGAGGCCCCTTTAATACCGGTTTGTAAGGAACCGGTACCAAAGAGGGGGGGGCTTTTGTCCCGAATTTTTTGTACCGGTTTGATTTCCGGTACAAATGCCCCTCTGGAACCGGTATTGATGTCCATTTTTGGACTAGTGGTATGATCTGATATGTTTAAACGGACACTACAGGAATTTCAAGATACGCCGACGGCCAATAGCCCTCGGCATGGGCTCAATTGCCGTCGGCGTAGTCCAGCCCTCGGCGTAGCCCCTCGGCGTAAATGCCCCTCAGCGTAGCTCTATTTTACCGTCGGCGTAGCTAATGCCGTCGGCGTAGTCTATGCCGACGGCTTTGCCCTCGGCGTAGCCCCGTCGGCATAGTTTATAATTTTTTTAAAAAAAGTTCAAATTTTTTTGAATTTTTTTTAATCTTTGAATTGTTTGACTCGCTAATCTCTCAATTAGAATATTTTTTACACTAATTACACTTAATCTTTGGTCAAATTTAAGTCTTGATCAAACTTCCCGATCGGTCACCCATTCTCACACTACTCCACCTCCAGCACGCTTAACTTCTCTGTTCCATCCGGATGAGTGTCCACGAAGCAAATTATACCTTGTTGATAATACTACCATATCAATCCTATTAACCCTTATACCACTATGTCACATGTCATTGGTTTTAAATTTCCAAACTATATATTAAGTAAACAACAATAAATAAGTAATAAATATATTGAATTCCAAACTATATAATAAGTAAATAAAAATCAATAATTAATAAATATATTGAATAATTTATATCTTTAAATCTATAAATTAGAATTCGACAAATTATATGTCTAAATTGATAAGAAAAATGAGAGGAATCCAAATATGATATTCATATGTAATGTTTTTATGTTTTATTTAATTTTGAATTTCTTATGCTCATTTTTGAATTTAATGTATCATGAGTGATATCTCGAACTAATGAGATTTACATTGAAAAAATCATAAACAATTCAAAAAAAATTAAAAAAGGAAAAACCTTCACACATAGTCTTATTATGTCAAATACTAACGAGTCCACTTGATAAATAAGTTCTACATAGTTTTCTTATGCCATACCCCCGCTTTACCCCGTTAACCCTCGCTTTACTCCGTTGATAAACGGCGGGCATGAACCTTCTTAGTTAGGGGTCGAATTTTGCAAAACTCTTTGTGTATCTATAATTAAATAACATGTTGTGTATCTAAAAGTGATTTTTTCAAAAAATCATGAGGAAGCCATGATGGAGTTGTAGTTCAAATTTACCCTGCTTCCTGCTGAATTGGCAAGAGATTGCCTTTTTTGTGGAAGGTTAATGCAAAGATTCACACACATAAATAATTGGTGATATATACATAAATGTGTCCTAATATTGTTTAAAATTATGGTGGTCTAGTTTTTTAATGTATTTTCAGTACTTCCTTCACAAAAAAACCCAATTTTGACACTTAGAAAATGGAAATTAATTTTTTATGCATAGAAAATGAAAAATCTAAATATGAACTTTGTTTGCCATCCCAATATGCACACATGTGCACAATATGGGGTCATTTGAACAAACTATTCTATAATTCGGGTTATGACCTAGCTCATGTGGCTTGAAAGCCATGCAACTTTGTACATGATAGGTCATTTTTGAGAAGAGGTTTCTATAATATTTGCAATAGTCCAAGTTTATTATTTTTCCTCATAACTAGGAAACTGAAAGAGCATTTGCCCCCATGTGTGGTTTTGGTAATTAATGACAATCCCTATGGACTAATGTTTGCATCGAGTTATATTTGTAGGACTTGTCCGTAGACAACGCTTGAGCCATATGTTGGTTTCAAGGTTGTAAGAAGATGCAAATAAAGAAGTTTATGTGATGATCAAGGGAGTTGAGCCTATAGAAGACATCATCATTATGAAGGAAGAAGATGAAGTCCAATGTTGATCAAGTCGAAGCGCAAGTTCGAGATAGGTATATAGAAGATATCATTTGCTTAAAGCTCTGTGTCCATTTGGTGTTAATGGACATGTGAAGATATTTCTACTAGTGTCTCTCCCATAGTGAAGTATGGGGGAGCAATCCGCAAGACTTCACCGAGCAAGCGCAATCAAGAAAGGTAGTCCAACTTGAGAAGATCAAGATCGTCACTATCTAGCTCAAGTGGAAGGCGCAAGGCAAAGGTATGATCTTGATAGGGTTTCTTTCTTACCGGTCTCATAGTGTTTGGGAGACCGGGTTTTAGGATCGATAGCCGTACTATCAAGAGGGGCTCTCGAGTGAGTAACTTATTCGTATTGTTCGGAGAGAGCTCAAACCTTTGCATACTTGGCATTATCTTTCTTGGTTCTTATTTGGCTTTTATCCATGTGAGGTTCTAGAGCTTGTGGTTATTTCCATGACAAGCTCTAGCTCATCAAAAACAGATTTTGTATGGAACTCTAATTGCGTTTTTTTGTGTTTGGAGGTTTTACCGGTTCATCTTTATAGCTAAGTCAAACCTTTTATCATTTGGTTTCATCCTCCTTTGTTGGACTATGATGTTTCTATGGATGATGGTGTAGAGCTCATCGTGGTGATTCCAACGAGCCCAAGATCATCGAAAACGGAGTCCGGATGCAAAAGTTATCGTTGTTTTCGTGTTGCTCGCTTTTCTTGGGCGGAATATCCGGCCCAGTTTTGGAAATATCCGGCCGAAATATCCGGCCTCAAATGTGAGTGACGCGCGCCTCGCCTTTTTCTGATCCTTAGCCGTTTTTAGGGGTGGCCGGAATATCCGGCCCAGTTTTGGAAATATCCGGCCGAAATATCCAGCCCCAAATCTGAACGACGCGCGCGAAGTCCTTAGCAGTTTTTTGAGGGGGCGGAATATCCGGTCCAAACTTGGACCGGAATATCCGGCCCCTGCAGTACTGCAACGGCTACAATCCCAGGAGGGGTATAAATACCCCTCCCCTTCTTCAAGCTTGGGTTAGCTCGTTTTTCCCCTCTCTCTTCCTCCATTGTTGACCTTGGAAAGCTTGCCCATCTCTCAATTCCTCCCATGATTCTTGCATATCTTTGAGGGAAAAGAGAGAGGAGATCTAGATCTATATTTCCACCAATCACTTCCTCCTCTTTGTGAGGGGAACCCATTGGATCTAGATCTTGGAGTTCTTTGTGGATTTCTTCCTTTGTTCTTCCTCTCATATCCCTCCATAGCATTTGTTGCATCGGTTTGAGTTCTCCTCGGAGATTCGGTAGTGAAAGTTCGTTGAGCTTTTTACTCTTGGGTTCTTGGAACCCTAGACGGCTTAGTGGCTTAGTGGTTACTTGGGGACCTCCAATTAAGTTATGGAGATCTTCCCAAGCTTTGTGGTGCCTCCGTGGCAATTACTTGGGGACCTCTAATTACGTTGTGGAGATCTTCCCAAGCTTTGTGGTGCCTCAGTGGTGATTCTTGGGAGCCTCTAATTGAGTTGTGGAGATTGCCCCAAGCTTGTACGGGTTCGGTGACCGCCCTCAAGTGTCCCATAGTGGTCGGATCTTCCATCTTGGTGGGAGGGCTCGAGGAGATTACGGTGAGCCTCCGTGGCGTTTGGGGAGCCTTGTGCCTCCACACCGCTCCAACGGAGATTAGCACTCGCAAGGGTGTGAACTTTGGGATACATCATTGTCTTCGCGTCCCTCGGTTATTTCTATACCCGAGCTCCCTTACTTATGCAATTTACTTTGTGATAGCCTTCGTGCTTGAAGTTATATATATCTTGCTATCTCATAGTTGCTTATCTTGTCTAGCATAAGTTGTTGGTGCACATAGGTGAACCTAGTTTGTTTAGGTTTTGTATGCTTGGCAAATTAAACGTTAGTTTTATTCTGCATTTGTCAAGCCACTCGTAAAAGTTTTAAATCGCCTATTCACCCTCCCTCCCCCTCTAGGCGACATCCTTGTACTTTCAATTGGTATCAGAGCAAGGTCTCTCACTTGAGGGCTTCACCGCCTTGAGAGCAAAGATGTCGGCTAGGGGATTAGTGCACAATGACACCTTTATATTTGATGGCACTAATTATGATATATGGAAAATTTGCATGCTTAATCATTTTCGTGATATGGACCCAAATATAGAGAGAATTCTAGATATGGGTTTCTCTCCTCCTAAGGATTCTCAAAGTCTATCTTTAGAGGAGAAGAGAAACTCTTATCTTAATTCTCGAGCTACTAATGTGCTTGTTGATTGTGTGAGCAATGCAGTTATTCTTGCAATCATGCCTTTCCGTAGCGCTCATGAGTTTTGGACAAAGATTCAAGACAAATATGACATGTCCAACAAGATTGAGGATGATTATATTCCCTCCACTTCCGGTCATGATGAACTCTCTTCCACTTCACCAAAGTGTAGCAAGACACAAGGTAACTCTATGGTTAATGGTGATGGAAATTGCAATGTTGATAGTAAGCTTACTTGTGATGATCATTCATCTCTATCTCATTGCCATGCTTCATCTTTGGACTTAAACACTTCTAGCACCATAAATGCTTTACATGCTTGTGTTGATAGTCCTTGCATATCATGTGTATGCTCCTTGAACACATCTCATAATGATATGCTTACTTCGTCTTGTTGCCATGATATAAATGCCTCTAGTTCCTCTAGTTGTTGCGTGTCTAACAATGTAGAGGAAACCGGAAATTCTATTGGCCAAGACATGATCTCGCTTGGTGCTTCAAGTATTTATTCATCATCATCAATTGCTTCCCACATTTGCCTTATGGCTAGGGCTTCAAAAGTAACTCCTTCTTTGGAACCCAATATATCTAGTGATGATGAGAATGAGGATAATGAAGAAGAATATGATGATCTTGCTTCTTTATTTGAGAAGAGTGAAATGTTTTTTCATGCTATTCGTAAGAATAAAATTGCTTGCTCTTACTTCTATAAGATTTTGGCTATTGCCACCGAGAGCAATAAAATTATTGAGGAGCATGAGAATACCATTTTTAAAATGCAAGGTCATGCCCGTGATTACGCGGATGAGATTGCTGATCTAAAAGAAGCTCTAGAAGAAGAACAAACCACCAAGGAATCTCTTGAGGAGACCTTTACTTTAGAATTATCTAAAATAAAGAAATCCTATGATAGAACTCTTGTGGTGGTAAATAATTTTGAAACTAAATATGAAGAGCTTGTAGTTACTTATGCTAAACTCCTTGAGAATGTTGTGCTTCTTAAAAATGACTCTAGGGTCATTTCGTGTGAGCCCATCATTCTCACCGAGTCGCATGAGCAACTTAAAGCTTCAAATTCAAATGAGCTTACTAAATTGTATTCTCCGCTTTCTATTAGTGATGATGCTTGTGCTACTAACTCTACTTCTTGTGAAGCATCCATCTTGAAGGAGAATGTTGAGCTAAGGGCTCAACTTGATTTGCTAACTAGCAAATATGGGAAATTGGAAGAAAATCATGGAAAGCTCTCTAGCTCCCATGAGGATCTTCTAGCTTCCCATGATAGGCTAAAATTAGCTCATGAGGCTATTATGTCAAAGGTAACATCTAGTGAGCCTCATGTGGACATTTGCACTACTTCTCAAAATGCCATATTGCCTTGTGCTAGTCCTAGTAATTCATCCACTCATAACATTGCTACATCTTGTGATGAATTACTTTCCTTTCCTTGTTGCTCTAACAATGAAGCTTCTACTTCCTCTAGTACTTGTGTTGTTACTAACCATGTAGAGGAAATCGAAGAGCTCAAGGCCCAAGTCTCTTCTTTGAAGAAAGACTTGGTAAAGAGTCATGAAGGGAAATCCAAACTCGGCAATATGTTGAGTGTGCAAAAATCCCCCAATGACAAGAGTGGACTTGGGTTTATCTCCAACAACAACAAGAAGTCCACGGTTAACAAGAAGAAGAAGGGCCAAGGACAAGTCAAAGATCTGGCCAAGATTGTTTGCTTCAAGTGCAAAATTGAAGGGCACCATGTTAGATCTTGCCCTTTGAAGAAGAAGGCATTAGTTGAGAAGCAACAAGGGAAGCGGCCTCAAGTTCAAGGGCACGCTCAACCTCGAGTTGAAGAAATGCCACTTCCCAAGAAGAATCAAGCTAATGCTCCCATTGCGGAGAAATCAAGTGAGAAGAAGGTGAAGAAAAGAACTTGCTACATATACCGTGAGAAGGGTCACCTTTCTTCTTCATGCACTATGGGTAACTCATCCAACCCTATCATAATTGATGATGCTTATTCCCTTTGCAAGGATAAGGTTGGCAATATGTTTGCCAAATTTGTTGGTACTCCATGTGGTGTCAAGAAAAGAACCATTTGGGTGGCCAAGCCTATTGTGACTAACCTCTTAGGACCCAACTTAGTTGGGGACCATCACACCAAAACTTGATCAATAGGTGTTTGTTGCAGGGCATTGGAGACTTGGCTATATCATGAAGAATTAAGGGATCTTCATCAATATATTGTCTCAAATCAAGTCAATCGGATTATCTTGTTTATATCATATATCCAATGTTCCTCTTTGCGGTAACATGTACTCAACTTATCTACATTGAAAGTTACTCGCCCCTTTTGCATGTGTTGGTTATGTTCCATTACATGTGTTGGTATATGTTGTGCTACCTACTTGTTTTATTTTGATTAATCAAGTATGTACTTGTGGGTTTGCATACCATGTATGTGTGTTTGTGTTTGAGCCTTATTGCATCTTCGTTTATATTATTTGGCTTTTTGAGAGACTAATGGACTATCCATTTTGGGGGAGTGATATGCTTTGGCACTTCACAATCCTAAATATGTGTGCACATGAGGAATACCACTTAGTGTTTATATTTTAAATTATCTAGTCTCTATGTGGTATGTCATGCTCATGAGAAATTCAAATTCTATAATGTCCATTAATCATCTCATGTTGGATTTTATTTGTCTCTTGTGAAAATAAATGCTTTATCACATTATGGGGGAGAAATATGCTTTGTGCATACTACAAACCAATAAAATGTGTATATTTGAGGTTGTGTCACATAGTGTTGATATTGCAAATTATCTTTCTTCTATGTGACATGTTTGCTCAAACAAGTTTCAATTTGCCAAATTGTTTTATTGCTCTTGTTTTGGATCTTGTTTGTGAGATACATTCTTGGTAGGGTTTTCCTAAAATGTGGAATTCTATATCAAAGTTGGAAAACCATTTGCTTCAAGTTATCCAAATCATTGCTTTGCATGATTGTTTAACTATTTGAGTCTATCAAGAATATCTTCTTTAGCATGGTGTTTAATTCTTATCCTTTTCATATGCTTCTTGTTGTGAAGATGATCTTGGATTTATGTGTAAAATACCACCGGGAAATTAATAACTCCAAATACCTCTTGTCCTTGGACAATTGGTACTCTATCATGTGGTATATATATATTGATCATCTTTTTATTGGCTATTGCTTTTAATTACCTTATCTCTTGCCAAGGAATATATTTGTTTTAAATTCCCATTGTCTTTCTTAACTCTTGTGATTCCATTTGATTTTGTTGAACTTGTTTTGTGTTATTCTTAATGTAGGTTGAGATGATGATCCCATTTGTGTGCATTTTGTATTTAAATGCAAAATCATAAATAATGCACTAATCTTGGGGGAGCTCTCCTATATTTTCTATAACATACTCTTGCGGCTTATTTCAATTGGTATTGGTTACTGTTGGAAGACAAATCTTTTTGTTTTTGGTACTTAGTGTGCCATCATAAAAGAGTGGAGAGTTTGGTTTGTTTGTTGGAACCTTGCTCTCTTTGGGAGAATGGTTATCTCTTTTCTTGATTTTGCTCTATATTCTTAAAATGAGATAAGTCATTGGGCATGTGTGTTTTAGTGATCCTTTATGCTCATTGGCGTTTGCTTTGTTCACTTGGTGGACTTTGGAGTCAATCTTGTGTTGAGTTGATTCTTTGATATAATTTGGACAACCTTTAGTTCTTCACACCTTTGTGTGACTTCTTGGTCTTCTTGGTGTTTTTTCTAAATTGTATCTCTTTTGGCTCTTGAATGTCTTGTGCATGCATATTTACTAAATGTATACTCTATGGCATGCTTTGCTTTCTTTGATCCAATATATAGGGTAAACTCCAATAAATCCTAAATCGGCTAAGAAGTGCATGAAATTTAAGTTCATATCTATATGCACATATTTATGTGGAGCTTGTCCTATATATTGTAGTGTCTCTAACTACTTCGGACCCAATAAGTTTGGGGACCATATTGTACTTGAATTTGTTTTAGGTACATGGGAGATATATTGGTGCTTGTCTCAATAATAAGCATGAAGCACTGACTAGTTGATAATTTGTGGCAAGCTAGGATTATTGAAGAACTCCTATCTACTACATCCTTCAAATGGTATCTCGGTAACAAGTATCTTATTCATGCATACTTTTCTAGCATCTAACCTTGTGTGGGTCATTTTATGGCATGAAAATCTTTATTTGCAAAGATCCTAATGAAACCTCTCTATTGAAAATATGAGTAATTTGAGATGAGTGCATATTTTGGGGAATATATAAAATCATGCTCATGATTCACCCTTCCCAAATATGTCTATCTAGCAATTTTATTGCATATCAATTCCTCAAGTTCCTCACATGTGCAATATTGATGAAAGTGCAAATTTAGTTCTTTCTTTTGGTATACTTATTCGTGATACTTGTTGCTTTTCTCAAAACATCCCAACTTTCTTCTTTCCCTTGTTGATATTTGTGATGTCTTTGACATATTTGTGGTTGAAGTTCTTCAATATGCAATAAGATAAATTGAACCTTTGGCCATACTTTAAAATAAAAAATCTCATTGGTATATTGCATGAACTTGTTTGGATATCATGTTCTATTCTTTGTATCTATTTTATGTGTACATGTTTCTTTGTGATAATTATCTTTGTGATGTTGTCTACTTAGAAACTTATACACATGAGAGATGATATCTCCTTATTTGATATCTTTTTTAAACCTTGTGTGTTGGGATGGAATGCTAAGCAAAATCATTCATTGAGGACTATGTGGATGCTCTATGTACATCTTTGTACTAGTATTATAATATGCTTTGTCATTCCTATCACACATTCCTTTGGTTGAGCCGTTTAATATGTTGGTTCCTTATTTGTTGCTCAACCATTTTCTTGATGCAAGTGTTAAGCTTGATTTCTTTTCTATGGTCTCTTGCTAATGGTTCCTTTTAAATGGTATTGAGGGAGTGAGGATTCCATGTTGTGCAAATTGTATTCAAATGCAAACATTCTATCTTGTGCATGTAGCTTGGGGAGCTTCTTCATATTATTTAGAGCATTGTTTTGGTCTTCTCATAATATCTTTATTTGATTCGCTATTTGGATCTTTTGATTGCTATCTTCATTTGTTGGAAGTTTAACCATCATGTCATCCTATTTTGTTTGCAATCTTTGATCCTCAATATAGTTTGATTTCCTCCAAATTCTTGTCCTTGAATTTGTGCATGTGTTTTCACCTTTTTTGTGGCATGCACACCTTGAGGAGGAACTCTCACTATATGGGCCTTCTAAGCGTTTCCACCCATTTTGGCAATGGATGCCAATGGGGGAGAAGTTTCGAGGGTTTGAAAGGAATTGGGTTTCACGCTTTTGTTTTGTTCTTAAACATTTGCCTTGCATGCTTTGCATGGTTGAGTATATATAGTGGAAACTCCACCAACAACATTGGTTGGCAATATATGCAATGAAATTCAAGTTCATTCACACGTGCATAGATTGTGGGGGAGTTTGCTCTATATATGATGGTTCTACTAACATCACATACTTTTGTAGTATTTGATGTTAGTGTAACCATCTTAGTCCTTTAAATTCATTATATAAACCCTCTCAAAGAGATTGTCATCAATTACCAAAATGGGGGAGATTGAAAGAGCATTTGCCCCCATGTGTGGTTTTGGTAATTAATGACAATCCCTATGGACTAATGTTTGCATCGAGTTATATTTGTAGGACTTGTCCGTAGACAACGCTTGAGCCATATGTTGGTTTCAAGGTTGTAAGAAGATGCAAATAAAGAAGTTTATGTGATGATCAAGGGAGTTAAGCCTATAGAAGACATCATCATTATGAAGGAAGAAGATGAAGTCCAATGTTGATCAAGTCGAAGCGCAAGTTCGAGATAGGCATATAGAAGATATCATTTGCTTGAAGCTCGGTGTCCATTTGGTGTTAATGGACATGTGAAGATATTTCTACTAGTGTCTCTCTCATAGTGAAGTATGGGGGAGCAATCCGCAAGACTTCACCGAGCAAGCGCAATCAAGAAAGGTAGTCCAACTTGAGAAGATCAAGATCGTCACTATCTAGCTCAAGTGGAAGGCGCAAGGCAAAGGTATGATCTTGATAGGGTTTCTTTCTTACCGGTCTCATAGTGTTTGGGAGACCGGGTTTTAGGATCGATAGCCATACTATCAAGAGGGGCTCTCGAGTGAGTAACTTATTCGTATTATTCGGAGAGAGCTCAAACCTTTGCATACTTGGCATTATCTTTCTTGGTTCTTATTTGGCTTTTATCTATGTGAGGTTCTAGAGCTTGTGGTTATTTCCATGACAAGCTCTAGCTCATCAAAAACGGATTTCGTATGGAACTCTAATTGCATTTTTTTGTGTTTGGAGGTTTTACCGGTTCATCTTTATAGCTAAGTCAAACCTTTTATCATTTGGTTTCATCCTCCTTTGTTGGACTATGATGTTTCTATGGATGATGGTGTAGAGCTCATCGTGGTGATTCCAACGAGCCCAAGATCATCGAAAACGGAGTCCGGATGCAAAAGTTATCGCTGTTTTCGTGTTGCTCGCTTTTCTTGGGCGGAATATCCGGCACAGTTTAGGAAATATCCGGCCAAAATATCCGGCCTCAAATCTGAGTGACGCGCGCCTCGCCTTTTTCTGGTCCTTAGCCATTTTTAGGGGTGGCCGGAATATCCGGCCCAGTTTTGGAAATATCCGGCCGAAATATCCAGCCCCAAATCTGAACGACGCGCGCGAAGTCCTTAGCAGTTTTTTGAGGGGGGCGGAATATCCGGTCCAAACTTGGACCGGAATATCCGGCCCCTGCAGTACTGCAACGGCTACAATCCCGGGAGGGGTATAAATACCCCTCCCCTTCTTCAAGCTTGGGTTAGCTCGTTTTTCCCCTCTCTCTTCCTCCATTGTTGACCTTGGAAAGCTTGCCCATCTCTCAATTCCTCCCATGATTCTTGCATATCTTTGACGGAAAAGAGAGAGGAGATCTAGATCTATATTTCCACCAATCACTTCCTCCTCTTTGTGAGGGGAACCCATTGGATCTAGATCTTGGAGTTCTTTGTGGATTTCTTCCTTTGTTCTTCCTCTCATATCCCTCCATAGCATTTGTTGCTTTGGTAGGATTTGGGAGAGAAGGATTTGAGCACTTCGTGTGTTCTTGCCATTGCATTTGGTGCATCGGTTTGAGTTCTCCTCGGAGATTCGGTAGTGAAAGTTCGTTGAGCTTTTTACTCTTGGGTTCTTGGAACCCTAGACGGCTTAGTGGCTTAGTGGTTACTTGGGGACCTCCAATTAAGTTGTGGAGATCTTCCCAAGCTTTGTGGTGCCTCCGTGGCAATTACTTGGGGACCTCCAATTAAGTTGTGGAGATCTTCCCAAGCTTTGTGGTGCCTCAGTGGCGATTCTTGGGAGCCTCCAATTGAGTTGTGGAGATTGCCCCAAGCTTGTACGGGTTCGGTGACCGCCCTCAAGTGTCCCATAGTGGTCGGGTCTTCCATCTTGGTGGGAGGGCTCGAGGAGATTACGGTGAGCCTCCGTGGCATTTGGGGAGCCTTGTGCCTCCACACCGCTCCAACGGAGATTAGCACTCGCAAGGGTGTGAACTTCGGGATACATCATTGTCTCTGCGTCCCTCGGTTATTTCTATACCCGAGCTCCTTTACTTATGTAATTTACTTTGTGATAGCCTTCGTGCTTGAAGTTATATATATCTTGCTATCTCATAGTTGCTTATCTTGTCTAGCATAAGTTGTTGGTGCACATAGGTGAACCTAGTTTGTTTAGGTTTTGTATGCTTGGCAAATTAAACGTTAGTTTTATTCTGCATTTGTCAAGCCACTCGTAAAAGTTTTAAATCGCCTATTCACCCCCCCCCCCTCTAGGCGATATCCTTGTACTTTCAGTAACCTAAAATGACACAATGCGAAGGCTTTACATTTTTTTGAATTTTTTTGAACTTCTTATGCTCGATTCAAAATGCGATCGAAACGGCGGGCATGAACCTTCTTAGCTAGGGGTTGAATTTTGCAGAAATATTTATGGATCTATGATAAAACATCTACTTGTGAGCCTGAAAATGGTTTTTTGAAAAAATCATGAGAAAACTATGATCCAGTTGTAGTTCAAATTTACCTCGCTTCCTGCTTAATCAGCAAGAGTTTGTCTTTTTTGTAAAAGGTTAATGCAAATCTTCATACACACACAAAAATGGTGATATATACGTAAAATATGTCCTACTATTATTGAAAATTAGGGTGGTATAATTTTGTAATGTATTTTCAGTACTTCCTTCACCAAAAAAACCCAATCTTGACACTTAGAAAATGGAAATTGATTTTTTGATGCATAAAAAATGAAAACTCCCAATATAAACTTTGTTTGTCATCCCAATATGCATAATATGGGATCATTTGAACAAACTATTCCATGATTTGGGTCATGACCTAGCTCATCTGGCTTGAAAACCATGAAACTTCATACATGATAGGTCATATTTGAGAAGGGGTTTCTACAATATTTGCAAGAGTCCAAGTTTAACTTTTTTCCTCATAACTAGGTCACATAACATGACACAATGCGGAGGTTTTATATTTTTTGATTTTTTTTTGAATCTGTTAGGCTCGATTTAAAATGCGGTCAAAACGGCGGGCATAAACCTTCTTAGCTAGGGGTTGAATTTTACAGAACTATTAATGGATCTCTGATAAAACTTCTACTTGTGAACCTGAAAATATTTTTTTAGAAAAATCATGGGCAAATTATGATGTGGCTCTAGTTCAAATTTTCCCAACTTCCAGCTGAATCAAAACCCTAAATCCATAAAATGAAAATCCTAACAAATTAAATTAATTAGTTCTAAATTTTGGAAGGTTTAGATGAATAGATCTTATTTTTCTGCAAATTTTGATATATTATTTGTATTTTTGTGAATTAAAATGATTTAGTTATGATTTTTCTAAGATTAATGTGATAAAATGGAAAATAGCTATGCCGAGGGCATTGCCGTCGGCGTAGAGAAGGCCGTCGGCGTAGCTATCTTACGCCGATGGCAGTTCTACGCCGATGACTATTTTCGTGGGCTGCCTAGCTCGTGGCCTACGCCGACGGCACCGACGTTTGGCCGTCGGCGTTGACGTTGGCCGTCGGTGTATTGCGTCATTCCCGTAGTGGGAGTGCATCATCTGATTTACATGTCGTTTTACCTTGTATATTTAGAGTTTAAATGAAGTAGTGAAAATCAGAAAACATCAATCTCAAACGTGTAATATAGCGTACGTGTTCCCAGGTAGAGGTTTTCTTTTACTATTTCAGAAGCTTGACGTGGTCCTATTTGTTTTTTCTTTCAAAACCGTTCCAGGTCCTAATATTTTTCCACAACCGTGTCGAGGTCCTATGTCTTGTTCTGGGGTCCTGATTTCTGATAGTTGCCCTAGTCCTATACCCCTCTTTTTATCTAGCATTTGTTGTCTTCAGAATTTCAGAAAAGGAAAAGCAGTCAAGATTATTGCAAGATTAAAGAGCTAACAACTACATGTCCTGGTGCAGATATTATCGTATGTACTTTTGTTTGCGGGGTCAATGGGATTGTATTAATAGTGTCATCACAATCCCTAGAGATACGACTCAAAAGAAACTCAGGAGCCGATCCTAACCAAACATTGGTCCTATCTTGTAACATGCTAAGTCTAGCTTAACTCATGACTTACAATATTCTGATCCCTATGAATCTTATTGACTCCAATAATCCTAGGAGAATTGGGAATACTCTGAAGGTCAGCCACCATGTTTCCCAAGTTTGAGTAGTCTTTACTATCACTCTTAGCGAAACCGACCAACTGTAGACAATCTGTCTCAATGATCATATCTTCCGTCGTATGTACTTAATTGGCACTTCTTTATAACCTGCGGATGTCATTTTCTTCGCTTTGAACTAGCCAGCAGTCCTGGTTGCAGAAGGTTTCGTCGTCATCGGTGCCGTAAGTTGCAGGGTAACCAGTGATTTGAGTTGCGTGAATCCCAAATCTCGCTATATTAAACTGAAGACATGTTGTTAAACTAGGAATGGACATGGCGTTCGCCGCATAAAACGAAAATGCAGGTTCCATTTGATAGAGAACGAGTCCTGTTGCGTGCGAACTCTTGAGTCTTGAGTCCTTGTTTTAGCTGATGATCAGAAAGGCGATGTGTTAAGTTATCTCTGCTACATCCCTGTAAGATGTTTCTGCTCTTTACACACTGGCAATGCCAATGAGCATGCAAAAGTGCGAAGTAGAGCAACTGGCCAATGGATTGGAAAAGGTGAGAATATGATATCCCAGTGGCTGGACGGGGCAACTCGGGTGCGTTCTGTCTGAAAGAAGCTGTGCGCGAGAAAGCGGAGGCAAGTAGGCACATTCGATCGGTCCTGACAGAATGCTTGCTACATTACCGTCACGGTATGAAATGCAGGCTAATTATGGCGTTCAAGTGTCAAATTACGCGACTGAACCAATCTGCTTTGTACGTGCATTTAATCACTGCTTTGTGAGCTCGATCAAAACGGAGAAACCGGAATAGAAACCAGATTAAGCTGCTGTGCCGGTGCTGGCTGCTCGTTAAGTGGCCAACACTGGCCGTATCATACATTATCTATGGCATGTTGTCATGTCATTTCCAACAACCTTATCCTGCGTCCTCCAATGGCGCAGCCTGCCTCAGGTGCTAATTTAAGTTTCTTTTGCAGGAATCCACGGTGCATGGCCAGTTGTCAGCCACAGGGGAGCGAGTTGTTTGGCCCCTTTTGCTGCGGCCAATATATGGCCTTTCGATCAAAGCTGATAGGTAAAGCAACCCGAGTTGGCTAATGATCTGTTGAAGATTTGGCTCCTCGGTTAACATCGCAAGGAGTAAGGAGAGAGAACAACCAGGACTGTAGTACTGACGCTAGGTCGAAGGCAGCAGTGCACTGGACTGGACGGGCGCTTTCAACGCCTAAATCATCGACCATAGAATGGGGGACGGGCACACGACCGAAATCGAGATCCGAGAGATCTGGCTGACTGATCGGCGGGCTCGGATGAGATTGTTCTGCCTCGCCTTCAGAGCGAGAACAATAGTGTAGCCAGCAGCCGGCTACAGCATTTTGTCATATCATATATAGTCAACATATAGCTAGCATGTATAATAGTGGGCTATAAAAATGTACTACTTTATTAATATATGGCCCACCTTTCACTCTCACAAACTATCTAGGAGCACGTGCTAGAGCTGGCTCTTGCATAAGAGTCCACCTACCTTCTCTTTCCTAACCTCACTCCTCCAACTAAGCAAAGATATAATATTTTATCTCTTATAGCCACCTGAGTCTACTCTATTGTACTTGCTCTCACGGGCTCGCTCGATGCATGTCTGCCATCTGCCAGCATGCTTAGCCCTGTCCCTGTGACGGTGGAGAGGTCTACTTGCAGTATGGACCGAAACAACGGACAAGCCTACTTCCAGGACGATTCCTGTACGCCGCCCATTGCGGCGCGGGAGGCTCGCGCCGCGCACCCCGTGGCCCAGTGGGCCGACCCTTTTAATTTTCTTCTAATTTTTATGCTTTTTCTTTTTTCTTCCTTTGTCTTTTTCCTTTTTTTATTTTATTTTTACTTTTTCAAAAAAAAGTTTAGAATTTAATTTTTCTTCAGGATTTTAAAAATTCTTCATGTTTTTTCAAAAAATATTCATGAATTAATTTTAGGTTCATAGATTTTGAAAATTTGTTCATGAATTTTTCAAAAAAATGTTCTTGATTTTTGAAAATTTATTCATGATTTTTAAAAAATTGTTCACATGTTTTGAAAAGTTGTTCATTATTTTTGAAAAAATGTTCATGTTTTTCAAATTTTATTCATAACTTTCTAATTTTTTTCACAATTTTAAAATTTGTTCATTATTTTCAAATACTTCATGAGTACTCAAAAAATTGTTCAGATTTTGAATTTTAAAAAATGGTCAGATTAAAAATGTTCAGATTTTGAATTTTGAATTTTTTTCAGATTTAGAATATATTTATTTTCAAAAAGTGTTTTCATTTTTGAAAATTTTCAGATTTTGAAAAAACACAAAAGAAATAACAGAAAAAGGAAGGAAAAATAAAATAATGAAAAGGAGAGGAATACCTGATGGGCTAGCCCATCTTCTTGTTCCCTTCAGGCAGCGCGTGCCTCTGGCGCCGCAGCGAGCGGTGTCCTAGAGCTCCCTACTTCTAGTGAGGAGCCCTGTCACTGTGACAGTGGTGTTCGCAGGTATTTATTTTTATATACTTACCCATGGCACACCAACTAAACTGGTGCGCCACAAGTAAGGCCATACTAGTGGCCCAACACATGTTGGTGCGACACTGGTAAATATTAGTAGAACGTGGTGCACCACAAGTCAGTCATTCTTCTATAAGCTATTTCCCTCTAGAGAATCCCCACCACGCCCGAGGTGGAGCCGAAGCAAGAGGAGCACTTTGGCGCGAGGTGGCGGATCTAGAAAAGAAGACCATGTCGGCACCGCCCCTCTAGCGAGCCATCACCTCGTCGTAGTCACGGCTGTTTCCCACCAGGTGTGGCGGCCGCGCTTGATGAACTGCGAGTGGCATACCGGCCCCTTGTACACATCGACATGGTATTGTTCTAGGGAGAGGGGGAGAAGACGAGGACACTGTTTGGGCGTCGATTTGCCTTTGTGCCACTTGTGGGTGGGCCTCAGGAGGAGAAGAGAGGATTGCGCATTGTCTTCGGGCCGACAAATTTTTAGCATAAATTTATGCAGTGAATAGATCGCAACGAACATCTGGGTCCTTTTGCATCGGGCTGGACACTACAGGAATGGTGAAAGACGCCGACGGCCAAATGTCGGTGCCGTCGGCGTAGGCTATATTTTAGGCAGCCCACGAAGCTGGCCGTCGGCGTAGAATTACCGTCGGCGTAAGATAGCTACACCGACGGCAATGCCCTCGGCATAGCTATTTTGCATTTTACCACATTAATCTTAGAAAAATCATAACTAAATCATTCTAATTCACAAAAATATAAATAATATATCAAAATTTGCAGAAAAATAAGATCTATTCATCTAAACCTTCAAAAATTAGAACTAATTAATTCAATTAGTTAGGATTTTCAGTTTAGGGATTTAGGGTTTTGATTCAGTTGGAAGTCGAGAAAATTTGAACTAGAGCCGCATCATAGTTTTCCCATAATTTTTCTAAGAAATCATTTTCATGTTCATAAGTAGAAGTTTTATCAGAGATCCATAAATAGTTCTGTAAAATTCAACCCCTAGCTAAGAAGGTTCATGCCCGCCGTTTCGACCGCATTTTGAATCGAGCATAAGAAGTTCAAAAAAATTCAAAAAAATGTAAAGCCTTCGTATTGTGTCATTTTATGTTACCTAGTTGTGAGGAAAAATAATAAACTTAGACTATTGCAAATATTATAGAAACCCCTTCTCAGAAATGACCTATCATGTACGAAGTTTCATGGCTTTCAAGCCAGATGAGCTAGGTCATGATCCGAATCATTGAATAGTTTGTTCAAATGACCCCATATTGTGCACATGTGTGCATATTGGGATGAGAAACAAAGTTCATATTAGGAGTTTTCATTTTCTATGCATAAAAAAATCAATTTTCATTTTCTAAGTGTCAAAATTGGGTTTTTTTATGATGGAAGTACTGAAAATACATTACAAAATTATACCAACCTAATTTTCAACAATAGTAGGAAACATTTTATGTATATATCACCAATTTTTTGTGTGTATGAAGCTTTGCATTAACCTTTCACAAAAAAGACAAACTCTTGCCGATTCAGTAGGAAGCGGGGTAAATTTGAACTACAACTGTATCATAGTTTGCCCATGTTTTTTTCAAAAAATCATTTTTAGGTTCACAAGTAGATGTTTTATCATAGATCCATAAATAGTTCTGCAAAATTAAACCCCTAGCTAAGAAGGTTCATGCCCGCCGTTTTGACCGCATTTTGAATCGAGCATAAGAAGTTCAAAAAAATCTAAAGCCTTCGTATTGTGTCATTTTATGTTACCTAGTTGTGAGGAAAAATAATAAACTTGGACTATTGCAAATATTGTAGAAACCCCTTCTCAGAAATGACCTATCATGTACGAAGTTTCATGGCTTTCAAGCCAGATGAGCTAGGTCATGACCTGAATCATAGAATAGTTTGTTCAAATGACCCCATATTGTGCACATGTGTGCATATTGGGATGGGAAACAAAGTTCATATTGGGAGTTTCATTTTCTATGCATAAAAAATCAATTTTCATTTTCTAAGTGTCAAAATTGGGTTTTTTTGTGAAGAAAGTACTGAAAATACATTACAAAACTAGACCACCAAAATTTTAAATAATATTAGGACATATTTTATGTATATATCACCAATTTTTTTTGTGTGTGAAGCTTTGCATTAACCTTTCACAAAAAAGACAAACTCTTCCCAATTCAGTAGGAAGTGGGGTAAATTTGAACTACAGCTCCATCATGGCTTCCTCATGATTTTTTGAAAAAATCACTTTTAGATACACAACATGTTATTATATTAGAGATACACAAAGAGTTTTGCGAAATTCGACCTCTAGCTAAGAAGGTTCATGCCCACCGTTTATCAACGGGGTAAAGTGAGGGTTAATGGAATAAAGCGGGGGTATGACATAAGAAAACTATGAAAAAATTGTTTATCATGTGGACTCATTAGTATTTGACATAAGAAGACTAGGTGTGAAGGTTTTCCTTTTTTGATTTTTTTAATTTTTTATGATTTTTTCAATGTAAATCTCATTAGTTCGAGATATCACTGATGATACATTAAATTCAAAATGAGCATAAGAAATTCAAAATTAAATAAAACATAAAAACATTACATATGGATGTCATATTTGGATTCCTCTCATTTTTCTTATCGATTTAGACATATAATTTGTCAAATTCCGATTTAAAGATTTAAAGATGTAAATTATTCAATATATTTATTAATTATTCATTGTTATTTACTTATTATATAGTTTGAAATTCAATATATTTATTACTTATTTATTGTTGTTTACTTAATATATAGTTTGGAAACTTAAAACCAATGACGTGTGACATAGTGGTATAAGGGTTAATAGAATTGATATGGTAGTATTATCAACAAGGTATAATTTGCTTCGTGGACACTCATCCGGATGGAACAGAGAAGTTAAGCGTGCTGGAGGTGAAGTAGTGTGAGGATGGGTGACCGACCGGGAAGTTTGACCAAGACTTAAATTTGACCAAAGATTAAGTGTAATTAGTGTTAAAAATATTCCAATTGAGAGATTAGTGAGGCAAACAATTCAGAAAAAAATTAAAAAAAAAATCAATTTTTTTAAACTTTAAAAAAAAAAATAGGCTATGCCGACGGGGCTACGCCGACGGCTTTGCCCTCGGCATAGCCTACGCCGAGGGCAAATGCTACGCCGATGGTAAAACAGAGCTCCGCCGAGAGGCATCTACGCCGAGGGGCTGCGCCGACGGCAGCCCTCAGCGTATACTACGCCGACGGCAAAACATGGCTACGCCGAGGGCAATTGGCCATCGGCGTATCTCTTTATTCCTGTAGTGGGAGGGCTAGGTTTCGGCTCTCCTCGTGTCCACACAGATCAAATCGGGCAGACTCAATATATTTTCATCGAGCCGCTGAAGAGCTGCCCTAAAGCAAGAGACACGTGTATTTTGCTTTCCTTTTCAAGACGTGCGCCAGAACCCTACCGGCGGGCCGCTAGACGCGTCCATGTGGGAAATTTCTCATCGGGCTGCTGGCTGCTTCTTCAGATGGCATGTTTGATGCCAATCAGACCCATTGTCAAAACTCACGGCGTTTCACTTTCCAATCAAGACTATGTACTGCCATATATATTACCGTAAGACGCCTATATATATGTAAGCAGCCTATTGGTTCCTATCCAAGCAACAAGGACAAATCTCGGCGGCGCGGCAGATCGATTCTCAAGAAGAGCTAGACGATGGCCATGGGCGCCCCGGAAGCGCCAAGGCTAGACCAAGACCCCCTTCTCCTTTGTTTCTTAGCCATCGTCGTGGTGCCGGCCCTCATCATGGCAGGCTACTATGTCGCCCTCGCCCGTCCGCCCTACTACGAGGAGCCCCACTACTCCGTCGTCATCGACTCCGCCTCCGGCGTCGGCCCGGTTTGTAGCGGCGGCCGGCGCGTGGCGGACCCGGAGTTCAACCTCACCTTCCGCCTCGACTCGCGCGGGCTCTCGCTCCCCGGGTGCGCCGACCGCGGCATGCACCTGGAGGTGTCCTACCGCGGCGCCTTGCTCGCCTCTGCCATCGCCACCACGGAGTCCGTCTGTGTCGATGGGGGGAAGGCGGTGGATTGGCCCGTTGTGGCGAGGGCAGCCGGCGTGGTGGTCCCAGATTCCGTGGCCTGTTGCCTCATAGCAGATGTACACAATGGAGCGGAGGTGTTCGACGTCGCGCTGCTTGGCTCGGCAAAAGAACGGACTGTGCGGCAGTGGACAGGCATTAGTCCTAGTCGTCGTCCAGCTTCAGCGTAGAAATTTATAGCTTACTTGGTTTGTAATAGCAATCTGCAGGCTTGTGACGTACTCCCTCCGATCGAAAAAAGTGTCAAACCCGACATTTATTTCGGATCAGAGGGAGTACTTTTATGTTTTTCTCGTTACTAGCAGGGATGTCAATTTTCAGAGGTTAATTATCGTTTAAGTACTGAGTTATATGCTTGAGTTTGTGCACGAAATTCTCTTCTAACGAAACAAAAAACATCTCTTGAAAACCTTTCTTAAAAACCCATGCTTTTCGTAATTAAATTCCTAATCTACTATAGTTCATCTCTGCTGATCTAGTGTTTGTCCATAACATCTACACTTTCAGGTACTCCTTGTGTTCCATTAAACATGTCACCAATATGGATGTATCTAGACACCAAAATATGTCTAGATATATCTATTTTAGCGACATGTTTTATGGAACGGAGGGAGTACAAAACATTCCATGTACAACTTATGTAAATAGAAAAAAGGAAAATGATGATTAAATATGATTTTTGAAATTCGAAAAAATATGATTAAAAATGCTTAATTGTTTGTATGGTTCCTATGCCTCCTTTTCTTGATCTTGGCTGGAAAGGCAACTGGTCTATTTTTGATGAGGTGTCATCTACACAATTGTTGCTATCGCTGATGTCAGTCTTTGATTGTTGCGGTGAGGTTTTTGTTTTCTTTCTTCTTATATTTTTTTTGGTTGTGTGCATTTTTATGTCTGAATTTATTGTAGTTATTATGTTGTTATAGAGACTGGGTGCAATTGATATTATTTTAATATTTGTAGATTTCCTTTGTTAAAAAACATAATACGCGAGGGGGCTTGTTGCTCCATCTGTACTTACGGATGATCGTAGGTTTGGATCCAGATGCGACATCATTCTTTCGATAAGGGGAATATTAATATTAAGCTGATACCAATTACACTCAGCCTCTGCAACAACAAAATGCCAAGAACTAGTCTAAACATTAAGGATGCACACAGCTAAAAAAAGAAATAGAAATAGAAATAAAACCTCGCCGAAGCGATCTCTAACCGGTGAAAAGTGGTAGTTGTCCACTAACGGCTATTCCTAGCTCGGCTCCGTTAACGCAAATCCGGGAGGAGTCGGTAGTTGGGCACTGGATCCCTTCGAACCTAGAGAACGTGTGACACTGGGTCGGGGTTTGGTGAACCAACAGGTCGCTCCTTTAGTTGAAGTATTGGGTCCCCAGTATAAACAAGCCACCACCGATGGCGACACCTAAACTCCAAGTTTCTCCAAAGCGAGATGCGACATCATGATTTCTTTTTGCATCAAGGCCGACACGCCATCAGAGCATGGCAAGGAGACGGGGGAATACAATATCAAGCCTGATGCGTCGTCGGAGTGCCAAGGAGGAAAAGGAATTGCAAAAGATGAGGGATGATGGTGTGCGGAATTTCAGATCGGTAAATTTGCCCCGTTCTACTCTTATCCTATGTGATAGCTAGGTTCGGGAGGTAGGGGTGGACACGGTTGTCCTTTTATTTGAGACGTGATATGAGGTTTGGTGTTGTTGAGCAGTGTACATGTCCACAGATCAGCTAGATGATGACCAAGATCATGGACTTGTCAATGTGTCATAGCGGAGAACTGACAGGAATTACAGACGATTGCATGAATGCATGCCCAGAGAAACCCTCAAGATATATATTGGTGCAAATTACAATTCACTAATTTAACTGAACCGCACTGGCAGGAACTGAAACGCTAAGGATGACTTAACGTATAATTATTAAAAGTGCTTCTTGCAATGGTAGTGCGACCTGTCACATACATTTTCCGGGAGTATTTTGGTGCACTGTCTTCTTAGACAGTAGGAAAATAAGTACCCGGATCAGCCCACGCGTGTCCTGCACCGGCAGAGCTCCCGCTCCCACTGCTGCTGCCGCCATTGTGCGGCAAGGCCTCAAGGTCCCATCCGGCCTTGACCACCTCCATGACCCATGACTGCTGCGGGTGCGGAGCCTCCGCGTTGGCGGCGGTAGCAGCAGCGTAAGGCAGCGGATCGTCATTCACGCCGGCCTGCCGCCCACCGCCGCGGTACGCGATGCCGTCCTTGATCTTCCTGATAAGGTTCTCCGTGGTCCAGCCGATGCCGACGAGCTGCTCGACGGTGAGGCCCGCGAGGTCCCCGTGGCGGCCGGCCATGGCGTCGTGGAGGAGGAGCATGGTCTCCCGCTGGCGGTTCTCGCGCTCCGCCTTGCGCAGCTGCTCCTGCACCTTGCCGATGCGGTCCCGGACGTAGTCCTCGCCGTCCATCTTCTTCTTGCACTGCTCGACCTCGGGCATGGACTTGTAGCGGTCGATGACGCCCATCGCCTCCGGGAGCGACGGCCACGCCAGCACCGACCCGTCCTCCAGCACGATGATCAGGCACGCGTCGATGCCGCACAGGACGGACAGCTCGCCGGCCTTCTTCATCGCGCCCATCGCGCGCTTCTTCCCGGTCGCCTTCCGGGTCGGGTCGTTCACGATGTACGCCATTTTCACCTTCTTGCGAGCCATCCTGAACGACAAATCACTACGATCGAGAAAGGAAGAAAGATGGTGAATACAAATCGATGGATGGTGTTCTGCAAGATGAAGTGGAGGACGATCGAGGATGTACACGTCGGTCTTTATACCGGAAAAGTATCGGATGAAAAGATTACAGCCATCAACAGGTGATTGGAAAGTAATTAGTGCCGGTTAATGCATTCTTAGCTAGCATATCTTCTAGCCTTCAAATACGAATTCTCGATTGTGTTTCTTGCGGATCATAGAGTATCAATCTTAACCGCCCGTGATCTGAATCTTTTTTGACGCAATCTGCGATATCGCACCACGAGACCAGATCTCCGCACGTATGTGTACAACGGCAACATATATTTTCGTGACCCGGAGGTCACGCACGCTCACGCCGACGCGACGAGCACGGTCGTTCTCTACCAATATTGGTTTAAAATATATGTGTTTTTAAGGCACTTCTCTATAAATGCTCTGAATTATATATTTTTTAAGGCACTTGTCTAAAGTGCTTTAAAATTAGAGCATCTAGGGCATTTTGAGAAAAGCCCCTATCAAAGTGCCCTGAAAAGCTTACCGTGACCTAGTGAATTCCCCGTCTCGTATCTCGATCGACCCGAGTGCTTGCAGGTGGTCAGACAGGCAAATCGATCTGAGGTGACACTCGCCCACTTGCCTCCCCTGCTCCCGATCATTCATGAACCGGCAAACAGTAGCTAGCTAAGACATAAACCCATTAACTGACCAGCTAACGAGATCGACGGTGAAGCCTCATGTCGGAACGGAGCAGCACTGGTTTTGATCTGACAGTCCGCACCAGCTCCGTTCCTAGCCACTCCTACTTGCAACTTGCAAGTTAAAGCAGATCTTCATGTACACCCACATGCATAGGCGGACCTAGCCGTCCCTAAGCCCGGGCGGCCGCCCAGGCTTAACAAACGACACATAGCTTACGATTTGTGATTTTATGTAGCAATTTTACCAAGCGCTGATTTCTGCGACTTCTCAGCGTTTGCTTTGGCAGCGGCCGCAACATCGTAGGCCTTCTGCGAGGCACTAAGCTCGGCCTCTAGCGACGCAATTCGGGCATTGGCTGTTGCTAGAGCAGCTACAGCAGAAGAAGAAAGGAAGTCAAATAAATAGCAAAAGATAATCGTGGAGGAAAAGTCATGACTGGATGTAGAACATACCTTCGGAAGCTTTCGCAACCTTTAGGTACTCAGCACATTCAGTGCCTAAGGCGACGAATCTCTTCAACAATGCCTGGGAGAAAGGGCGTGTAAGAGCATAAGTGTATACAAGAAAAATAAGTGAAAGAGAGTTACTCACGTCATCGGGGGAAACCGTAGATGCATGAGCTTCAAGAGAAACGTCGGTTTCTTTTGCCTTCTTCGAGCGTTTGAGGCTCCGGGCTTGAGGAATCTTCTTGACAGAAGCCCTGGTAACCCTCGGCGCAATATCTGGCTCAGCAGGCTCATCAGCGGTCGCAGGCGAAATCGTAGGAGCAGTTGTACCATCTTTTGGCGGCTCCTCGTCATCTCTACAAGAAGAAAATAAGTTATGTATAACACGACAAAAACAAGGCAAGAGCGGTGCAATTGAAGAACTCGAATAAAGCACTTACGATGCCAGGAGGTCGAAATATTCCATATCTCCTGCAAGAACAGAGGCCTTATCAGCCGCTGCAGAACTTGAAGAAGCAAATTCGTCGACACGCTTCCTTTTCTTGTCGACACCAGTATCTTCAGCGAGCACAGGAGGAGGCGATGTCGACGAACTAGTGTCTTCTTCTGATTCTTCGGCATCATCTCCGTCCTGATTTTCTTCAGCCTCGGGGGCTTCAGATACAGAAGAGGCCAGATCAGCCGAAAGAGGCCCTTCCTCTGGAAGAGGAGGGCGCGAAACAAAGAATTGGTGCCCCTGCACATAAACAAGTCAGCAGAGTACAAAGGCAAAGAAAAACACAAATCGAAGTAAACAAAATTCGACAACAAGTGAACACAAAGATACGTACTTCGGGTAGAGGGTGCACGGAGTCGAAGTAATCAGTGGTCAAATCAGCAACCGCATGATCCTTGGTGAGCTTGGTGAGGTTCCTAACTCGCTTGTCCACATTTTGTTTCTCTATCAGATCTTCAGAGACGCGAGTAGGATCTTCCAAGCTAGAATAACTCCAAAGCTTGGTAAGGCGGTGTTGCAGGGGTTGAACTCGACGTTGCACAAAGAACGCCATGAGTTGAATACCCGACAAAGCGCCTCCTTTGCCTCCTTTCAAAGCTTGAATGCGAGATAGAAGAGGAAGAACTTGTTCTATTTCCGCATCTAAGGGAAGCGCATCCCATGATGCCAATTTCTTCACTTTCTTGGAGGCATCGAAAGGGGCTAGACCATATTGGTCTTCAGGAGAGGCTTTGCGATCTTGGATATAGAACCATTTGGTTCTCCACCCCTGGACAGACGCGGCAAAGAAAAATTTGAGGTATTGCGCTTCAGGGCGCACAGAGACAACAGCTCCACCCAATTCAGGCTTTCTGGCCAGAGCAACGTTGGGGCGAAGCCGAAAGATTAACCTCCAGAGAAGAAAGTGGGGCTCAATGCCCAAGAATGACTCGCAGAGAGTCACGAAACAAGCAATGTGAAGGATAGAGTTAGGTGTGAGCTGGTGAAGCTGCACACCGTAAACAAAGAGAAGCCCACAAAGAAACTCGTGAGCAGGAAGAGAAAGGCCGTGGAGGAGGAAGGCAAGAAACATTACCCGATAGCTGCTGGGGGGCTGCGGGATCTGCTCAGTACTAGGGAACTTGATTGAATCGGAGCTGGAGATGAGGCCGTCCATCCTGGACTTCTCCAATTCCCTCTGCGCGATGGCAGAGCGTACCCAGCTGGCCGCAGAAGATGTCTTGGCCATGGTGTTCTTGGTGGCTAGGTGCTTCACGCGCATCTATCACGCTGCGCTTGGGGGCTATGCACGAACGGAGAGAGGAGAAGAGATCGGCAATGGAGGCGGCGGAGAGAAAGAGCTGGTAAACAGTAAAATCCCCCACTACCCCCTTATATACCTTCTAAGAGAAGGATCGTGGGCTGAGACGTGGCGCAAAGAGCGGAAACGGCAGCCCACTAACGGTCAAAAATTGCGAAAATTACAGTGCTGCCCATAAAACGGTTCGCACTCATACAGAGTGACGTATTCATTGACGTCATAAACAAGATGATATAAGAAAGGTCAAAAGCAAGAAGGATGGCGCCGACAAGTGCAAAATCTATAGACAAGACTATACACGAAGCACTTTCGAATTATAGCCTTGGGGCTACTACTTTCAAGAATGTTGAATGCAACTTCTAACTGGAGTGGTGGACGCGTATTCGACGACAGGTTATCATTAAAATATTTCGAGTTGAAGTATGATGGACTACATTATATTTGAGCCTATACTCGAAAAAGTATTTTTCAACTATAGCCTCGGGGGCTACTCTCATCGGGAGCGCTGAGCTCGTACCCGACGATATTTCTTGGCAAGCATTGGAACATGTGAAGTGGAGGAGTGTTACTCCCATCGGGAGCGAGTTTTATGGTTGTTTAAACCCGAATATTTTCAGTCAAAATTTGACTGCGACATGAGATTCTCGAGTTGCGTTATCGCAACGAAACTCGAATGCCGTGACTTGTCACGAAGGTAAGACCCCGGGATCCGTCCTGTGTGGCCTACTATACGCACATGGATGCGCTCTGCTGGTATGTATCCGTGTCTACGACGCAAAGAAAATCCTGGTGGACGCGCTGGGTACCCTGAGAATCACTGGGATTCATTCATTGTAAGTCCTAAATGCGACAAAAGAGTGGGTTTGACCGGTATCCCGAATTCAAGTCCAAGGGGATTGAATTTGAAGTAGGTGACAAGTATCTGTTCCGGCAGTTAACTGACCTCTTGATCCGTCAGAGTTGTCAGGCTTGTTCATCAAAACCCCTTACGAAAAATTATCATGAAAATAAGTCGAAAGACCAAGTCGAATATTTGAAGATATGAAGAAGTCGAAGAATTGATCAAGTCGAAGATTTAAAGATTAGAGATTCAACCCGAATCTGCAATTCTGGTAGAATCTCAGGGGCTACTGACAAGGGTATAGCTAATAGAGCCCGTTAGTTGAGTACCCCTGAGGCCCGTTAAGCTAGGCCCAATTGTAATGATAGTCGAGATACAAGTTCTTACCGTATGTCGATATTGTAATCTGTATCGGATCCTACCCGATCCTTGAGACCTGGCCACCTATATATAGGGGCCAGGAGGGGATGGTGTAGGCCAGATTGAAAGCAAGCCAGGTTGAACACCCAAGTTTACTTTCGATACATACTTATTTCGACTAACTTTACCTTCGAGTTCATCCGACGCCCTCTTCCCCCGATCCTAAGTCCTTCATCTAGGACATTTGCCGAGTTAACCCCTCGTCAGTTGGACTTACCAGGTCGAAGCCCAGTTCATTGTGAGGCACTCGATGCGTCCATCGATGCAAAACTTCATACCGTAGGTATGGAAAATTTCTCGGCAGAGCACGCTTGATAAGAATACCGAGCCATCTGGTGTTGCCAACCGTGGACTTACCTTCGTATTTGACATACGGCATCTGAATTGGTATATTGCCACCAGAATTTGGGCATTAAGTGTAGCCCCCGAGCGTGTTGCCAACGCCGGGCGAATAGATGCCAATGCGAGGCGAAGCCCCCGAGCATGTTGCGAACGCCGGGGCGAATAGGTGCCAATGTGAGGCGAAGCCCCCCGAGCGTGTTGCGAACGCCGGGATAAATGAATGCCAATTCTAGGTGCCGCAGTATGTCAGGATGGAGTGTCGATGACTTTGATCCCTGCAGTCGAGGAGGTAGATACCTCGCACTCGACGGTCATTAAGCAAATAGACATATGTATAATGTGAAGGCAAATAAACACATGTATAATGTAAAAGCAAAGCCCCCGAGTATAGGTCGCTGAAAGTATCGAAAGCATACAGAAAGTAATGAAAGTAGTCGACTCATAGTTGAGGAAGACTTAGCTTTGGTATTTTCTCCCGGGGTGACCCCTAATATTTCCCATACTAAGATCAAATGTAATTTGGAGAAGCTTTGTGACTCTTTCTCTCATTGTTTCACAAGAAAACCTATTTCACGGGCCCTACGACGTCTAACACCTAGCTTTCTCTCAAAAGTGTTGATTCCTTGTGAGATTTCTCTTTGCACCACTGTGATATACCCATATTAGTATCCCATTCAATAGGGAGAGGTTTGTGTACCTTCCTCATGTTGCTTAAAGAGGAACCCAATGACATCTACCCCGTAGTTTTCTATAGAAAGCGATGATTCTGTGTGATTTTTATATTTACCCCACATATATATACCCATATTAAGAACTTATGAGATAGGGAAATTTATAGCCCTTCCTCGTGTCATTTCATATTTTTCTTTACACCACCCTTATATGTAATTATATTAGCAACTAATTCAAGAGTGGATAGTTCTTACAATCCTCACGCTTTTTAAAGGAGAAACTTTGTTTCATGGGCCCCACGTCATCTATCCCCTAGCTTTTTGTCAAAAGTGGTGATTCCAAGGGACACCACCCTTATATTTCCATATTAGCACTCCATGCAAGAGGGGAAGGTTTGGACCCTTAATCCTGTTGTTTCAACATAACATGTATTGCATGGGATCCACGATGTCTGTCCACTAGATCTCCATCAACATTGGTGATTCCATGCGATTCTTGTATTTTATACACCATATACATCCTTTAGGACCCCATGTAATAGGAGGAAGATTTCCAACCTTTCCTCATGTCGTTTGAAGAGTAACCATATTCCTTGTGCCCCGTGACATCTATCCCCTAGCTTTCCGTCTTAAGGTGGCTGATACGTCTCCAACGTATCTATAATTTTTTATGCTCCATGCTTGTTTTTACACCATTTGCCTATTGTTTCATTACACTTCGTGGCACTTTTATGCATTTTCCGGAACTAACCTATTAACAAGTTGCCACAGTGCCAGTTTCCTGTTTTCTGATGTTTTTGTGTTTCAGAAGTGATACACAGGAAATATTCTCGGAATTGGACAAAACAAGTTCCTGAAGTCTTATTTTACCCGAAAGCTTCCAGAGATCCGAAGGAGAGTAGGAGGGGGGCCACCAGAGCCCCACACGCAGGGGTGGTGCGGCCAGACCCCTGGCCGTGCGAGCCTGGCGTGAGGGCCCCTGGCTCCTCCTCTGACATCGCCCCTTCGCCTATAAAGACCCCCCGACGGAAAAAACCTAAGGACCCGATCACTTTTCCAGAACACATCGCGATCCGCCGCCGCCGTCGACCCGAAGATCGGGAGGGTCCAGAAGCTCTTCCCGGCACCCTGCTAGAGAGGGGAATCGCCACCGGAGGTCTTCTTCATCGCCATGCTTGCCTCCGGAGCGATGAGTGAGTAGTCTACCTTGGACTATGAGTGAGTAGCTTCATGTTTAGATCTCATGAGCTGCCCTACATGATTGAGATCACCGTTATGTAATTCTACATGTTTGGTTTGTTGGGATCCGATGAATATTGGTGTTTATGATTGAGTTGTTGTACTGAATATTATCTTTTGTTATCTCTATGTTGTTTATGATCTTGCATGCTCTCCGTTGTTAGTAGCTATCTTGGCCGAGTAGTTGCTAGTGACTCCAAGAGGGGGTATTTATGCTCGATAGTGGGTTCATGCCTCTATTTAACCTGGGGGAGTGACATAAACCTCTAAGGTTGTAGATGTGCTGTTGCTACTAGGGAGAAAACAACATTCATATGCTCAAGGGCATATGTTTTGTTTACATTACACACTTTGCTTAATGCAATTATCCGTTATTCGCAACTTAATACTCATGGGGTGTTCGGATTGATATCCCCGGGAGTGGATTATTAGTCATAGATGCAGTTGGATAGCGGTCTATGTATTTTGTTGTAATGCCCAGAGTAAATCTCATAGTGATCTTCTTGACATATCACGTTTATCTTTATTCTATCAATTGCCCAACTGTAATTTGTTTACCCAGCATGTGTTATTTATCTATGGAGAGACACCACTAGTGAACTGTGGACCCCAGTCCTATTTCCATCATATTGCTATCACCTGTTTACTTTACTCGTACTGTTTACTTTACTCGCATACTTTACTGTTTTCCACTCGATACGCTCATAACCTTTGTTTCAAGCAAACCGGTGAGATTGACAACCTCATCGCAAGTTGGGAACAAAGTACTTGGCTGTGTTGTGTGCAGGTTCCACGTTGCTTCTGGCCGAAGACGAGTCAACAAGTGTCGTAAACGGCGCCCTTGTTGGAGTGTTACTAAGCCAGTCCGCATCACCACCAGTCGTCATTGTCTGCTCTTCTCCTGAACGATAAACCTCTGTTTCTTAATTGAGGGAAAATCTTGCTGCTGTATTCATCACACCTTCCTCTTGGGGTCCCAACGGGCTGGACTTTCAACTAGGCACCAACCCTTTTCTGGTGCCATCATCCCAGCAATCAAGCTCTTTTCTGGCGCCGTTGCCGGGGAAGAAGTAGAAGACTTCTGCGAGGGGAGTTTTTCGCACGCACATCCTTTACTTTGTTATTGTTTTGCTTTACTTTATTTATTTTACCTGCATCGTTTTTTATCAAAAACCCAAAAAAATTAGAATCCTTGGTAGTTGTTATTTCTTTACTTTAGTTTACTATGTCTAGTTCAGTTGCTACTACTATGTCGCCCGAGGATATGATTTTCACTTTTAAACAAAAGGATGAGGAAAGTTTTAAAGAAGCTTGGTCTAGAATTTATGATTGGCATGGAAAAACTGAACCTAAAATGACTTTGAGTTTGCTTCTTAGTAGCTTTTACTTTGGACTTTCTCTTTGTTATAGATATGCTTTGGATGCTACTGCAGAAGGAGATTTCCTTCATTGTGATGGAGATCAATCCTTCAATATTATAAAAAAGTTGATTACAATTTATAGCATGCCAACCTATTTTGATTCCTCTCTTGTGTGCATTTTTAATAGACTTGATACTCTTGAGACTCGCACTGCTAGTTTGAATTCTTGCTACAATACTTTGCGCCAGCATTTTGATTATGTGCCAACAAATACTGAACCTTCGAGTTGGTATCCTACGATAAAAATCACCATTAGTGGTGAAACTTTTCATGCTCGTTGTGATATTATGTCTGAATTTTGTCTCATTCCAAAGAATGTTTATGAATCTTTGAGCCTTTGGAAGCTTTCTGAGGGAGGAGAAGGAATTTCGCTTACTAACAATGCCACTATATTTCCCCTTGGAATAGCTGAAGGAGTTTTTACAAAAGTCCTAGGAAGAATGATATCTACTGATTATCTTGTTATTGAATGTGTAGGAAAAGGACAAATCACACTTGGAAGATCCCTCCTGAAGCTCCTGGGCGCCGTCATTGATGTGGGAAAAGGCAATATAAAATTTATCTCTCCACCTTGCAATAACCATGTCTTTCCTAGAGTCAAGAGCAAAGGTAAGAAAGGAAGACGTAAGGCACGCGCTGATCCTAGTACTTCATCTCTTGATATTACTTGATTCGCGATTTTCTGCGCCTAGCTCAAAGGCGTTAAAGAAAAGCACTCTTGGGAGATAACCCAATGTTTTATTTTCAGTACTTTTTCTTTTATTTGAGTCTTGGAAGTCATTACTACTGTAATGACCGCTCCTTATCTTGTTTATTTCATTTTTGTGCCAAGAGAAGCCTCTAATTCGAGTGAGGTAAAGATTTGGGGATGTTGCTGCCCTGAAACTGTTTTCGGTGCTGCACCATAAAACTTCGTATAAATTCTCTGTTTATCTTTTGGACCTGCGATTTCTTGTGCATATGCCCCAGGTTATATCCAAACTTTCGTTAGTTGAACACTTTTTTATTTGAGTAACAGAAAACCCCTCAAAAATTCGACCTTTGTCAGCTGTTCAGTTTTGACAGATTTCTGCCAATATTTGTGTTTGCCACTTTATCGCTTTCTTTTGAGTTCTTTTGATCACGGAACTTTTGGGGAGGTTGCTACAGTAGTATTTGCTATATATGTGGTGGTTTTGAGTTGAAACCTGAAGAAAAAAGAGGTTGATTATATGTTATGCTTACACTAATGTTGCTAATAGAATTGTGTTTAGTTTTGTATGAAGGAAGTTTTCAAGTGTAGGGATTGGAGAATGATGAGATGAGTTGAAGAATGGACAAAATCTCAAGCTTGGGGATGCCCATGCATCACCCCAAGAAATATCCAAGAATACAAGCGTCAAAGCTTGGGGATGCCCTCGAGGCACCCCTTCTTCATCGGCAAAAATCAGGTCACCTTTCAAAACACTATATTTTTATTGCTTCATGCACTATGTGTTTTTCTTGGAGCGTCAGTTGTTTTAGTTTTCTTAGTTGGTTTAGTTTGTTTTGTTTGCTGCAATAAATGGTTGGACCCCAACAAATTTCTTTTGGAGGAGATGTACTCGTTTTCATTTGCAAAGAACGCTCTAGTTTTCACTCTTATTAAAAATCGAGTGTTCTTCTTTCTCCGCTACTGCTTTTGGTTTTCGTTTTCATCTTGATTTGCGTTCAGACCTTGTCATATCTTTTCATCAAGGTGTATTTTTGCCTCTGATCTTTATTGGTTTTCATCAAAAGAGGTGTTTATGAAAGTTTCAAATGGTGTTGGAAAAGAGAAAAAGCTTTGTGCAAAATAGTGGTACAAGAAGGAGCTTGTGTAAACTGCGGCTTAGGTTTTTTTTCATGTCATGCTTGATGTCTTTTTGATAGTATGCTTAGTGGTTTTGCTGTAGCATGACTTGTCTCAAATAACTGAGATTGCTTAATGAGCCTTTGAAAAAATCATGCGTTGTTTTTATTGTATGGAAGCATTATTTTGGTTTTCTCCTTGATGCTTTATTTGGGTTGACTTGGCGCATGCTCACACATGTTAGACTCTTACAAAGTCGCCAATAGCCTTTATGATCATTTAGTTTTTGACTTTTGATGCCATCTTATGCTTCTTTTAATGTCGCTTTGTCGCTTTGCATGATTATGGCCATTATTGCTCTCTTAGTTGGTCGCTCCTAGTCTTTTGCTAGCCCTCGCCTTGTACTGAGTATGAGCTCTACTCGTGCATCCAACTCCTAAAAGCCAAAGTTTTTCAAAGTGTCCACCATACATACCTACTAGCAATTTGCTATTCCAAGTAAATTTGACTTGCTTTTATTATCTCTTCAAATTAAACTCTTACCAGTGTTATGCGAAATTTGGTCAGTAAAGCTCTCACGAACCAGAAGGCACACTTTACTTTTTACTGTTCTTAAAAATTTGACATTGTGGTCTCTTATGTTGAGTTGTTATGCTTGCAAGTTGTAAGTTGGATTCTAGCCCAGCCAAGCTGTCATGGGGCAAGCTTTCAACATTGCACTTCTTATTTGAGTTGATATCGTGATCTTTTGTTTATGGATGCCCGCGGTGTGAAATGAATTGGGAATCTTGTGGGGATCATGGAGTTTGTATATGTGTTAGGGAAACGCCGGGCCGCCAATCTAAGCCATGCATAATTCATGGTGGAAATTTGCAGCATACCCATGGTGAACATACGACGACGCATCTCACAATAAAAAGCTAAACAAAAGGCAAATAAAAGAGATGTCGAGGTGTTCATTGTCTGCTTGTCCTGTCATTTTGGTGTGGGCTTGTTCCATGTCATCGGGCACGGAGGTACCCCATTGGCGGTTCTCAATGATACGCATATACTTACAATGACAAGAGCCTTGCTTGGGACTCTAAGTAAAGTAGCATGAGGTTTGGGTACTCGTATTCACTGGGCACGAGGTTTTCAACTTATGATTTGTCAAGCATATGCATCATAATTGTTCTCGCATTAACTTTAACCATTCAAGATGCTTATGATGGGGGCAATGAGAGCTCAAAGCCGGTAAGTACCATAATTTTTGAAGGTTATAAAACTTGCAATCACTGCTTCCCTCTGCGAAGGGCCTTTCTTTTACTTTTATGTTGAGTCACCACCTTCTTTCTTTATGCACCATAAGAGAGCATAGTTGTCATTCTTAGTGTGATATGCATTGTCCCAAAGTTTATTGATTGATTCATATTGTTGGTTTCAGTTGTTCTTAAATTATTTGTATCTAGTCGCCCTCTTAAACTTGAAGGTGTCCTATGCATTTATGTTTTGATCTCTTTGAAGGACAAGCTGAAAACCATTTGTATGTTTTTCCTTATGATTTGAACACACGTTTGACTTTCATTGTTTCATTTTCATGATCTTTTGTTTGTGTTCATTTGCATGTTTACAATATGGTTGCTAAGTTTCTTATTGTCATGATTATATCTTCATGCCCATGTTTTAAGTTCTTATGATCCCAGCTCACAAATGCTTACATACATGATCAAGATTGTGTAGGTGCATGTCACCTCAAAAATTATTCTTTTGTTATCACTTACCTACTCAAGGACGAGCAGGAGTTAAGCTTGGGGATGCTTGATACGTCTCCAACGTATCTATAATTTTTGATGCTCCATGCTTGTTTTTACACCATTTGCCTATTGTTTCGTTACACTTCGTGGCACTTTTATGCATTTTCCGGAACTAACCTATTAACAAGTTGCCACAGTGCCAGTTTCCTGTTTTCTGCTGTTTTTGTGTTTCAGAAGTGATACACAGGAAATATTCTCGGAATTGGACGAAACAAGTTCCTGAAGTCTTATTTTACCCAAAAGCTTCTAGAGATCCGAAGGAGAGTAGGAGGGGGGCCACCAGGGCCCCACACGCAGGGTTGGCGCGGCCAGACCCCTGGCCGCGCGAGCCTGGCGTGAGGGCCCCTGGCTCCTCCTCTGACATCGCCCCTTCGCCTATAAAGACCTCCCGACGGAAAAAAAACCTAAGGACCCGATCACTTTTCTAGAACACATCGCGATCCGCCGCCGCCGTCGACCCGAAGATCGGGAGGGTCCAGAAGCTCTTCCCGGCACCCTTCCGGAGAGGGGAATCACCACCGGAGGTCTTCTTCATCGCCATGCTTGCCTCCGGAGCGATGAGTGAGTAGTCTACCTTGGACTATGGGTCCATAGCAGTAGCTAGATGGTTGTCTTCTCCACCATGTGCTTCATGTTTAGATCTCATGAGCTGCCCTACATGATTGAGATCACCGTTATGTAATTCTACATGTTTGGTTTGTTGGGATCCGATGAATATTGGTGTTTATGATTGAGTTGTTGTACTGAATATTATCTTTTGTTATCTCTATGTTGTTTATGATCTTGCATGCTCTCCGTTGTTAGTAGCTATCTTGGCCGAGTAGTTGCTAGTGACGCCAAGAGGGGGTATTTATGCTCGATAGTGGGTTCATGCCTCTATTTAACCTGGGGGAGTGACGGAAACCTCTAAGGTTGTAGATGTGCTGTTGCTACTAGGGAGAAAACAACATTCATATGCTCAAGGGCATATGCTGAAGGGTTTCGCAGCATAGTAAATAAAAAAATTTCCTACGGATGCGAACAAGAAAGCCAAGATCTAATCTAGGAGATGTAATCAACGAGAGAGGTAGATGAGATCTTCATACCCTTGAAGATTCGCACAGCGGAAACGTTCAATAGAACGTGGTTGACGTAGTCGTACTTGCCGTCTCCTCCTCGCGATCCGATCCGATCCTACGCCGCAAGTGGCGGCGCCTCCGAGAGTTGCACACGTGCGGTGCAGCGACGTCTCCTCCTTCCTTGGTCCAGCAAGTATGGTGGAGAGATAGATTGGATCAGGAGCACGACGGCGTGGTGCTTATGGTGGAGAGTTTCTGCGGCAGGGCTTCGCCTACGCGCAGTCGCGAGAGAGAGAGAGGGAGGGCAGCAGTTGGCGGCTAGGGTTTGGGTTAGGGGGTAGAGAGGGCTGCGCCCTTGCCCCCCTATATATAGAGGGGTGGCCGGCCAGCTTGGCCTCTCCCCAAACCCTAGGGCGCCGACTTGGAGTAGGAAGAGTGGGGGGCAAGTTTCCCCCCCTTCCTTCTTTGAAGACTCCCTTAGGGTTTCCCCTTGGGCTGGCCGGCTGGGCCTTAGGGGCCTTGTGCGCCTGGCCCAGGGCGGCCAGGGCACTTCCCCTTAGGCCCACGCAGGCCTCCGTCAAGTGGGCCCACGTTGGTCCCACTCCGGAACCTTCTAGAACCTTCCGGTACAATACCGATAAACTCCGAAACCTTTCCGGAATCCAAAAACTGCTTTCCTTTATATGAATCTTATTCTCCGGACCATTCCGGAACCTCTCGTGATGTCCTGGATCTCATCCGAGACTCCGAACTAAAACTCATAAACCAATTATCCATTCTATCCTAGCATCGATACACGTTAAGTGTGTGACCCTACGGGTTCGAGAATATGTAGACATGATCTTCTATCAATAATCAACAGCGGGATCTGGAAACCCATATTGACTCCCACATATTCATCGATGATCATATCGAATGAACCACGATGTCAGGATTCAATTAATCCCGTATATGTATTCCCTTCGTCACACGATATTTTACTCGCCCGAGATTTGATCGTCGGTATCGCCATACCTAGTTCAATCTCGTTCACAGCAAGTACTTTACTCGTTCCGTAATCCGATATCACTTTGTGATTAACTCCTTAACCACATGCTCCTCGTCACCTCCATAGACCAAGAACATTTCTTTAGTCCTATTTAAATACTTTAGGATGTTCTTTACGGCTGTCCAGTGTTCCACTCCTGGATCACTTTGGTATCTGCTCGTCAAACTAAGAGCATTGGACACATCCGGTCTAGTACACAGCATGGCATACATGATAGAACCTATGGCCGAGGCATATGGCACTTTGCTCATAGTATCTCTATCTTTTACCGTAGCTGGACACTGAGCCTTGCTCAATATCTTACCTGACAACATGGGCAATGAACCTTTCTTTGCTTTATCCATTCTGAACCTCTTCAGAACTTTGTCCAGGTATGTACTTTGGCTTAAAGCTATTAGGCGTCTTTCTCTATCTCTATAGATTTTGATGCCTAATATATAAGCAGCTTCCCCTAGGTCTTTCATTGAAAAACATTTATTCAAATAACTCTTCACATCGTTAAGCATACCGATGTCATTTCCAATAATCAATATGTCATCCACATATAGTACTAAAAATGTCACCGAGCTCCCACTCACTTTCTTGTAAATACAAGCTTCGTAGCAATTTGGAACAAATCCAAAACACTTGATCACTTGATCAAAACGAAGGTTCCAACTCCGAGATGCTTGCTTCAGTCCATAAATGGAACGCTGAAGTTTGCACACCTTATTAGCATCCTTAGGATCGACAAAACCTTCGGGCTGCATCATATACAACTCTTCATCAATGTTGCCATTGAGGAACGCAGTCTTGACATCTATCTGCCATATTTCATAATCATAAAACGCAGCAATTGCTAATAAAATCTGAATGGACTTAAACATCGCTACGGGAGAGAAAGTCTCATCGTAGTCAACACCTTGAACTTGCCGAAAACCTTTTGCGACAAGCCGAGCTTTATAGACAGTAACATTACCATCCGCGTCCGTTTTCTTCTTGAAAATCCATTTGCACTCAACGGCCTTACGGTCGCTAGGAGGGTCCACCAAAGTCCACACTTGGTTTTCGCTCATGGATCCCAATTCGGATTTCATGGCTTCTAGCCATTTCTCAGAGTCTGGGCTCATCATTGCTTCCTCATAGTTCGCAGGTTCGCTGTTGTCTAACAACAAGACGGTTAAGACAGGGTTGCCATACCATTCAGGAGTGGCACGTGACCTTGTCGACCTGCGAAGTTCAGTAGTAGCATCGTTCGAAGTTTCATGATCTTTATCATTAGCTTCCTCTCTTATTGGTGCAGGCGGCGCCAGAACAATTTCTGGTGCTGCGCTACTCTCCAACTCGAGAGAAGGTTCAATAACCTCGTCTAGCTCTACCTTCCTCCCACTCACTTCTTTCGAGAGAAACTCCTTCTCAAGAAATGATCCGTTCTTAGCAACAAACACTTTGCCTTCGGATCTGTGGTAGAAGGTATACCCAATCGTTTCCTTAGGGTATCCTATGAAGACGCATTTCTCCGCTTTGGGTTCGAGCTTGTCCGGCATCAACTTCTTGACGTAAGCTTCGCATCCCCAAACTTTAAGAAACGACAACTTAGGTTTAGCACCAAACCATAGTTCATACGGTGTCGTCTCAACGGATTTAGATGGTGCCCTATTTAAAGTGAATGCAGCGGTTTCTAATGCATAACCCCAAAATGATAACGGCAAATCTGTAAGAGACATCATTGATCGCACCATATCTAATAGAGTTCGATTCCGGCGTTCAGACACACCATTGCGCTGTGGTGTTCCGGGTGGCGTGAGTTGCGAAACGATTCCGCTTGCTTTAAGATGCGTGAGAAAATCATAACTCAAATACTCACCTCCACGATCGGATCGCAGAAATTTAATTTTCCTGTTACGATGGTTTTCCACTTCGTTCTGAAATTCTTTGAACTTTTCAAATGTTTCAGATTTATGTTTCATTAAATAGATATACCCATATCTACTTAAGTCATCAGTAAAAGTGAGAAAATAGCGATATCCACCGCGCGTCGAAATACTCATTGGTCCGCACACATCAATATGTATGATTTCCAACAAGTCCGTTGCTCGCTCCATTATACCGGAGAACGGGGTTTTGGTCATCTTGCCCATGAGGCACGGCTCGCATGTGTCAAACGATTCAAAATCAAGAGACTCCAAAAGTCCATCAGAATGGAATTTCTTCATGCGTTTTACACCAATATGACCTAGACGGCAGTGCCACAAATAAGTTGGATTATCACTATCTACTTTGCATCTTTTAGCCTCAATGTTATGGATGTGTGTTTCATTGCTTTCGAGATTCAGAAGAAATAAACCATTCACGACAGGTGCATGACCATAAAAGATGTTATTCATATAAATAGAACAACCATTATTCTCGGATTTAAATGAATAACCGTCTTGCAATAAACACGATCCAGATATAATGTTCATGCTCAACGCAGGCACATAATAACACTTATTAAGGTTTAAAACTAATCCCGAAGGTAAAACTAAGGAGAGCGTGCCGACGGCCATCACATCAACTTTTGATCCATTGCCAACGCGCATCGTCACCTCATCCCTTGCTAGCCGCCGTCTATTCCGTAGTTCCTGTTTCGAGTTACAAATATTAGCAACTGAACCAGTATCATATACCCAGGCACTACAACGAGCGCTAGTAAGGTAGACATCAATAACATGTATATCAAATATACCTTTGATGGTGCCAGCCTTCTTGTCCGCTAAGTACTTCGGACAGTTTCGCTTCCAGTGACCCTTGACCTTGCAATAGAAGCACTCAGTGTCTGGCTTAGGTCCAGACTTGAGCTTCTTCTCAACAGGAGCAACGCGCTTGCCGCTGCCTTTCTTGAAGGATTTCTTTGTACCCTTAGCTTTCTTAAAGCTAGTGGTCTTGTTGACCATCAACACATGATTGTCTTTCTTGATATCCACCTCCGCAGCTTTCAGCTTAGCAAAGAGCTCAGTGATCGTATCAGTGGAACCAATTTGATTATGAGTAACTACAAAACCTTTGTAGCTAGGAGGGAGTGATTGCAGAACTCTGTCAATCTTGAGCTCCTCTGGAATCTTGCAGTCCAGTTGCTCAAGGCGTTGAGTGTAGCCCGACATCTTAATGGCGTGCTCACTAACGGAACTCCCTTCCTCCATCTTGCAGTTAAAGAACTTCTCAGAGATCTCATATCTCTCAGAACGGGCTTGAGTCTGAAACATGGTTTTCAGTTCCTCAAGTATCTCATAAGGCCCGCGGTACTTCTCAAAACGATTTTGAAGTTCCGGTTCCATAGAAAACAGCATGGTACTCATAATCGCATCACAATCATCTCTACGAGCATTGAAGTCAGCAAGTTCTTCAGTTTTCGCAGTTGCAGCAGGGGTGTCACCTAGCGCTTTGTCAAGTACATAGGCTTTTTGTCCGCCAGCGAGTATGATTCTCAGATTGCGGAACCAGTTGGTGAAGTTAGACCCATTGTTCTTAAGCTTTTCTTTCTCAACAAACATGTTGAAGTTGAAGTTGGACTTAGCCATTTGATCTACAACATTGCAAGTACAATTTTAGACTATGTTCATGATAACTAGTTCAACTTAATCAAATTACTAGATGAACTCCCACTAAATTCAACATCCCTCAAGTTGTTTAGTGAACACGATCCAAATTCACCACACCTAATCCGATCTTCACGAGAAGAGATGTGGTTTCAATGGTGGACAACTCAGTGTCGATCATATCATTCATATGACTCATGATTAACCTTTCGGTTCATGTGTTCCGAGGCCATGTCTGTACATGCTAGGCTCGTCAAGTCAAACCCAAGTATTTTCCGCGTGTGCAAAACTGGCTTGCACCCGTTGTATGTGAACGTAGAGTTTATAGCACCCGATCATCACGAGGTGCTTGAAAACGACGATCTTTCGCAACGGCACATACGAGGGGAGAACACAATTTTATCTTGATCTTTAAGTGAGGAATCATCTTATAATGCTACCGTCGCGATCTAAGCATAATAAGATACATAAAAGGATAAACATCACATGCATATAATTTTATGTGACATGGTATAGCAAATCTCCACGCCATGATCTCCATCTTGTGCGCGTCGGCATGATCTCCATCACTCCACCATGATTGCCTCCACCACGAATAGCAACTACAACTATTGCTAACTACTTAGCGATAAAGTAAAGCTATTACATGGCGTATAAGAAGTTGACACGCAGGTCATACATAATTATAAAGACAATCATATGGCTCCTGCCGGTTGTGAACTCATCGACATGCAAGTCGTGAAAGATTACAAAACATGATCATTGCATACAACTCAATTCATACTCATCATGTCTTGGGCCGTACCATATCACAAAACACTCCCTGCAAAAACAAGTTAGACGCCTCTACTTTGTTGTTGCATGTTTTACGTGGCTTATGGGAGTAGCAAGCTAAGAACGATTCTTACCTACGAAAAGCCACAACGGTGATATTATGGTTGCTAACATCCGATGTAAGTCCCATGACTACTATAGTGAGAGAAACTGGCATCCACCAGCCGCATGTGTGGAACAAGCCACACGTCAAGTGCGGAGCCGGTCTCGCGAACGCGGTCGCGTAAAGTTGGCCTGGACCGCTTCAATCTCACTATACCGCGCCATAAGAAATACACAACAAGAGGTTTGCAACAGAAAACATCAACGCCCGCAACAAGCATGTTGCGTTCTACTCGTGAAACACATCTACGCATAGACCTTGCTCTGATACCACTGAAGGGTTTCGCAGCATAGTAAATCAAAAAATTTCCTACGGATGTGAACAAGAAAGCCAAGATCTAATCTAGGAGATGTAATCAACGAGAGAGGTAGATGAGATCTTCATACCCTTGAAGATTCGCACAGCGGAAACGTTCAATAGAACGTGGTTGACGTAGTCGTACTTGCCGTCTCCTCCTCGCGATCCGATCCGATCCTACGCCGCAAGTGGCGGCGCCTCCGAGAGTTGCACACGTGCGGTGCAGCGACGTCTCCTCCTTCCTTGGTCCAGCAAGTATGGTGGAGAGATAGATTGGATCAGCAGCATGACGGCGTGGTGCTTATGGTGGAGAGTTTCTGCGGCAGGGCTTCGCCTACGCGCAGTCGCGAGAGAGAGAGAGGGAGGGCAGCAGTTGGCGGCTAGGGTTTGGGTTAGGGGGTAGAGAGGGCTGCGCCCTTGCCCCCCTATATATAGAGGGGTGGCTGGCCAGCTTGGCCTCTCCCCAAACCCTAGGGCGCCGACTTGGAGTAGGAAGAGTGGGGGGCAAGTTTCCCCCCCTTCCTTCTTTGAAGACTCCCTTAGGGTTTCCCCTTGGGCTGGCCGGCTGGGCCTTAGGGGCCTTGTGCGCCTGGCCCAGGGCGGCCAGGGCACTTCCCCTTAGGCCCACGCAGGCCTCCGTCAAGTGGGCCCACGTTGGTCCCACTCCGGAACCTTCTAGAACCTTCCGGTACAATACCGATAAACTCCGAAACCTTTCCGGAATCCAAAAACTGCTTTCCTTTATATGAATCTTATTCTCCGGACCATTCCGGAACCTCTCGTGATGTCCTGGATCTCATCCGAGACTCCAAACTAAAACTCATAAACCAATTATCCATTCTATCCTAGCATCGATACACGTTAAGTGTGTGACCCTACGGGTTCGAGAATATGTAGACATGATCTTCTATCAATAATCAACAGCGGGATCTGGAAACCCATATTGACTCCCACATATTCATCGATGATCATATCGAATGAACCACGATGTCAGGATTCAATTAATCCCGTATATGTATTCCCTTCGTCACACGATATTTTACTCGCCCGAGATTTGATCGTCGGTATCGCCATACCTAGTTCAATCTCGTTCACAGCAAGTACTTTACTCGTTCCGTAATCCGATATCACTTTGTGATTAACTCCTTAACCACATGCTTGCAAGCGGTGTTGATATCGATTACCGAGTGGGCCCGAAGTATATCTCTCCGACTTGGGAGGGACAAATTCCATCTCGATACATACAACCCAACAAGTACTTTCCGATCATCTGAGAGACACCTTTATTATCACCCTCACATAGGATGACGTTTGATGACTTCAAAGCTTTCTTCCGATACTAGGGAGTTGTATTATCTCATGGTCTAAGGAATACAATACATGACATAGAAAAAGCTTCGCAAAGATGAACACGATGACACGATCTAATTGCTCTGCTTTATTTGGGTCTGTCCATCATATCATTCTCCTAATGATATGATCTCATTATTAATTGACAACTCATGTCTATGGTTAGGAAACCTTAACCATCATTAATCAATGAGCTAGTCCATAGAGGCGTACTAGGGACACGGTGTTGTTCATAAACCACACAAGTATTAAAGTTTCCGCTTAATACAATTCTAGCATGGAATATAAACATTATCATGAACAAGAATTATAATAATAACATCTTTATTATTGTCTCTAGGGCATAATTCCAACATATGCTTTGTTTACATTACACACTTTGCTTAATGCAATTATCCGTTGTTCGCAACTTAATACTCATGGGGTGTTCGGATTGATATCCCCGGGAGTGGATTATTAGTCATAGATGCAGTTGGATGGCGGTCTATGTATTTTGTTGTAATGCCCAGAGTAAATCTCATAGTGATCTTCTTGACATATCACGTTTATCTTTATTCTATCAATTGCCCAACTGTAATTTATTTACCCAGCATGTGTTATTTATCTATGGAGAGACACCACTAGTGAACTGTGGACCCCGGTCCTATTTCCATCATATTGCTATCACCTGTTTACTTTACTCGTACTGTTTACTTTACTCGCATACTTTACTGTTTTCCACTCGATACGCTCATAACCTTTGTTTCAAGCAAACCGGTGAGATTGACAACCTCATCGCAAGTTGGGAACAAAGTACTTGGCTGTGTTGTGTGCAGGTTCCACGTTGCTTCTGGCCGAAGACGAGTCAACAAGTGTCGTAAACGGCGCCCTTGTTGGAGTGTTACTAAGCCAGTCCGCATCACCTTCAGTCGTCATTGTCTGCTCTTCTCCTGAACGATAAACCTCGGTTTCTTAATTGAGGGAAAATCTTGCTGCTGTATTCATCACACCTTCCTCTCGGTGTTCCCAACGGGCTGGACTTTCAACTAGGCACCAACCCTTTTCTGGCGCCATCATCCCAGCAATCAGTGGCCATTCCTTGTGATTTTTCTCTTTACACCACCCTTATTTGCGCATCTTAGGACCCCTATGTAAGAGGAGGAAGATTTTGTAGCCTTCCTAGCGTTGTGTCGTGAGAAACCCTATTCGTTGGTCTCGTGACGTCTACCCCTACCTTTTTGTCGAAAGTGGTATTTTTATGTGTTTTTTCTCTTTACACCCCCCTGATATATAGATCTTAAAACCCTATGCAAGTGAGAGGATATTTCTAACAAATCACCATGACATCTTAAGATAAACCCAAGTCCCACACTGAGGAAACCGTCCCAAATCTTGTGGGAACATAACATATTTTGGGTTGGTCATGTTCCTTTGACCTTCTAACACAAACAAAAAGAAAAGTCACATGAAATCACAACTTTTTACGGAAAGCTAGGGTAGACGTCAGGGGCCCACAAATAGGGTTCACGTGAAATCAAGCGAGGAAAGGTTGGAACCCCTCCCATATTGCATGGGGTCCTAATATATGGGTATATAAGGAGGTGTAAGTGAGAAAAACTTATACACAACTTTAAGTAGCATTGATTCACAAGCAAGATTATTTTGCTGAAATATTATGTCCTTCTATCTTTAATGGGTACCTAATATGGGTATAAAAGCGTGGTGTGAGGAGGAAAAGCCGAAACAACACATGCAACGATAGGTAACAACTATTATTTCATGTAGAAATAAATAATATGAGGTAACAAAATGATACATAAAATAGTAAGTAGTAGCCATCTCCTAGTAGTCATAGAAGTTAGAGCATCCCCAGCCGTTGAAGGCCCCCAGGCCGAAATCCGGCGCTATTTAGCGCCGGATGGATGTAAAATTCGGCCTGGGGAGGCCCATCTTTCCAGCGGCGAGCCCAGGGCGTTTTTAAAATTCAAAGTGAAAGTTGACGAAAATAGACGAATTTAGGCGAAATTTGACGAAAACTAGAGATATTTATATTATAATAGGCGAAAATAGACATATTTTACATAAATAGGCCGAATTCGTCATATATACGAATTCGGCCGAACCTAAACGCCGATCTACATGCCGAAACGGCTGTACATCTGCGTGGTGTAGTTGCCGTCGTCGTCGTCGTCCTGCGGCGGCGGCGCCTGGCGGCTGGAGCCCTGCCCAGCGTCGCCGTAACGAGGCGGCGTTGGGCGGTAGAGTTCGTCATCGCTGGACTCCTCCAGCTTGACGACGGGCGGCGCGCCGCGACGAGGGAGAGTGGCGACTGCGGCGAGGTCCAGCAGCCGCCGCTGCTACTCGCGCTCCTCCCGCTCCCACTCTCGCCGAGACCACTCCAATGCCGCGTCCAGCGGCATGGTGTTCTCGGCGGGGACGACGTCGCGGAGGGAGCACTGGATCGCCTCCTCCGTCGCCGCCTCCTCGCCGCGTGGCTGGCCGGCCAGCGGCGGCAGCCTTTACAGCGTGGAAGACGATGCGTGCGGGGAAGACGATGCGCGGAAGACGAGACGATGAGGACGACGACCGCCCACTCTCGCCGACAGGTCGGGGCCACACGACCCGCGGGAACGCGCGCGAATTTTCTCGGCGGTTTCGCGCCAGTTTGTTTCGTCCGGAGTCCCCGAGCGCGCCTCGAAAGGCCGGGGATTGCCTGGGCTCGCCGGATGAATGAAGGCCCAGATCCGGGCGAAATCGAGGATCCGGGGGCGCGACTGGACCGTTTTTCGCCGTCCGGATGAAAAATAAGGGTGCCGGGGGCCTCATCGGGCTCATGAGTGGAGATGCTCTTATCTAGGACGTACCTATGTTGCGGGTTATCGTGGATATGGACAAAAAAAAATGCTTGGGTAGTGAGTAACTCATATATTCAACCATCTAGACAAAGTTGATTCACTTATTTTGGAATGAAGGGTGAAGCTTGGTTTGAAATTTCTTTGCTCTAGTTCGGCGCGTTGGGTAAGTCGCATGCGTCCTACCACTACTACACAATATGCATGTAGAGACGCTCGATTTGGAGGCTAGAGACGTATTATTTCATCTCTTGTGTATTATAAGTTCTCCTCAAATTTCAATCCAACATCTGCCTTTGGAAGCGCTAGTAGCGTAGGGGCCGGCGATTGGGCGAGCCAAGCAAGCCCCTATGCCGGTGCATAACTTGGATGTCGATTATCGGGCCTTCTCGGTGGGCGATGGAGTCTAGACGGGGGAATGATGATGAACGCGTCTAAGCTACTTATGAGACTCATATACATTTAAGAGCAAGTATAATAAGGTCTGGTCAACTAACTATATATAAATATTAAAATATATTATTTATGTTTAGTTGGAGGAGAGAGAATATAAGAGAATGGAAGTGGACTCTAATACAAGAGCTAGCTCTAGCATATGCTTATAGGCACTTTGTAAGTGTCAAGTGAAGCATATATTTATAAAAAGTAGTATATTTTTATAATTAATTATTATACATATTAGCTATAAAGCTGTCTAAAAATAATAATATGGCAATGGCTTAGCCAGCAGCTGGGCTAGTACATGTCGATGGACTATCTCGTATTCTCGTTTGCATCTCAACTACTCGCTGTCGCTGGCACTTTGTATGTGACGTTTGCACGCATGTAGGCAATGAATCGATGGCTGACGTAGCCGCGCTGAGTTTATTAGCCTCTAGTCTAGGTGAATTTTTTTGGACTTTTATTACGGGACACGGCGGGCGACCAAATTCGCAGGGTTGCTTCGTATTCGGCCAATGAGACGAAAATTGGCCTCGAAATCACAAAAGGCACGCGGCACACATCTCTCCTCGATCCAGCCAGCGCCGCCACCCAACCCTTTCTCCACGATCCAGCCAGCACCGCCACCCAACCATTCCTCCTCGATCCCAAACCCATTCTCCTCAGTCCTCTCCCAGCCCCCGGCAGTGAACTCTCCGCTATCCTAAATGGCCGCCGCCGTGTTCCTCCCCCATCGCTGGCCACGTCCCCTCCGGCGCTGCCCCGGCCCGCTGTCCCATTCTCTCTCCTACATCCGACCCATTTGCTCACACGCACAAGATCGACCGCCACCGTCCAATACTCACCGAGGAGAGAAAGGGGCCGCCGCTCAGGAGTGTAATACTCCGTTGCTGCCGGAGGTCACCGGAGCGTGAGGAGAAAGATAATGCCGCTTGTGGAGAGCGGCCACCGGAGAATAGCGCTGCTTGTGGAGAGCAGCCACCGGAGAGGTAGGAGACGGGAGAGAGGAACGGGAGCAACCCGAGTTCTATTCAGTTCTGTTCGATCATGCCCTTCAGCAGATGCACCTTTCTCTTTTGTTGCCATCCACTGTTACTGCCAGCCCACGATCACCAGCCCGTGGCCCATGACGCCCAGGCCCACATCTCCCAAGGTACAGGGCATGACAATACCTCCCCCAAAAAACATTGCTTGCCCCCAAGCAGTGGCGTTTAGTTTCTGCACCATCTTGCAGTTCCGATCATAGAGCACAAATGCATTATGTATTGTGACAATGCCGGGATCCCATGGTATCTGCAGATCAACGGCTCCTATAGATTGAATTGAGCTTGCACAGACTTTGTTTTGCACATTGCCTGGATCCCATGGCATTAGTAGATACTTGCTTGGACACATCAGGAATTTAGATTTTGCATAGTGCAACTTAAACTCCTGACTGCAGTAAAATTCATAGCCATAATCTTTTGAGTTATTGCTGATACGTGTTGTGCCCCATTCTGCATGTGCCTCCAGTGAAGAAGTTGACCATATGAAGAGCCTGGAACCTACAACGCAAGAGATGCTGACCACAAGTGTGTCAATAGCATCGTCCAGAGCTTTTGCAGGGCAAACGTTTAATGCACTATGCAGCCATTGGCAGAGAAAAACTAGTGATGCAGCGCCATCAAGTGCATCCATTGTGCTGGCAATTACCCCAGCCTCCTTGAGCCACTTCCTTTCTTCTATTGCTTTCTTTTCCAACTCTAGGGCTTCCAGTTGCTCATCCTTGGTAAATGGAAGATACATGACCTTAAGATGTAATGATTCTCTATCTCTGCAGTCTTTAATTTTAAGTGAATCCACAGACTGCATAGAATACAGAGTTATTTCAGTGGGCGTCTCAGGCTGAATATTGTTCACTGCTAGTTTACCCACACCAAGCCTCTTATCTTCATCATAAACCTCGAGATTGACCGATTGGGTTTCCCTGTGTTCCACAAATAGCTCGAAAGTTTCATTCCATTCATGATTTAGGTTGTCATCAATGACGTTTGTTTTCATCTTGAACATCAGACACACATGCAGGGTCACATAGGGATCAGATTGACCAATTAACTCTTTGTTCATGAGAGACGCTGCTTTTACTATAGCAACAGAAAGTTTTTCCTCGGGTAGCTCCAGCTCACTTGTATTAACATTGACACCCAGTGGAGCAGTAAGCCTATGTGGCCACTGGAGCATGTCATTGACAATTGAATTGACAGTATCAACAATCATACCAGAAAGTGTTGGAATAACAGTCACGCTTCCTCCAACATTCTTCAACGTGTTCAGTATTTTTGGTTCTGGCTCCGTGAGGAGAGTGGCAACAATAGCAGAGATGCATCGTATCTCTTTTGATAGTTGAAATACAGCACGAACAATGGTAAAGACCTGGATAGCCTTGAGCAGATTAGGCAGTGGTTCAACAAATTGCATAACAACTGCAGTTGCAGCTTCTGACGCACAAGGCAAAAGTTTGCTGAGATGTTTGTGCATCCACATCCCCTGCTCATATTGTTGGAAGGATATCCACTCGGGGAAATGTTCGCTGCAAAGCTTCTTGAAATCGCCTCTGCTGACAGACCCAAGGATCTTGTTATCCTCAACATAGGCGACACGCTTCCTAATAAGCTGCTGCATCACGCAGGTCCACAGTAATGGCCCCCGTATACATAGCAAGGTTGAAATTGTACCTTTTCCAACATTGATTAACTGCCCGCCTAAATTCCGTAACAGAAACTCGTGTTTTCCTCGATCCCACGGTAAGATAATTGTAGAATTAATTTTCCCCTTTTGTTGCCTTTCACTGAACCATAGTTGCTGTAGAATGCCTTTTTCTGATGGTAGTACAAGGAATACAACTCGAACAACACCAACTCCATGATCCAAAAATGTGTTCATGTCAATCTCTCCCACAAGCTCATGGTGAGCATCCTGTAAGCTTGCCTCACATTTCATCATCTGCTGCCCATATGTATTATGTGGCACAGAATCAGCTTGGTGCTTGGAAATCCATTCCGGCATGTCGTCAGATAGCCTATGGACAACATCCGCCTCGCCCGCCATGCTAACTGACATGTTGGTAATTCCATCGAACATTAAAAGGGCAACACCCACAGCTGGTATCTCAGATGGAACCACCTCCATCTGAAGCTCCTCACAAAAATCTCCACAACCAAAATTTGCTTCCACTGCATCCATGAACTCAGACCAGTTACCAACAGGCTGACGTAGCTTGTATGTCTCATACCAATACTTTGCTTTACCATCCATGTGCATTGATGCAGCGAGAACCCACATGCACTTATGTATATTGTAGCGAGTGAAGTACTCGAGACACTTAGCACGACATTGCAATGGGTTCTCGCCGTTAAAGCGAGGGAAGGAAAACGACGAAAGCACTGGACGCCGATCTGCTGGATACTCCTCAACTTGACAGGGAGGACCACACAATATGTTGGTGTCAATGTTGTCGGCGCGTGCACCAGGACCATCTCGTGGATAGGTGAGGACATGGGTCGAACAGCTTGCAGGCATGTTCATGCCAGACCCAACCATACCTTGCAGTGTGTTATTCCCGGCACAGGTCGAGGTCGTGGTAGGAATATGCATCTTGCCACTGGTCCGAAACGCCACCGCAACATGGTTGCTGCCGACGTTGACAGCCGAGCCAGCCGTCGAACACCTTGTGGGCATGGGGGAAACAAAGACATCATCCGTGTCTGGAGCACCAACACCCACGACCTGATTCACCGAAAAGAGAGATAGTGACGAAGTCTTGGCCGTCTGCTGCTCCAGAACTCGACCCGGCATGAACGCCGGCGTGGTTGTGGCAGTAGGCGTCAGCGCCACCGTCATCTTCTTCAAATCCACGAGCATCCGGTCCTGCCTGGCGGCAATACGCCCCAATGCCATGTTGAGCTGCACCAAACTTTCGTTGATGGCGCTCAATTTCTCCGCCGTCGTTGTCGTTGCTGCCTCCATCGCATCGACACGACCAGATCGAATGGGGATTTTTTTGCGGGACTTTTTTTTTTGGGAGGAATTGCTGGCTCTGATACCAAGTGTAATACCCCGTTGCTGCCGGAGGTCACCGGAGCGTGAGGAGAAAGATAATGCCGCTTGTGGAGAGCGGCCACCGGAGAATAGCGCTGCTTGTGGAGAGCAGCCACCGGAGAGGTAGGAGACGGGAGAGAGGAACGGGAGCAACCCGAGTTCTATTCAGTTCTATTCGATCATGCCCTTCAGCAGATGCGCCTTTCTTTTTGTTGCCATCCACTGTTACTGCCAGCCCACGATCACCAGCCCGTGGCCCATGACGCCCAGGCCCACATCTCCCAAGGTACAGGGCATGACAAGGAGCCATGGCGGCGCGGCTCCGTTGAACGAGCCTGCTGGCCTCGCGCGCATGGCAGGCGGTTTGGTTCGTCCGTCTCCACTCCGGCGAGGTGGCGCTTGCGGCCTCGACTCGAGACGCAGACCGCCGTCGTCCTCCGAGCGATGCAAGGAGCCACGCCTCTCCTCGGAGAAGGGGAACGGAGGTGTTCGGTGGGCCACCGCCCAGGCCGTCTATTCCGGCCGGCGCTGCTCACCGGCCTCCGCCTCGAAAGCCGGCCTCTTTGCAGGAGGCAGTGGTTTCTCCGGATTTGAAGGTAGTTGGCGCCCCCAGGGATCTCTGACCTCGCCATCGGCATGAAAAGGTCAAATATTTTCTTTGTTCCTCTGTTTTTGGATGAACAAGTCTGTGTAGCAGCTGCGGTTCAATGAGATGCATGACAACATGCTGTTCTGAAATTAAACATAGCTCATAGTGTTAGAATTGTAATTAGACTCTAACTCTTACCTGTCATGTAACGTATACGTATCGTATATGATTGTAATTGTATGATCACGTCTATATATAAAGTGGAGATCGTGCGGGGTTGTTTACCCACGCACAAAACCCTAAACCTCTTTTTCAAACTTGGTATCAGAGCCAGGTTCGCCGCGAGCCTCCTCCGCCGCCGCTGCAAGATCCGATCCGCCGCCGCCGCGAGTCCTCTCCGCCGCCGCCGCGATGTCGTCCTCCCTCCAGCTCTCCACTGCAGTCGGGGCCATGGCCTCGTCTTCGTCCGCCTCTGTACCCGCGGGAGTCACTCCCACGACCACGGTCCGGTTGGAGGCCGGGAACTTCAACCTCTGGAAGGGCATCCTCCTTCCCAATCTCGCAGGCGCCGGCCTTCATCGTCACCTTGACGCAACCATCGCGGCGCCAGAGAAGACCATCACCACGGGGGAAGGTGACAAGGCCACAACGGTGGCTAACCCCGAGTACGAGCGCTGGTGGATTCAGGACCAGCGTGTCATCGGGCTTCTTCTCGGCTCCATGGAGCCCGACATTGCTAACCAGCTCATCGGGCGCGCAACCGCTGCCTCGGTCTGGAAAAGTGTCCATGATCTGTACGGCGCGCAGAGTCGCGCCAATGTTCGCCACATCCGTCGCCAACTGGTGTCGACGCGCAAGGAAGATCTCTCCGCCGCCGTCTATATGCAGAAGATGAAGGCATTAGCCGATGCCATGGCGGCAGCCGGTGTTCCCATCACCGATGACGAGCTCGTCGACTACATCGTCATTGGGCTCGAATCCGCCTACAACACCGTCACCGCCCCGCTCTCCCTCGGCAACAGCACCGAGGCGATCTCCTACGCCACCTTCTGCTCAAGAAGTGCCTCCTGATGAACCGGTTACTAGTGTGCCTATGCGAAATTATGACCTGTCATACTTGGCTACTGATCCACCTGTTCCAGGTGATGTTGTTTCTCCACAGGTATCCGGTGCTCCTCCTGGTCGGTCTCCCGAGCAGGCGGTCGACGTCCTTCCGATCGACGTGCATGGTGCGGCCATGCACGCGCCTTCCTCTGGCGCTGCACCCGAGTCTTCGGCTGGCCAGCCCCCTCCAGCGACAGCCCATGGGCCTCCGGTGATGCCCTCTCCGAGTCAGCCCACGTCGCCTCTCGCCGCATCGCCGGCCGCGACGTCTTCGGCTGATTCACTCGACGGGAAAAGACGTACACTGATGGTACGGTTCGATATGATCCTCGCCGACGTGCATTCTTTGCTGCTCCATCCTCGCATCGGGAGGCACTTCTTGAGCCGGCATGGCATTCAGCCATGGCCGATGAGTTCACAGCGCTAAGGAAAACAGGCACGTGGACCTTGGTTCCGCGGCCACCTGGCGTTAATATAGTCGGCTGCAAGTGGATTTTCAAGACAAAGCATCGTCCAGATGGCACTATTGACAAACATAAGACGAGGTTGGTAGCTCGTGGTTTTACTCAGCAGCACGGGATTGATTATGGAGACACGTTTAGTCCAGTTGTGAAGCCGGCCACGGTGCGTCTTGTTCTGTCTCTTGCAGTCTCTCGAGGGTGGACGCTTCGACAAATTGATGTCAGCAATGCTTTCTTGCATGGATTCTTGGCTGAAACAGTATATATGCAGCAACCCCCTAGTTTTGAGGACGCTCAGTATCCCTCTCATGTCTGCAAACTCCAGCGGTCGATCTATGGTTTGAAGCAGTCACCACGTGCATGGTATGCACGCCTGAGTCAGCGTTTGTATCGGCTTGGGTTTGTCTCTTCCAAAGCTGACACATCGCTCTTCATCTACTCGCATCAAGGTGTGCAGATTTTTATGTTAGTATATGTGGATGATATTGTCATCGCTGGGTCTACGCCGGATGCTGTGGATGTTCTGGTTCGTTCCCTTGCTGCTACTTTTCCTATTAAGGACTTGGGCCGGTTGGAGTATTTTCTTGGATTGGAGGCCGCTTACAATTCAGGGGGGATGATCTTGACTCAGAAGAAGTATGCTCTTGACCTTCTGCATCGAGTAAATATGGAGAATTGTAATCCTGCCACCACTCCTCTTGCAGTGTCAGAGACCTTGTCTAGGAGCTCTGGCACATTGCTGAATTCTGATGACTCTCACAGGTACCGCAGTGTTGTTGGAGGACTGCAGTATCTAACACTCACTCGGCCAGATATCTCCTTTGCGGTGAACAAGGTTTGCCAGTTTCTATCACAGCCGACTGATGTTCATTGGGAGTCTGTGAAACGTATTTTGCGTTATATCAAAGGGACGTTGACGACTGGGTTGCATATTCACAAGTCATCTTCGACAGTCATCAGTATCTTTACTGACGCCGATTGGGCCGGTTGTGTGGATGACCGGCGTTCCACCAGCGGGTTTGCAGTGTTTGTTGGAGCAAATCTTATTTCTTGGAGTTCTAAAAAACAACCAACAATCTCGAGGTCAAGTACAGAGGCAGAATACAAAGCATTGGCTAATGGTGCTGCTGAAGCTATATGGGTAGATTCTCTTCTTAGAGAGCTTGGCGTGATCCGGCAGCGTACCCCCATATTGTGGTGTGATAATCTTGGGGCGACTTACCTGACGGCAAATCCAGTGTTTCATGCTCGAACAAAGCACATTGAGATAGACTTTCATTTTGTGCGAGAACGAGTAGCCGCCGGTGACTTGGATGTCAGATTCATCTCCACACGTGATCAATTGGCTGATGTACTTACTAAACCAGCCACCCGACAGATGATAGATAGATTTAAGTCCAATCTCAACCTTGTCACGGTTTAGATTGAGGGGGAGTGTTAGAATTGTAATTAGACTCTAACTCTTACCTGTCATGTAACGTATACGTATCGTATATGATTGTAATTGTATGATCACGTCTATATATAAAGTGGAGATCGTGCGGGGTTGTTTACCCACGCACAAAACCCTAAACCTCTTTTTCAAACTCATAGTACACTCCTAGGGATTTAATACGAGGCAACCATCTCTGTCCAAGAATATATCAGATTGTGGTTATTATTTTCATTCCAGGATCTGGTTTCTTAAGGTGTTTTAGTTGCAATGGTGTGCTTTAGTTAATATACTAATGATTGTTTCTTTGTTCAAGTGAACTTCATTATCTGCAACTAATTAGTTAACTAAATTGACCGATTGCTCTAATTAGTTAGCTACTGTAGGTTATTGAAAAAAGTTCAAGTTTGTTTTATTCAGGTGGAGAGTGTGGTGCTATCTATTGATTGTGATCTAGCTTTAGCATGGCAGGAGGTAGCTTCGGTAGACAGTTAATAGGAGTATTATTTTGTTACAAAGTTCACTAATGCTATTTGCTATCAATTCTTTCTTGAGCAGCCAAATAATTAGATGGGTAGGACAAGTTGGTGGACAAGTTCTTGGAGTATTATGCCCGCCGGTCCAGCACCCTCTTCTGCTCCGTCACCGCCGTCGTCATCAAGGTCCTGTCCCTGTAAATCTAATGCTCGGTGAGAAACAAAGATAAGATAATTGTGTTTTGTCTATTTAGTTATCATGTGTAAACCTATTGCTTTTCAAACTTGAATAATGATGTTCAGTAGTTGTGTTCTGTTAGTTAGTTATTGTGTGCAGCATTTGATTTTAGAAACATTGGTAGCAGATGATGTTAATAGTCAGGATGGGACCACTTGTATGCATACTCTTTTATATTTAGTGTCCATGTGTATTACTGTTAAATTAATCAAACTGTGTCCATCTACTTAGTAAATCTATTACTTGCTTTTATTTACTTGTGCGTTGCATCCAGAGTGCTAGCTGTGTGTATTTTGTTGTGTTGTGATGGTTCAGGTACAAGGTTAATGTTGTACTGGTTTTGAACTTTTTAATTACAAAAAAGCTAGCAGACAAGTATTACGTTTGCTAAATTCGGTCAAGTCATGGTCGGCATGCTTCTGTCCTGTTTCTCATTTTCATATGGATAGTTGGCGATGGCATGCTATTGTGTAGGTTTATTTTCTAACCAAGGTCTCATTTTACACGCATAAAGTCTAATGTAAAAGGAACCTTTGTCGAAATTTATAAACTGAAAACGATCTGCTAGGTGATATAGCTTGAATAAATGATCAGCAAGCTACCGTGCCGTCTTAGCTAGTGTTAATATAATTTTTACTTCAGAACATGCTTTTTACTTCTAAATTTTTTGTTGACAAAACTTCAGACATCCTTGAATAAGCGAGCAGCCGAGGCTTCTCATGGCCGTGCAGGCAGGGGCGAGCAGCCGGGGCTTTTCTAGGCCGGGGTCGGGGTGGACTGGGAGGAAGGGAGGGAAGAGGTGGCTGGCGAGGACGCACAGATGGGGGATGTGTTGGGAAGAATAAAAGAGGGAGGGGAAAAAGATAGAAAAAGAAAGAAAATAAGACCCACTGACAGGTGGGCCCCATAAGTAGTGTAGTTTGAGGTCACGAGTTTTTGAGTAAGCTGGAAAAGCAGATTTTTTTTAGCTTACCCATATCTTTATTCTCCCTTATCCAAACTTGTTTTGATTACCCAAAATATGGTAAGCTATTTGAGATGCTCTTAGGGCCTTACTTAGTCATTTTTTAGCCTGAAGAACTGCCTTCGTGAGGCTGTCTACTTTCACTTCTTGACTGTCTTTTTATTTATTTTTGTGATAATTATTACTAGTATATATTAAAGTGCAGCAAGTCAAGTTGTAGCTTTCTTGATAGGCTGTTGTTACATTGCAGTTTTCTTCCATAGATCATGACAAGAGTTGTAGTTCAGAAAGTCAAAGCTTTATGTACCGCTCCTAAAAAATGAAAGATCGATGAAGCATTAAGTGTATTCCCCTTTTTATAATCACTAGCAACTTCTTAACTCATGCATTCTACTTGATCTTCTCTGCGGACTTATGGTATTTTCTACTACAATAGTTAACTCAGGTACTAAAGTATACCCTATTTTAACATGTTATCTTTTATAGTTATTGTTGTCTTGCTTTATGGGAACTAGTTTTCGGCTTTCGGCATTTGTGTTTGCTGACTGGCATGTAGTTTTGATAATTTGAAGGACTGAGTGATTGATAATTCTTTTATCATATCACCCAGGATTACTTTTGAAGTCAGTGTACGTCTTCTTGGTGGTATGATGGTGTTGGGATGTAGTATAGCAGCTATACTGAAGACTGAAGAGAAGCAGTCGTGTGTTGGATACTGTTAAAAATTGATTGGCTGGAGCAACTTAGCTGAAGATATATACATGTGAGGACCGTCTTTGCTATTTCACTGCTACAACTACAACTTCTGTCGATATGCTTTCAGTATGATCTTCTTTGCACACATCTTAACCAGTAAAGTCATTATTCTTAATAACCAAGCAACTTGTAATACTTTTTTTACAGTGCTTCTCTTTTTATTATCATGCAAGGTAGGGATAGACTTTATGTGAAATCTGTAGTGGAGATAAGTTCTTATATTTCACACACCGACACACATTGAAAACAAGTAAAGTTGCAATTGATTAGGCGGCCCAATTTGCATGAAACTATTTCCAGACCTGTTCGATACTTTGATTAGGTGGCCCAATTTACAATTGATTGTCATGTCTACTTCCCACATGTATGTTAATGAAGCAATGAACTATTTGAGCTTTCTGACACTGTTCTGTGTTTCATCATTCTGTAACTTAGTAGTTCGTCACATTACTTTCTCTGATGTGACATCATGATTATTTACATCCACTATATTATGCAGGGAGCGGGTGATAATTTAGGTGCCCCCAGGGATTAACTTTCTAGGGCATTGATGGTATGGGCATAGAATTTACCTTCAAATAAGGTTTGATTTTTTGAGCTAAATATATGTCTTGGCATTAGAATTATTATTTTTTGAATGAAGTTATTGGAGCTATCTATTACTATATCATCTTGCCATGCTTGTGAATGAAGGAAGCCTTCCTGTTAGTTTATTTTTGTGGCTAAATAACTTGTTCAAATCTTTGTAACGTGCCTTTTGTGCAACCAAATATTTTGAGCCCTTTGCCATTCCGTTGCTTCATAGACTTGCTCCTCTGTTCCATTAGCAAAGGTTGGCAGCTTAACATATCTTATTTATTCCAGTTCATCAATTTAACAATGTGGAGACTGTTTTTATTTTTCTGCTAAAAACCCACTTCAATATTATCTACAGCTTCATTCCTTAATGTAATTGCTAAGGTAATTACTAGATGACAGTGATGTAGAAAAAATTATCAATTGTAACCCAGGCGATTGGGTCGCAGATGCCCAGCTGTGTTTGTGATGAATGAGGAAATGCTTGCCTGAGAGTTCAGCCCCAGCTGTCACCCTTTGTTTCTTTTGTATTAGTGTCTTTTTTCTGTGTATACCACCAGGTCACTTGTGTACTAATCAGTTTAGATATAACCAGTTCAAACTTCAGTTCAACCTCCTTTGTGAATTTATTCGGTTTAAGCATCCTCATCTATATCAAGCGCTCCGCCATTATGTGCGTGTTAATATGATTTTACTGCCTTTTTCCTAGATTATATGTTTTGGGAATTCCATTGAAAAGCTTGACGACTGGGGCCTACCTCCTCACATTAGTTGGTCTTTTTGAAGTTGCTCAACCTGGAAGTAAAACACTTAATAACTCATAACTGCTTTGATGACATAGGGACATACTGGAAATGCGTAGCCGTCATGATTGGCTATCACCTGACCGGCATGGAGCTTGGGCAGCTGAGCCTCTAGTACATTGAGCAAATCCAAGTGGAGAAACTAATGAATGTTATGGTATGCACCTTGCTGATTTCATAGTAAATCTTCTATTCCTAGTAACTTGTGAAATGGTTTCCATGTCTTATCTATTTGTAGTTTAATCTCATGTAATAAATGTCAGAATGGCCAACATATAGGTACATCGGTGGATTTGACTACAAATACGAATTATGTTTTCATAATAATATTAGGTAAAATATTTCATGATATGAAGGAGGTAATAAGTCAAAATATATGATGCCGTGGTTGGATTTATGGTAAAATAGATGCTCATGGCACTGTAGTTTCTTGCAATTCACTTGACATCTCGCGTTCAATAAAAATTTCTCCAAGAAGTAGCGGTTCAAATTAATACGATATAACCAAACAATTAAAAGGATATTGTTTTTTTTCATCTAGCAAACCAGATTTGATCTTTGATTGAGTTTTGTTATTTGGCCTGTTTGATTTATCATAGCAATAAAAAAATATCAATACTTACACTGTGCTAGCTGTAAGTTAACCACAAACTGAACAGTCTTATCTTATTCCCTCCCATCCGCTTATAGTAATGGTTGAATTTTTCTGTTGCAAGCTTAATTCTTCAAGCTTTCAAGACTCTTTCTTTTCATATTTTACTTTGAATATGACCACAACTGTACAATTGTCGGGGTCATATTTTCATGTAATATCCCTAGCTTGGAAATGCTGCAGCAAAAATTCAACTTTTTCATGCTTAGGCTGCATCGAATCATAACCATGTTAAACTCTTGCTACAACCACCTCCATCGATGACGTGTACGCTTGGTGCGGCTACCAGTTCTGACATATGATCCAAGTTGTAGCACGCGATCCATTGGTGCGTAGTTTACAAAGCTTGAGCTTACATAGTTGATACTCAAATCTGGTCAATAATATTTGTTTTGTGCAGTTTAAAATGCTTGAGCTTACATCAGTAGATGAGCATCTTCCTTAGATAATGATCATGACTGATATTCCACCTGCATCCACCTTGATCATTATTAGCTTTAGGAAGAATCTGCATGCCCTTTACTGTTTTCATCAACGCTTAGTAAGTGTAGACAGAAGTAATTGTTGTTACTAAAGATCTGGATATCATTGTTAGCAGATATATTATCTCGAAATGATGATAATAAAATAAAGAAGCTAAAAAGATTGTAGCATTTGTATTGATGATAATTAGAGACTAAGGTAAGCAACGAATTATCTGCTGTTGTAGTGGATTAAATATTCTTATTAGGTAGTACTGGAATTTCCACTGCTTATTCTTCATAATTTTTTATCCAAAATCCTCTGCTTGACAGCAATTTCTCGAGCTCATGTGAGGGCGGGAGGAAGTGCAATGCTTGTTCAGTTATTACAAATTCTGAATTTGCAAGAGACAATAGTACAATATTGTTCCCCTCCAGTTTTGGTTTACCTTCACGAATAATAATATGGGCTTATGTTTTTCCCACTTGTTTGCAAGGGATATTTGTCTAGGTTAAATTGTTTATATGTCACTGAACTTTGCAAAATTGAAAATACCATTATGGAAAGCGACTTTCGAAAAATGCCACTCGACCTTTCGGATCCTATGAAAAATGTCATTATGACCAACTGAGAACATATACCGGTCAATGACCCTCTCATATTTATGCTTGTAATGCCAATTGGAATATTTCAACAGAAACTATATTCGCTGGATTAAGTTTTGGGGGATTTTTGGTGGCATTCCATTGTTTGCTCATAAAGGTGCGCGTCTATCTTGTTTCAGGATTGTGCTTGCTGCCTGGAACCATGTTCACAGTTGCTTTGATTCAATCTTTTGCTTGAGGTGAAGCCATGTGGTAAAACTGAGACATCTGTGTTTCTCGCATCTAGGATAAGTGCGAAGTCACTTTTCTATGATATACAAGGAGATCCATAATAGTGTCTCCTCAGATTTCAAGTAAAAGAGTTAGCGAAGCTCCAATTTTAGGTATATTTACCAAAGTGACATGAATCTGCCTTTTTGGTTTTCTTGGTTCTTTTAAAGTCAAGTGCATTTTTTTCTAGAAAAACATTAGACAAGATAGAACCACACAAGATGGAAACAAACTTTTTTCATGCTTTACAAGCAGCATCCATGGCTCACATCCTCTCAGGTTTGTCTCTTTTGGCTAGTTAGTCGGGACATTTCTTGTGTTGTTATGCCACCTTAGTGGCTACAACTCAGCTGTGGCAACTTAGGTGTCTTTCATGGCACATCATCTCTTTTTCTGTCACTCTCATGGTGTAGCTTGCATCAACATTGCAATTTAGGTTTCAATCATTGAATATGTCTTTAAGACGCATAATCAATTGCTATTGCATTCCAAAAATAGACCCCCTTTCGTAAGGAAATGAGAATATACATGAACCTTAAAGGAACTTCAGGAAGAGGCAGTAGTAGCAGCATAAAATATTCAGTTCTTGCTAAGATCATGATGAAATTGTTGCTGCTGGTAGGCTGTGTCAAAAATCCAGTATCCTGATATGATTCATATTCACCTTTGCTTAACAGCTACCTTCCATGCATGCAGTGTGTCCCATGTTATTAAAGAAGAAAATCATTTTGTATGTGACGTCCTAATCTAGGCTTGGAAGACATTTTTAAATCGTGGCTTGTTCAGTTCCACATACATGTCACCTTTTATTTTATTAAAAGCAGATATAGAGTTCAGATCTTTGCTTTTGTAGGTCCAGTTAACTGGATGCCTCCTATTCGACAATACATACCTTAGATACATTAACCAGGACTTGTTCTCAATATTTATGTGAGTAGTCTTTAGTAGACGTTGCTAAGGTTAGAATTAAGAACTTCATTTGAGCTGCTTTTTACCTCCAATAAGATGCTGCTATGTCTTCCTCTGTGAAAGTGTTATACAATTTAGCAAGAGAGCTACACTATGTACATAGATGACAAAGTCTTCTACTTCTTTGTCAAGATTTTAATTCCTAAGTAGATTGACAAATTGAATCTCTGCTACTTTTCACTTTGGTTTTAATTTGACACTGTCTTTATTTATGTTATTGTTGTGTGATAACCTGGAAAGTTGTATTATTCCTCCACATAATGTTAGATGATACAGTAATCAAGAGTGAAAATTACTATTGCGTTGTGCATTTCCATGTGTTGGCATCTGCCAAATTGCTTGTTGCTTGACCTTTGCTTTTCTCTTAGACCGGTTGAGGTATATCTGTATTTGTTAGTCGCAGTATCCTTTTGTTGGTTTCTTTTCTATGGTTTGTTTAGATTATGACATGTAAGGTTAACAAAGTGGTCTCTTGGCTGTCTTATCCATATTTTCCTGACTTACTTTATGGGAACTAGTTTCGGGCTTTTGGCATTTGTGTTTGCTGACTGACATATGTTTTTTGATAATTTGAAGGACTGAGTGACTGATAATCCTTTTATCATATCACCCAGGATTACTTTTGAAGTCACTGTACGTTTTCTTGGTGGTTTGATGGTGTTGGGATGTAGTATAGCAGCTATACTGAAGAGAAGCAGTGTGTTGGATTGACTGGAGCAACTTATCCGAAGGTATATACAGGTGAGGACTGTCTTTGCTGTTTCACTGCTATAACTTCCATCGATATGCTTTCAGTGTGATCTTCTTTGCACACAACCAGTATATTTTCATTCCAAGATCTGGTTTCTTAAGTTGTTTTAGTTGAAATGGTGTGCTCCAGTTTATATATTCATGATGGTTTCTTTGTTCTATATCTACAACTAATTAGTGAACTAAATTGACCGATTGCTCTGATTAGTTAGCTAGCATAGGTTATTGAAAAAAAGATCAAATTAGAGTTTGTTTTATTGAGGTGGACAGTGTAGTGCTATGTGCTGTTTGTGATCTAGCTTTAGCATGGCAGGAGGTAGGTTTAGTACCTAGTTAATATTATTATGTTACAAAGTTCACTAATGCTATTTGCTATCGATTCTTTCTTGAGCAACCAAACCTGACATCTGTGGAGTATTTTCAACTTTGAGGTTGGCTGAGCCGCTGAGGTTCTCCTCTTGGGTGCAGTTTGGACCTGGATGGCATGCATATGTGTACCTGTGCTATGTTCTTCACATGGTGCTCAATGTTGTTGCCGACAAACAGGGTGTCAGAGCTGCTGTTTTGATCCGATCACGTGCTCCCGTTAGTGGTATGCATTGCTCACTGATTCCATATAGATATCTCCCTGCAAATGATTTTGTACATGCACAGATGTACTAACAATAACAAGTGAAATTGATACGGATTTGAAGTGATTTCTTTGAACCTTGACTAAAATGTGGTGCACATTTTGTATTGATTAGAAGATTTATTGATTAAAGAGAAATCCTGTTGGAGTTGCCTCTAGGCCTACGGCTCTTGCTTTGTTCGTTATTTCTTAATATTTATTCACCCAAAGCATTTCTGAATCACACTGCTTTTATTTGAGAAACTATAGTAATCCGAGTTATAGAGTATGATTATTTGGAAGCATCTGAGTTATATTTAGGATATATTTAAGCTCAGTTTCGTTGCCTCGCTGCCAAAAGATGGTAGTTTACGAGAAAAAATTATGTGAGCAGGAGGAAGACAGGAGACGTGGCCATCTTTCCTCATGTGTTTCCCAATTCCAGTATAACTTGAACTTCATTCTTTATTTGTCCTAACTCAACAAAAGAAATCAAAGAAGTTCCTATCATTAGACAACTGGAGTAGAATACTTATATACCAAATTCCTGTTCTACAATTCGAGTTATATTATACATGTTGCACTGTGAACTAAGCCAATTTATCCCATATGAACGCTCCTTACTCTGATCTAGTTTGAGCTGAATGCTGATCACTTCATTGCTGTAGGGCTAGATATGATTCAGAAGCATCGGGGCCAACAAACCGAGAAACCGATCCTACTTACAGGACCAGGAAAGGTCTACACCTCTCGATAGCAAAGCTTATATTCTCAGAATTATGGTTGTTCCTGCAATACTGTATCATAGCTGTTCCTGCCTTCTTATTCAGGTCGGTCAAGCTCTGGGGCTTTCCGCTGACTGGTCGAACCATGCACTATATAGCCCCGGTATGATTGATCTATCTCCAGTATTGCCTGAAACTGTTAGATGTTGTCGATGCATGTTTATCCACCAATTCGCTTTCTGTCTCAGGTGGATTGGAAGTACTGGATGGGCCAGAACCAGAAAACGTTTTGGTTGGCCCCCGTGTCGGCATCGACTATGCTTTGTCCGAGCATGTAGCAGCTCCTTGGAGGTTCGCGGGGCACTGCATGGATCAGTGCCCCGAAGAACACTCTGAGGCCGTGGTGAAGAGCTGGATGTGGGGAGAAGAGTGGCCCAGATGCACATAAAGTGTACTTGTAATAGACAAAATAGAGTGCACTGAAACATTTGACATCTATCCCGTTATCATGCTAGTGGAGCATTAATCAAGCGCATGACCTCTGTCGAGCTTTTACGACTGCGACTCATTTGAAGTCTTATCATGCTTACTGCATGTCTTCTTCTTGACACCAAGCTCGGCAATCTAGATGCTGGGGTAAACTGCAGTCAGCCTTGCAAGGGCAGGCTTGGTCAAGTCATGCCTGTAGTAGCTTCCGCTGACCTGGTTCTTGACAGCATTGGCCATCTTGCGGAACTCCTTACACATGACGGTCTTGTGGGAGAAGGCAGCAGGTTTGTTCTGCTTCTTTGTCTTGGGAGATCTCTTGTCTTGGTTGGGGAGGGGGCCACAGTCATCGGTTTTATTGTTTGCCAAGCCAGAGTAGTTGCAGGAGTGGACATTGTAGAGGTTGTTGGGCTCCGTGCTGAACTGATCCTTGGTGTTGCTGTTGCTGAACTGCTTGATCAGAAAATAGTTCTTCGGGGTGCTGCTGCTGAAGATGTTATTGTGGTGGCTCGAGATCAATGTACTCTCACATGATTTTCCTGTCTCACATCACACGATCAGCACCAAGGTGATCTTTTGTTTCTATCTTCTTCTCTCTACTAAGCATGAACAGCTTGACTATAACTTACAATGGCTAACATTTCCCCTGACTCACACATACTCTTGTACTGATCCAGGTGATGGGAAGAAGTTGAATGCTACCTACATCATCACTGTCTCAAGTGAATAAGAAGATGATCATTGTTTCTCCGGCAGGTGAATCAGAAGATGATCCTAACACTGACAACCAACATCATGCACTGGAGCCTGCAGAGACCTGACATGGTAAGGCCGATGCTTCCTTGCCTCATCAAACCTGACATCTGTGGAGTATTTTCAACTTTTAGGTTGGCTGAGCCGCTGAGGTTCTCCCCTTGGGTGCAGTTTGGACCTGGATGGCATGCATATGCGTACCTGTGCTATGGACTTCATGTGATGCTCAATGTTGTTGCCGACAAACAGGGTGTCGGAGCTTCTGTTTTGATCCGATCATGTGCTCCCGTTACTGGTATGCATTGCTCACTGATTCCATATAGATATCTCCATGCAAATGCTTTTGTACATGCACAGATGTACTAACAATAACAAGTGAAATAGATACGGATTGGAGGTGATTTCTTTGAACCTCGACTAAAATGTGGTGCACATTTTGTATTGATTAGAAGATTTATTGATTAAAGAGAAAGCCCATTGGAGTTGCCTCTGGGCCTACGACTCTTGCTTTGTTCGTTATTCCTGAATATTTATTCACCCAGAGCATTTCTGAATCACACTGCTTTTTATTTGAGAAACTATAGTAATCCGAGTTATAGAGTATGTTTCTTTGGAAGCATCTGAGTTATATTTAGGATATATTTAAGCTCAATGTCCTTGCCTTGCAACCAAAAGATGGTAGTTTACGAGAAAAAATTATGTGAGCATGAGGAAGACAGGAGACGTGGCCATCTTTCCTCATGTGTTTCCCAATTGCATTATAACTTGAACTTCATCCTTTATTTGTCCTAACTTAACAAAAGAAATCAAAGAAGTTCCTATCATTAGACAACTGGAGTAGAACACTATATACCAAATGCCTGTTCTGCAAATCGAGTTGTATTATACATTTTGCACTGTGAATATTTAAAGCATGTGTTTGCCTGTGTAAGATCTGCTACGTCATTCATGTGATCAATAGAGAACTCAATATTTAATTATTTATTGACTCATCTCTAATTAGCTACACATGTGCTTTAAGCAAAACAATGGCCATCTGTGACAATGAGTAGCTGTATTCTTTTTTGGTTTTTCCTATAGAAAACTAAGAATGTGCTGGTGCACGGAAATATTATGTCATCTTCACCGATGCTTATATGTTAAATAAAGGCTAGATAGATACGACTTATTCAATAAATATGTGCATAGTTTTGTTTAGGAAATGTGTAACACTTTATTTACAAATGATCTGAATTTTGATCATGAATAAAATGGATGAACAATCTGGATAGAAATAGATGGATTGAATGGTGGCAGAAATTTCAGTAAATGGGAGAAGACATGGTATTTTATTTCTTCCTACCTTCTTGTGCTTAGAAATACTTATGTAGTTGTGTTCAATTTGTGACCAAATGTCAAGTCATTGATGGTAAAACTTCCACAACACAAAACATTTCTGTCAACATTAACCTGTGCATGCTCTTCTGTTCTGGTGAGTAATCTCCATTATACATGGTCTGCTGCTCGAGTTCTTAACTTATTTTTTGCAATATTAATTGTTGAAAGTGATAATACATAATCACACTATTGTTGTACCATGCTGCATGAACGTTCTACTGAAGAAGCCTTGATGTATTCTGTTCGTTCAATCAGGTGTCCAAGCGGTCTTGCTCTGAAATAACAGAAGTTTCTTCTCATGCTAGCAAAGAAGTTACGGAAAACATTCAAGGCACAAACGGTCAGGGGGGCGTTCTTGGGGCTGGGATGAAGAGGGGTTTGTGATGGACATTAATATACTTCTCTCAGAGTTTGGAGATTTTAGCGACTTCTTTCAAGAGGATGAGTTAGATTTTGGTGAGGTAGGCACCCTATAATCTTCTAATAGTAATTTACAGATCACACAAGACTATGCTTCGTAAGTGAAAGTAAAGTTAGAAGTTTCATTATAGGTATACTATATTTAATTGACTCCTTCAGTTGCATTCAGTGCTCCTGCAATCTGCAACACTGTACATTTGCAAACAGAATGTTGCTATTGTCGCCGCTGCTTGTTTAAGTTTCTAGATATTGTTGAGTTTCTAGATTGAGACCATAGACTGCATTTCTCACATATTTCATGACTTGAAAAATGTTGCTCGTGATACCACCAGAAGCTTGTGAAATGATTTTCTCCTATTGCGTACTTGGCTTGTACTTCATCTGGTAGTCATGAAATGACTCTTTGGAGTTCTCTGCTTGTTGGATCTAAACACTGAGTACAACGTAGAGTAGAACCCTTCTTTGAAGGGTAACATATTACATTTCCTAATGACAAATAGAGAACTTTTATGATTATACCGTTGTGTTTTAGCATCATGTCTTTTATACTGTGTAATCTCATCCTTTTTTGCCTTGTACTTTGTGTAGTAGTCATGAAATGACTTGGAATTATTGTCTTGTTGTTTCTAAACGAGTACAATGGCCGAACCCTTCTTTAAAGGGAAATAACATATTGCCTTTCTTGACAGGCAAATATAAATTTCAATGTTGATTTATAACCTAATGTTCCATTTTATACAGCCTCCAGGTACTGCTGAATCACATGCTTTAGTGGAGCCTGCGGAGACCGCAACAGCCTGAGCGGCGGCGGAGGGCAGCAGGAAGAAGACGGCGGCTGAGGGTGCTCACCGCATTCGATTGGTGGCCTCGGAGAGGTAGGAGGTGTGGTGGAGCAGGACGGTGGCGGAGTGGTGAAGGTGAGGGAGCTGAGTAGGCGGTCGTTGCATGGTCGCGCGCGACAATTCGAGCTCCGGCGCGTGGCCTCCGTGGAGTTCCTGCGCATGGCCTCCGTGGAGCTCCTGCGCGTGGCCTCCGTGGATCTCTTGCATGTGCCGCGTGGTTGCGGCGGCCGTTGCAGCCACGGCGTGCGAGAGGAATGGAGCTCCCGCGTGTGGTCGTGGCGGTCGGACCTGTAGCTGGTCGCGAGCGCTGGTGATCTGACGGGCTGGATCGCGAGGTCGAGCTCCTACATGTGTTTGCGCCGGCCACCACTGGAGCTGGGTCAGGGGCAGGAATCACGAGCGCTTGAGCTGGATCATGGAGCCGGGCGACGGCGAGCGGATGATGGAGAGAAGATTTGAGTTTGAATGTCGAATTTGCAGACCTAATTTGGAAGGTTTTGAATGTGTTAAGAAGTTTTTTTTTTGCAAAATCATGCTTGTAATGTGGCCGCGCAGGTTAATACGGGATGGAGGGAGGTCATTAGTTTGCATGGTTGTTTTTCCCGTAGCTAGGTCTGTGTAGGCATGGTGTGTGCCATGCCTGTGTGAGAGCAGACCACCATGGTTGTTTTTCCCGTAGCTAGGTCTGTGCTGTATATTTTCAGGCCCTCTGACTTACCCGCCGACCGGCAATGCAATGTGGTTGCTGCTCCCACTCATTAGGTGTTTGGCTTGGTGCAACCCAGCTGTTCCGAACCGATAGCACTGCTGCTGTGGTAGCCACGTCCTCCTGTATATTTTCACCCATGGTGGAACCTGAAGTGCAAGATCATGGTGGACATTAATGTCTGATGTCATGTTTACATTGATGTAGGCACTCTCTTTAGAGACACCTGGCAACTGTTAAGAAGGCAATTATAAGTCATGGTGTACTTATTTGATTATCATATTTTCCGGTCTCCTTTGTAGCATTTGGTTTAGATAATTTTTTGTGTTGTATCAGTACAAGTTTCCTGTATTCGTGTAGAGAATTGTTTGCAATAATTTTCCTAAAGCTTCTTTTTTTGGTCTACTGTATAACATTTCGTCTGGTCTGCAACGTGTTGTAAACTTTAAAATAATTAAATATTTTCAGTTGTTAATTAAGACTTGTTGATGTTCTTACAATTACCAAATTATTTGGCCACAAACCTATAGAGGCCTTTCACAAATGGCGGTTCTTAAGAGCTGTATGCTAGATACTTTGCTGATGTGGTAGGGTCATAAGGAAAAAATTCTATTATGGTATGGTCATATGTAAAAGAGAGGGTTGTATATTAGCTAAGATGCAACCGTTGTATGCAGTCATGTGGCAAGTTTTTTTGCTAATTAAATCAAACGCGCGTGAGTTTAAAATCCTTTAATGCAACATTACTGAAAAACAATATTTGAACAAACAACACATAGTTGTGTGCATGCCATTGTGGCTATTCTCTCTTTATTTAGGCTATAATCTTGCTCACTGATGTAGTTTAGATATTAAAAGCGCTAGTTGGATCTGATTATATGAGTACATACGACCTTGGTCCTTGGCGAGGCGAGCAAGCAACCACCTTCGTCGTTGGCTGGCCGGAAGCGAGGTCTTCCCCAATCTATCCAACAACAGGTAATCCACGAGCCTTTGTCTTCTTCTCTTTTCGATCCATGCTTTCTGAGAATAAAATTTCAGTTGTCATAGTAACCTAAATTCTTCCTATACTTTGAATAAGAATCCGCCCGCTTTATGTTAGTCTTGTTCCGTGCTACTTGCTCACTTCCTTATAGTGTGTGCGTTTCCCAACTCCCCTCCCCGTGTGTGTGTGTTACTGTGTGTCTACAGATTGCTACTCCCTTCGATTGGAAATAAGTGTCGGCAATTTTGTACTAGCTTAGTATAAAATTTGTACTATGTCTCCGACAGTTATTTCCGATCGGAGGGAGTAGATGATTTCCGTGTTACTGTGTGTTTTCCGTGCTACTTGCGGACGGACGAGAGAAGCAGCGAGGCGTGGATCGGTTCCGCCGCGAGCGAAAGAGGTACCAATCCAATCCATGATTCATCCGATCTGTTTTAATTTTTGTTTCCACTTTTGTTCCGAGCGGGATGAATATGTTATTTTAGGGGTCGATCGGAGGAGACGTCGGGGTTTGTTTGTTTTGAGCGATAGATCCGCATAGGGCATGGCGCGTACTTTCAAATGAATCGCGATTTCCTAGCAGCAGGAGTAGGCGTCTGGAATCGCGATTCCGCTCCGGATACGTGCGGGATGGATGACCGAAACCCGGCGGTCATTAAGCACACGCCGCAGCGCGCGTTTACACGCCAGGCTCAATTAACCGGTACGAAGGGCGCGGCACGGGAGCCGGCGGAGGACGAGCAGCAGGTCGCATGGTGTCCTAGCTAAGCTATCGATCCGCCGCGCGAGGGGAGCCGGGGCGCGCGATTCTGCTGGTGTCCTAGGAACTGAAACTCTAAGGATGACTTAACATAGTATAACTAAAAATGATTCTTGCAACTGGTACTGCGACCTATCACATACATTCTCCGGGAGTATTTTGGTGCCAGCACTTGTATTCTTAGACAGCAGGAAAATAAGTACCCGGATCAGCCCACGCGTGTCCTGCACCGGCAGAGCTCCCGCTCCCACTGCTGCTGCCGCCATTGTGCGGCAAGGCCTCAAGGTCCAATTGATCATTTTAGGTACTCAAACTCTGCAACCAGTTAAGCACGAACTATCACAGATGCTGATCATGGTTCTAAACATTATTCTCTGCTGAATCGTCGCAACCAAAAACACGACAGCAAAAAAATAGGTTGCTAGAAGCAGCCGCATGGTGGCAGCAGGATCGGGACACACCAAAACAAAAAACAAAAACGTCAGTTCTTTCTTGGCAACACCCCAGGCTGCTAGGCCGACAGATGCACCAAGCTCGAGGTGTCGAATAGCTCCATGAACCTCTGGTCGGTTTTCCTCGCCTTCACAGCCGCGAAATGCAGGTATTCTTCGAAGACTGACGACAGGCGCCACCTCTGCAGCTTCCTCAGGCACCCCACCACGCAGCCGGTCCGGTGCTGAAAAAAGCAGGGAATTACATCATGGGGAATGTCTAGCTTGGAGGGGTACAAAAGTTCAGCAAGATGGAATGGAACGCTATATGAGGCGCACGGTGAAGAATGATCAAGGGCTGTGTACCTTGCCTCTCTTGCAATGGATGAGCACCGGGTGGTTTCTTACGTCTGAATCAGTGAAAGCAGGAGAAAATGTTAGGGATCGATTTCAAGTGGCTAATTCGGCGTGACTATATATTTTACGTACCTTGCGGCCTTGGATTCCGAACTGGTGGAGCTTGATCCCGCTGCGCCCGAGGAACCGCGCGCTCTCCTCCGGATACGGCTCCGGGCACAGGTACCTGATCAGCCAAAGCAACAGCCAGCCACGGCGTAAGCGTCACCGGCGATCAGAAAGTTGAGGTAGCCGCCTGTCACTGTGTCACAGGCTGACGGCCAATCAGGCAACTCACACGTTGGAGCGGAGGTTGAGGGAGCGCAGGAACCGGAAGTTGGCCGCGCCGGGGAACCCCGAGCGGAAGATGCCGTCGTCGACCATGGCGAAGTTGAGCGGCGGCACCAGCGGCGACTCCTCCTCCTCCTCCTCATTGTCGTTGGCCTCGAAACCCACGGCGCAGGAGGTGGGAAGGCTCCATAGCTCAATGGCGACGACGCCCTCACTACAACACGGGAGCTAATATAGGGCACTCTAAAGTGCCCCTAATATTCAAAAAAGTGTCCATAATTACTTTTTGGGGCACTTTTGAAAGTGCCTTCTTTACTCATGCCCCTAAAAGTTTTTGGGGCACTTTAAACAAAGTGCCTCTATTTGAATTTAATTAGGGGCATTTTAATCAAAGTGCCACAAAATCTTTTAGAGGCATTTTAATCAAAGTGCCCCAAAAGGTTTTAGAGGCATTGTAATAAAACTGCCCCAAAAGATTTTTGGGGCATTTCAATCAAAGTGCCCCTAAAGCTTTTTGGGGCATTTCAATCAAAGTGCCCCTAAAGCTTTTTGGGGCATTTCAATCAAAGTGCCCCTAAAACTTTTTGGGGCATTCAATCAAAGTGCCCCAAAATAAACAGAGGCATCTCAACAATTAAATCAATTCAATGCATTACATCTCAATTACTGAAACCAGCTCAACAACAGAATCATCAAGATCTTAATTACAAAGCCTCATCAGTTCACATAATCACACCAAGAACTTAATTACAAAGGTTCATGAAAACAGTAATGTATCACAAGACTCATCTAGTATCATCAGTTCAACACAGGGATATGCAATCAAGTCATCTCAACTCTCTGCTTCTTTTCAATTGCTCTCAATCTCTCAGCCAGGGTGTGTTGAATCTCAGCACTTGTCTTATGCATCTCTGGATCTGTTACCTACAATTGGTGGAAGGAGGACTTGAAGGCCAAGTAGATTCTTGTAGGTAACTGGAAATTGTATCTAAGTATTGCAGTAAGTAGAACAGTTTGTGGAAGAATATTGCAGTAAGTAAAACATTTTGTGGAAGAAATATTACAGAGACTTGGATAACTCTTCATTTTGAATTTCTAAGTATTGCAGTAAGTAAAACAGTTTGTGGAAGAAACATTACAGAGACTTGGATAAACAACAGAGAAACATTACAGAGACTTGGAAACTTACATTCTTCATTGGCCATTGGATGTAATGTGCTTCAGTTTGTCATACCAAGGTCATTCTTCCTCTTGATCTTGGCAATACAGTTGTTGTCTTGAATACAATGTTCACCATGACTTGGATAAACTCTTCATTTTGAATTTCTTGCACAGTTCCCATTGCAACTAACTGCAAACTGTTAGGAGACGTCAAACCCACCTCCATGCCTTTTTAATTCTACTAACCTACAAAAGTACAGAAAATTTCAGTTTTGTACTGAAAAACTCTATGCAGGAATGTAGTTGTTTGGATTGCCAAACATACCTTCATTGCCTTCCTAGGTCTGCTCCAGTCATTTGATGAACTGTTGTTCCTCGTACTTCTCCACTCAATCTGGTTCTCCTCCAATTTCTCCTGCTTGACCTTGATGAACTTGTTCTCCTCCAATTTTTCCTGCTTGATCTTGATGAACTTGTTCTCCTCCTTCTTGTGCTGGTCAATCTTCACTAACTTTTTCTGTTCCAATTTATCCTCTTGGATCTTTGTTTCTTCTTTTTCTGCTACTATGTCTTCCAACTTTCTTTTCTTCGTTCTCTTGCTCTTTGTCTGCATTTCAGAGCCTACCTGTGAACCTACCAGTTGACTTGATTTTCAATCCAAGTGTTTGGTCTTGTTGTCTGTAGGTGCTGCTCCTGCTATCTTTGGTGGCAGCATTTGTCCCAAAATTTTCTGCAGGCTCTCCCTAACAGATATAGTTGCACAAGGTTGGCTGGATGTTAAACTGTCTGGTGCTGTAACATTGGTTGTAGCCCTGGTTGTTACTGCTGCATGTTCTTCAGTTTCTGATGCTTCTCTATTATTTGACTGGTTTCTTGACATTTTCAAAACTGTCTTTACTAGTCCTGAGGTTACTCCTGATGCTGATACTTCATTCAAACCAGTCTTGTGAGCTGGTACTGATGATATTGTTGGTGCTATTGTTGCTGGTGATTCTTCTTGGATTGTCTTGCTTGCTGGCCCTGTTGCTATTGTTTCTTCTTCAACTGGCTTTCTTGACAACCCTGTTGCTGCTGTCTCATGTGGATTTTGCTTTCTTGATGATCCTATTGCTGCTGTCTCCTGTGGATTTGATGTCACTTGAGATCCTGTTGTCTGCTTTGCAGTTGTCTTTGTAGTTGACTTTACAACTTTAGCTTTTTCTGGTCTTGATGCTGCTGATTGCTTTGCATTTGTATTTGTGGTTGATTGAGGAGCTTGAGCTTTTTCTGGTCTTGATGCTGCTGATTGCTTTGCAGTTGTATTTGTGGTTGATTGAGGAGCTTGAGCTTTTTCTGGTCTTGATGCTGCTGACTGCTTTGCAGTTGTATTTGTGGTTGATTGAGGAGCTTGAGCTTTTTCTGATCTTGATGCTGCTGACTGCTTTGCAGTTGTATTTGTGGTTGAATTTGGAGCTTGAGCTTTTTCTGGTCTTGATGCTGCTGACTGATTTGCAGTTGTATTTGTGGTTGACTTTGGAGCTTGAGCTTTTTCTGGTCTTGAGGCTACTGACTGATTTGCAGTTGTATTTGTGGTTGACTTTGGAGCTTCAGCTTTTTCTGGTCTTGATGCTGCTGATTGCTTTGCAGTTGTATTTGTGGTTGACTTTGAAGCTTCAGCTTTTTCTGGTCTTGATCCCACTTGTGATGCTGTTGACTGGTTTGCAGTTGCCTTGGTGTTTGACTTAGGAGCCACTTGAGATGCTGTTGATTTCTTTTCACTTGAGATGCCTGATCTTGGTGGTACTTGAGTTGCTGTTTGTGCTTCTTCTCTTTTACTAGCTGACAATGCTACTAGTATGTTGGCTGCTGCTACTGCTGTTGGATCCTCTTCCTGTTCATGTGCTTCCTTTCTAATTTCTTCACCTTGAGTTTGCTTGTTTTCTTGAGATGCCAGCAGAGAGTTTAGTTTCTTTTCCATCTATTGACTCTTTATCATCATTGTTTCTACTAGGCCTCTTAGTTCCAAGTTTTCTGATCTAGAATTCCTCAGTGCTAAAACAGCTTGCTCCAGGAGTTTTGTTGACCTGCCACCAACCAATAGACCTAATCCATGCATCCTAGAGTTCGTTGGTGCTAGAAATAGTTGAGAGAATAGATCTCCATCATAGTGTTCCTCAGTAACTAGTGTTGGGTCTCTTGCAAAATTACTTGTAATTTCTCCCTGTGTGTAATGATACAAAACATTAATGTGATGCAGATGTAGTACTAACAAGTAATTCATAGCTACATGAAGGATTAGTTCTTACAATTTTTACTCCTGAAAACTCATCAACTGGCTGCCCATGTCTGTTTGTATGAACAATGCGGTATAGTTCAGATCTTGAAACTCTTCTCCCCTGTCTTATTTCCTACAATTTTGCAAACAAATTATGAGGATTAACATTGTAACCAAATTTGTTGATCAATTTACAGTTGTAGAAACCTACTTCTTGATCATGGATGAAAGCAAAGCTTCTTGTACCAGCAGTGTGCCTAGCATTTTCTTGATTCAACCTTGCATTCTTGTTCTTTGTTGCTATATCCTAATCAAGATATCATGAAGAACTCAGCAATCGTATACCAAAATTAATATGTAATCAGATATAAAGATTAAATACTGTAAATGACACTAACCATTGACCTATCTGTTCTCCAAAACCTGACCAGAAATTTCCATTGCTTATCTGGGATTCTCTCTTTACAACCATTCTTGTAGTTCTGCCTCCATGTCAACTCTGACTTCCAGAATGTTGCTTTTAAAAAACACTTGAATGCTCTCCACTTCTTGCGTGCAGATTTCATTACCCATGCTTTGTTAGCTTCCGTTACATTGAAGAAAGCCAGTTTAATTTTACACGTGCACATTGTGAGGACAAAAAATTATATGGCATCAGATGAATAATGTTATGGCATCACAGTGTTAACCTGTGCACTCATCCAAAGCTTCTCCTTCTCAGACTCAGGAACTTGCCTCCATGTGTGGTAAGTAAGAGACACATCCTTACCTTTCACTAGGTAACTAATAAAATTTGACAGCCTTGCTGTCTTCAACCCACAGGCCTGTCCTAGGTGGTTAAACTCAACATGAACCTTGTTATGAGGTCCATGTTTTTCCCAGAATTTGGCCAAGTCAGTGGGGCCTCTTCCTTTCTTTACTTTCTTTGCAGAATATATAATGTCAGACTTATCTGACATGTTGAAACAATCAAATATTTGGCTATTAGGAAGATCAGTAGTGCTTACTCTGTTGCACTTGATGGACAACTGTCTCATCTTGTTCTACATCTGCATGTTCATTTCTTCCATCTGCTTGTTGCTACTTGGTGATGGCGCCAGAAAAGAGGCTGCTGGCATGGAGCAGTAAGTCCTTGTGCGTGGTGAATAACCAGCCCGTTGGGAACCCCAAGAGGAAGGTATGATGAGTGTAGCGGCAAGTTTTCCCTCAGTTAAGAAACCAAGGTTTATCGAATAGGAGAGGAGAGACAATGACGACTGAAGGTGTTGTGGAACCTGCACACACACACAAACAAATACTTTGTTCCCAACTTGCGATGAGGTTGTCAATCTCACCGGTTTGCTTGAAACAAAGGTTATGAGCGTATCGAGTGGAAAACAGTAGAGTATGCGAGTAAAGTAAACAGTACGAGAAAAGTAAACAGGTGATTGCAATATGATGTAAATAGGACCGGGGTCCATAGTTCACTAGTGGTGTCTCTCCATAGATAAAATAACACATGCTGGGTAAACAAATTACAGTTGGGCAATTGATAGAATAGAGATAACGTGATATGTCAAGAAGATCACTATGAGATTTACTCTGGGCATTACAACAAAATACATAGACCGCCATCCAACTGCATCTATGACTAATAATCCACTCCCTGGGATATCAATCCGAACACCCTAGAAGTATTAAGTTGCGAACAACAGATAATTGCATTAAGCAAAGTGTGTAATGTAAACAAAGCATATGCCCTTGAGCATATGAATGTTGTTTTCTCCCTAGTAGCAACAGCACATCTACCACCTTAGAGGTTTCTGTCACTCCCCCAGGTGAAATAGAGACATGAACCCACTATCGAGCATAAATACCCCCTCTTGGAGTCACTAGCAACTACTTGGCCAAGATAGCTACTAACAACGGAGAGCATGCAAGATCATAAACAACATAGAGATAACAAAAGATATAATTCAGTACAGCAACTTAATCATAAACACCAATATTCATCGGATCCCAACAAACCAAACATGTAGAATTACATAACGGTGATCTCAATCATGTATGGCAGCTCATGAGATCTAAACATGAAGCACATGGTGGAGAAGACAACCATCTAGCTACTGCTATGGACCCATAGTCCAAGGTAGACTACTCACTCATCGCTCCGGAGGCAAGCATGGCGATGAAGAAGACCTCCGGTGGCGATTCCCCTCTCCGGCAGGGTGCCGTGAAGAGCTTCTGGACCCTCCCGATCTTCGGGTCGACGGCGGCGGCGTATCGCGATGTGTTCTGGAAATCTGATCGGGCACTTAGGTTTTTCTTGTCGGGGGGTATTTATAGGCGAAGGGGCGTCGTCAGAAGAGGGGCCAGGCGGCCTCACAAGGCGGTGGCGCGGGCCAAGGGCTGGCCGCGCCACCCCTCTGTGTGGGCCCCTGGTCCCTCACCTCCTACTCTCCTTCAGATCTCTGGAAGCTTCCGGGTAAAATAAGACTTCAGGAACTTGTTTCGTCCAATTCCGAGAATATTTCCTGTGTATCACTTCTGAAACACAAAAATAGCAGAAAACAGGAAACTGGCACTGTGGCACTTCGTTAATAGGTTAGTTCCGGAAAATGCATAAAAGTGCCACTAAGTGTAACGAAACAATAGGCAAATGGTGTAAAAACAAGCATGGAGCATCGAAAATTCTAGATACGTTTGAGACGTATCAAGCATCCCCAAGCTTAACTCCTGCTCGTCCTCGAGTAGGTAAGTGATAACAAAAGAATAATTTTTGAGGTGACATGCACCTACACAATCTTGATCATATATGTAAGCATTGGTGAGCTGGGATCAATAGAACTTAAAACATGGGCATGAAGATATAATCATGACAATAAGAACTTAGCAACCATGTTGTAAACATGCAAATGAACACAAACAAAAGATCATGATAATAAAACAATGAAAGTCAAACGTGTGTTCAAATCATAAGGAAAAACATACAAAAGGTTTTCAGCTTGTCCTTCAAAGAGAGCAAAACATAAATGCATAGGACACCTCAAAGTTTAAGAGGGCGACTAGATACAAATAATTTAAGAACAAGTGAAACCAACAATATGAGTCAATCAATGAACTTTGGGACAATGCATATCACACTAAGAATGACAACTATGCTCTCTTAATGGTGCATAAAGAAAGAAGGTGGTGACTCAACATAAAAGTAAAAGAAAGGCCCTTCGCAGAGGGAAGCAGTGATTAAACATGTTCTAGAGCTTTTCATTTGTAAAACAGAGAGATAAAACTTGATTTTGAGAGGTGGTTGTCTTTGTCAACGACTGGCAATGGGGTTCTTACTATCTTCCATACAAAAATGAAGCAAGTTTTTGAGAGAGAGATTGGCACTTTTGTGCTCTTTTTATAAAACTTGGCACTCCTCCTCACCTTTTTCCTTTTACATACCATGGCTAACCGATTCCATCGGGTGCCCACCAACATTCACATTCTTTGGAGGAGTGCCTTTTTTCTTTCTTTTTTTCTTTTTTTTTTCTTTTTGGAATAAGCAATATGGAAGATAGCAAATCCGACCACTACGTCCCCATGAGCTGAAAACAGTGTCACAAAACAAGAAGTGTTTTGAAGGTTTTTGAAAGGTAGCACATAAATTTTTTACTTTAGAATGGCTTACAAATACCATGCATAGGAGTTTATAGTGGACACAATGACAAACTTTGGCTTTTAGGAGTTGGATGCACGAGTAGAGCTCATACTCAGTACAAGGTGAGGGCTAGCAAAAGACTGGGAGCGACCAACTAAGAGAGCAGTAATGGCCATAATCATGCAAAGCGACAAAGCGACATTAAAAGAAGCATACGATGGCATCAAAAGTCAAAAACTAAATGATCATGAAGGCTATTGGCGACTTTGTAAGAGTCTAACATGTGTGAGCATGCTCCAAGTCAACCCAAATAAAGCATCAAGGAGAAAACCAAAATAATGCTTCCATACAATAAAAACAACGCATGATTTTTTCAAAGGCTCATTAAGCAATCTCAGTTATTTGAGACAAGTCATGCTACAGCAAAATCACTACGCATACTATCAAAAAGACATAAAGCATGACATGAAAAAGCCTAAGCCGCAGTCTACACAAGCTCCTTCTTGTACCACTATTTTGCACAAAGCTTTTTCTCTTTTCCAACACCATTTGAAATTTTTATAAACACCTCTTTTAATGAAAACCAATAAAGATCAGAGGCAAAAATACACCTTGATGAAAAGATATGACAAGATCTGAACGCGAATCAAGGCGAAAACGAAAACCAAAAGCAGTAGCAGAAAAAGTAGAACACTCGATTTTTAATAAGAGTGAAAACTAGAGCGTTCTTTGCAAATGAAAACAAGCAACTTCTCCAAAAGAAAATTTGTTGGGGTCCAACCATTTATTGCAGCAAACAAACAAACTAAACCAACTAAGAAAACTAAAACAACTGACGCTCCAAGAAAAACACATAGTGCATGAAGCAATAAAAATATAGTGTTTTGAAAGGTGACCTGATTTTTGCCGATGAAGAAGGGGTGCCTCGGGGGCATCCCCAAGCTTTGACGCTTGTACTTCTTGGATATTTCTTGGGGTGATGCATGGGCATCCCCAAGCTTGAGCTTTTGTCCATTCTTCAACTCATCTCATCATTCTCCAATCCCTACACTTGAAAACTTACTTCATACAAAACTAAACACAATTCTATTAGCAACATTAGTGCAAGCATAACATATAATCAATCCTCTATTTGCTTCAGGTTTCAACTCAAAACCACCACATATATAGCATATACTACTGTAGCAACTCCCCAAAAAGTTCCATGATCAAAAGAACTCAAAAGAAAGCGATAAAGTGGCAAACACAAATATTGGCAGAAATCTGTCAAAACTGAACAGCTGACAAAGGTCGAATTTTTTAGGGATTTTCTGTTGCTCAAATCAAAAAGTGTTAACTAAGAAAAGTTTGGATATAACCTGGGGCATATGCACAAGAAATCGCAGGTCCAAAAGATATACAGAGAATTTATACGAATTTTTACGGTGCAGCACCGAAAACAGTTTCAGGACAGCAACATCCCCAAATCTTTACCTCACTCAAATTAGAGGCTTCTCTTGGCACAAAAACGAAATAAACAAGATAAGGAGCGGTCATTACAGTAGTAATGACTTCCAAGACTCAAATAAAATAAAAAGTACTGAAAGAAAACATTGGGTTATCTCCCAAGAGTGCTTTTCTTTAACGCCTTTGAGCTAGGCGCAGAAAATTGCGAATCAAGTAATATCAATAGATGAAGTGCTAGTTACCTCAGTAGGCTCTTTGAAGGTTCCCGAAGATTATTCAACCTGCAAGTCACCCTTAGTGGAACTAAGAGTCTTACCAATCTTAAGAACATGTTGAGATTTAAGCGCAGAAACCTTGGGAACATACATAATTTTTTGCTCTTTTCCAACAAACACTTTCTCCTTCTTAAATTTAAGAGAAGAGAAGATTAAACTAAGAGTTTCCATAGACTCCTCTAGTTTACCAATCCTTAAGTTTTGATTGTCATGAGTAGTGCTAGCCTCTAAAATGGTAATTCTCTTACCAATATTTTCTATTAATTCACTAACGCGGCTAGCATTTTCTAGGATACTTGGCAAACTTTTTTCTAAGGAGCTGAGCTTTTCTACCACCTCTTCCAAGGTGGTCTCAGTCTTAGCAAGATGAATAGGTGGTACTCCCACTAAACTTTCAATTATAGTGCATGCTTCTCCCGCTGGAGTACCCAGAAAATTACCTCCTGTAAGAGTATCAAGAACATACCTATTCCAACTGGATATACCAACATAAAAATTTCTAAGGAGGATCGTGGTAGAGTGCTTTTTGGTACACCTATGATGAGCATTGTTAATACGGTACCAAGCATCTTTTAAACTTTCTCCCCCTTGTTGCTTAAAACTACGAACTTCTACTTCAGGATTACTCATTTTAACAAAACTAAAAGCAGATAAGTAAAAACAACTACCAAGGATTCTAATTTTTTTGGGTTTTTGATAAAAAAGCAATGCAGGTAAAATAAATAAAGTAAAGCAAAACAAATAACAAAGTAAAGAATGTGTGTGCGAAGAACTCCCCTCGCAGAAGTCTTCTCTTCCTCCCCGGCAACGGCGCCAGAAAAGAAGCTGCTACTTGGTGATGGCGCCAGAAAAGAGGCTGCTGGCGTGGAGCAGTAAGTCCTTGTGCGTGGTGAATAACCAGCCCGTTGGGAACCCCAAGAGGAAGGTATGATGAGTGTAGCGGCAAGTTTTCCCTCAGTTAAGAAACCAAGGTTTATCGAATAGGAGAGGAGAGACAATGACGACTGAAGGTGTTGTGGAACCTGCACACACACAAACAAATACTTTGTTCCCAACTTGCGATGAGGTTGTCAATCTCACCGGTTTGCTTGAAACAAAGGTTATGAGCGTATCGAGTGGAAAACAGTAGAGTATGCGAGTAAAGTAAACAGTACGAGAAAAGTAAACAGGTGATTGCAATATGATGTAAATAGGACCGGGGTCCACAGTTCACTAGTGGTGTCTCTCCATAGATAAAATAACACATGCTGGGTAAACAAATTACAGTGGGCAATTGATAGAATAGAGATAACGTGATATGTCAAGAAGATCACTATGAGATTTACTCTGGGCATTACAACAAAATACATAGACCGCCATCCAACTGCATCTATGACTAATAATCCACTCCCTGGGATATCAATCCGAACACCCTAGAAGTATTAAGTTGCGAACAACAGATAATTGCATTAAGCAAAGTGTGTAATGTAAACAAAGCATATGCCCTTGAGCATATGAATGTTGTTTTCTCCCTAGTAGCAACAGCACATCTACCACCTTAGAGGTTTCTGTCACTCCCCCAGGTGAAATAGAGACATGAACCCACTATCGAGCATAAATACCCCCTCTTGGAGTCACTAGCAACTACTTGGCCAAGATAGCTACTAACAACGGAGAGCATGCAAGATCATAAACAACATAGATATAACAAAAGATATAATTCAGTACAGCAACTTAATCATAAACACCAATATTCATCGGATCCCAACAAACCAAACATGTAGAATTACATAACGGTGATCTCAATCATGTATGGCAGCTCATGAGATCTAAACATGAAACACATGGTGGAGAAGACAACCATCTAGCTACTGCTATGGACCCATAGTCCAAGGTAGACTACTCACTCATTGCTCCGGAGGCAAGCATGGCGATGAAGAAGACCTCCGGTGGGGATTCCCCTCTCCGGCAGGGTGCCGGGAAGAGCTTCTGGACCCTCCCGATCTTCGGGTCGACAGCGGTGGCGTATCGCGATGTGTTCTGGAAATCTGATCGGGCACTTAGGTTTTTCTCGTCGGGGGGTATTTATAGGCGAAGGGGCGTCATCAGAAGAGGGGCCAGGCGGCCTCACAAGGCGGTGGCGCGGGCCAGGGGCTGGTCGCGCCACCCCTGTGTGTGGGCCCCTGGTCCCTCACCTCCTACTCTCCTTCGGATCTCTGGAAGCTTCCGGGTAATATAAGACTTCAGGAACTTGTTTCGTCCAATTCCGAGAATATTTCCTGTGTATCACTTCTGAAACACAAAAATAGCAGAAAACAGGAAACCGGCACTGTGGCACTTCGTTAATAGGTTAGTTCCGGAAAATGCATAAAAGTGCCACTAAGTGTAACAAAACAATAGGCAAATGGTGTAAAAACAAGCATGGAGCATCAAAAATTATAGATACGTTTGAGACGTATCACTTGTTCATTTCCTTCATCAGCTTCAGTTTCCCCTTCTTCTTCATCTCCAGTTTCATTATCAGCTTCCTCATCAGCCCCAGCCTCATCTTCTTCATCATCCCCAGAGTCAGATTCCTCTGGTTCTGCATCTTCTTGGAGTTCCTCTGGATCATGTTGACAGTCTTGTTCCTCTTCAACTTGAGAGTCATCTTCATCTTCTTCTCTTCCTTCAATTTCTTCTCCATCTTCAACTTGAGTAAATAAATTTTTGTACTGCTTATGGAACATAGGGGGAACCAATTGATCAGCTATCTATAAACTACATGGAGATACAGAAAGGCACGGGGAGATCAAGTCTCGACAAGCTTACTTTTATGTTTTCACAAAATACTCCTTTTTCCTTTCCCTCTTGAATTAAATTGATCCTGTGCTTTTCCATCATCTGTACTGTTTTCCTTGAGCAGTCAACTATAGGGAGGTTAAATTTAGTAAGTTGTTCATTAAGCTCTTCAAATATTTCTTTGTATCCTTTTTTCATGCTTTCTCCTGTCAATAAAAAATGCAATGACTATAAGTTAACATGAAATAATGAACTTATTAAAAAATTTACACTTGTTTACTGTCTCACATTGTTGGAAATAGGTTCCATATCAAAGAAATCTCTTGTAGTAGGTGTTATTACAGCATGCCAGTCAACATCCACAGGGTCTTGCACATAGTACACTTGTTTGGCTTGGCTTGCAAGAATGAAGGGTTCATAATTCTTGTCTTTTGCATTGTGTACATGATTAAAATTTACTTCTGTAATTCCAAATTCTTCTAACTCCCTAACACCATTAGTTTTTACCCAATCACACTTGAATAGAATAACATGACCCTCATTGCTATAATTTAACTCAATTATTTGTGTTATTCTACCATAGTACACAACATCCCCTACAGCAGGATTTTTATCTTTAGCACTGCTAAAACTTGTAGTTTTCGCAGTATGAGATACACCATCGCACTGTGTATTTTTTCCTGCCCCATATGACTGAGTATGGTAAGTGCAACCATTAATGCAGTAACTATTGTAGGTTTTGGCCATCATATAGGGTTTCTGAGACATTAATTTAACTTCCTCAGGAACCTCAATCCCCTCATCTGTCAGTTCTCGTACCTAGAACAACAGAGAGAGCACACTTTTCAGCATGAAGACCAAATTCTATCATCATACTTACATGATGCATTTCAAATTACTTACATGATCAACAAACCACGAATGGAATGTGTTGTGATGTTCACTTTCAATTGCTCTCTTTGACTTCCTTCTACAATTTCTCAAGAAGTTTTTGTGTTGTATGGTGTATTTTTCTATCTCTGGATAGTTCACAAGCACACATCTTTGTGCCTGTGTCCATGAATTGTAATCCAGTTGGAGTGCAGCAAAAGCTGATAGAGGCCTGCCAATTATCCTCAGATATTTTTGAGCCTCAACAGATGGACCAGGATTGTCATCATGCCTAGGAGCCCTATTTAATTTTGTGACGCAGTCATCCAGATACCTTGCACAGAATGTTAGGCTCTCATCATACTGATAATTTTTAGCAATTGAACCTTCTGGGTGACATGTGTTCACAACCATGTTCTTCAGTTTACCTACAAAACGCTCTGTTGCCCACATGCCTCTTTACTGCACTGGACCAGCCATTATGACTTTGCTAGCAAGGTGTATTGTAAGATGAACCATGATGTCAAAAAAAGGAGGAAATATCATCTCAAGATCGCATAAGATCTCTGGAATCTCCGCTTCCCACTTTTCAATTTCAATAGGATCTAAAACCTTACCATATAGGACCTTAAAGTAGTTGCACAACCGTATCAATGGAATAGCAACCATACTAGGTAGTGTTCTACATAATGCCAAGGGCATTAAATCCTACATAATGATGTGGCAGTCATGTGTCTTGAGGCCAACTAGTCTCTGAGCTTCCAAGTTTACCTTTGAAAACATATTTGATACATAACCATCTGGAAACCTTGTATATTTTATAACACTGCAGAAGATCTTCCTACCTTCAACATGCAGCTGGTATATTGCTCTACGTATCACAGGTTTAGGTCTAGTGACATCAGCATGTAAATCACTTCTTATGTTCATCTCTTTTAAGTCCAGCCTTGTGTTCAAGTTATCCTTGGATCTACTATCTACATCCAGAATTGTATTTACTATGTTATCAAATACATTCTTCTATATATGCATGATGTCTAGGTTGTGCCTTACAAGGAGTGTATCCCAATATTCCAGTTGGAAGAACACACTCCTCTTTTTAAAAGTCTCCTCCACACTATGATCATAAATTTCATTCATTGTCATAGTCTTCTTCTTCTTTTTAGGTGGCTTCTTCTGTGGCTGCAACTTCCCATATTGAGTATGCAGATGTGCAGTCATGTCAGATATCTCTTTCCCTGTAGGTTGTACTGGAGGTCCTCTCATCTCAATCTTGCCATTGAAAGACTCAGTGTCTAAACGGTACTCATGGGTATCATCTAAGAACCTTCTGTGCCCTAAGAATATAGTTTTCTTACCATGCTTCAACCTTGTTGTGCATGTGTTAGTTAGGGAATGTTAGCAAACAACCAGACTCTCACCACTAATGCATCCTGATTGCTAGGATGATGGCGCCAGAAAAGAGTTGGTGCCTAGTTGAATGTCCAGCCCGTTGGGAACCCCAAGAGGAAGGTATGATGAATACAGCAGCAAGATTTTCCCTCAGTTAAGAAACCAAGGTATGTCGATCTTGGAGAGGAGAGACAAACGACTGAAGGTGATGCAGACTGGCTTAATAGCACTCCAACAAGGGCGCCATTTAATGATACTTGTTGACTCGTCTTCAGCCAGTAGCAACGCAGAACCTGCACACACACAACCAAATACTTTGCTCCCAACTTACGATGAGGTTGTCAATCTCACCGGTTTGCTTGAAACAAAGGTTATGAGTGTATCGAGTGGAAAATAGTAAAAGTATGTGAGTAAAGTAAATAGTGCGAGTAAAGTAAACAGGTGATAGCAATACGATGGAAATAGGACCGGGCTCCACAGTTCACTAGTGGTGCCTCTCCATAAGATAAATAACACATGCTGGGTATACAAATTACAGTTGGGCAATTGATAGAATAAAGATAAACGTGATATGTCAAGAAGATCACTATGAGATTTACTCTGGGCATTACAACAAAATATATAGACCGCCATCCAACTGCATCTATGACTAATAATCCACTTGTGGCGAATCAATCTGAGAACTCCACAAGTATTAAGTTGCGAACAACAGATAATTGCATTAAGCAAAGTGTGTAATGTAAACAAAGCATATGCCCTTGAGCATATGAATGTTGTTTTCTCCCTAGTAGCAACAGCACATCTACAACCTTAGAGGTTTCTGTTACTCCCCCAGGTTAAATAGAGGCATGAACCCACTATCGAGCATAAATACCCCCTCTTGGAGTCACTAGCAACTACTCGGCCAAGATAGCTACTAACAATGGAGAGCATGCAAGATCATAAACAACATAGAGATAACAGAAGATATATTTCAGTATGGCAACTCAATCATAACACCAATATTCATCGGATCCCAACAAACCAAACATGTAGAATTACATAACGGTGATCTCAATCATGTAGGGCAGCTCATGAGAACTAAACATGAAGCACATGGTCGAGGAGACAACCATCTAGCTACTGCTATGGACCCATATTCCAAGGTAGAATACTCACTCATCGCTCCAGAGGCAAGCATGGTGATGAAGAAGATCTCCGGTGGCGATTCCCCTCTCCGGCAGGGTGCCGGGAAGAGCCTCTGGACCGTCCCGATCTTCGGGTCGACGGCGGCGGCGGATCGCGATGTGTTCTAGAAAAGTGATCGGGTCTTTATGTTTTTTCCGCCGGGGGGTCTTTATAGGCGAATGGGCGATGTCAGAGGAGGGGCCAGGTGGCCTCACGCCAGGGTGGCACGGCCTAGGCCCTGGCCGCGCCAGCCCTGTGTGTGGGGCCCCTGTGCCCCCTTCCTACTCTCCTTCGGATCTATGGAAGCTTCCGGGTAAAATAAGACTTCAGGAACTTGTTTCGTCCAATTCCGAGAATATTTCCTGTGTATCACTTCTGAAACAAAAAAATAGCAGAAAACAGGGAACTAGCACTGTGGCAACTCGTTAGTAGGTTAGTTCCGGAAAATGCATAAAAGTGCCACTAAGTGTAACGAAACATTAGGCAAATGGTGTAAAAACAAGCATGGAGCATCAAAAATTATAGATATGTTGGAGACGTATCAAGCATCCCCAAGCTTAACTCCTGCTCGTCCTCGAGTAGGTAAGTGATAACAAAAGAATAATTTTTGAGGTGACATGCATCTACACAATCTTGATCATATATGTAAGCATTTGTGAGCTGGGATCATAAGAACTTAAAACATGGGCATGAAGATATCATCTTGACAATAAGAACTTAGCAACCATGTTGTAAATATGGAAATGAACACAAACAAAAGATCATGAAAATGAAACAATGAAAGTCAAACATGTGTTCAAATCATAAGGAAAAACATACAAATGGTTTTCAGCTTGTCCTTCAAAGAGAGCAAAACATAAATGCATAGGACACCTTCAAGTTTAAAAGGGCGACTAGATACAAATAATTTGAGAACAAGTGAAACCAACAATATGAATCAATCAATGAAAACTTTGGGACAATGCACATTATACTAAGAATGACAACTATGCTCTCTTATGGTGCATAAAGATAGAAGGTGGTGACTCAACATAAAAGTAGAAAAAATGCCCTTCGCAGAGGGAAGCAGTGATTGCAAGTTTTATAACCTTCAAAAATTATGGTACTTACCGGCTTTGAGCTCTCATTGCCCCCATCATAAGCATCTTGAATGGTTAAAGTTAATGCGAGAACAATTATGATGCATATGCTTGACAAATCATAAGTTAAAAACCTCGTCCCCCGTGAATGCGATTACCCAAACCTCATGCTACTTTACTTAGAGTCCCAAGCAAGGCTCTTGTCATTGTAAGTATATGCATATCATTGAGAACCACCAATGGGGTACCTCCGTGCCCGATGACATGGAACAAGCCCACACCAAAATGACAGGACAAGCAGACAATGAACACCTCGACATCTCTTTTATTTGCCATTTGTTTAGCTTTTTATTGTGAGATGCGTCGTCGAATGTTCACCATGGGTATGCTGCAAATTTCCACCATGAATTATGCATGGCTTAGATTAGCGGCCCGGCATTTCCCTAACACATATACAAACTCCATGATCCCCACAAGATTCCTAATTCATTTCACACCGCGGGCATCCATAAACAAAAGATCACGATATCAACTCAAATAAGAAGTGCAATGTTGAAAGCTTCCCCATGACTGCATGGTTGGGCTAGTCTCCAACTTACAACTTGCAAGCATAACAACTCAACATAAGAGACCACAATGTCAAATTTTTAAGAATAGGAAAAAGTAAAGTGTGCCTTCCGGTTCGTGAGAGCTTTACTGACCGAATTTCGCATAACACTGGTAAGAGTTTAATTTGAAGAGAAAATAAAAGCAAGTCAAATTTACTTGGAATAGCAAATTGCTAGTAGGTATGTATGGTGGACACTTTGGAAAACCTTGGCTTTTAGGATTTGGATGCACGAGTAGTGCTCATACTCAGTACAAGGCGAGGGCTAGCAAAAGACTGGGAGCGACCAACTAAGAGAGCAATAATGGCCATAATCATGCAAAGCAACAAAGCGACATTAAAAGAAGCATAAGATGGCATCAAAAGTCAAAAAATAAATGATCATAGAGGCTATTTGCGACTTTGTAAGAGTCTAAGATGTGTGAGCATGCGCCAAGTCAACCCAAATAAAGCATCAAGGAGAAAACCAAAATAATGCTTCCAAACAATAAAAACAACGCATGATTTTTTCAAAGGCTCATTAAGCAATCTCAGTTATTTGAGACAAGTCATGCTACAGCAAAACCACTAAGCATACTATCAAAAAGATATCAAGCATGACATGAAAAAGCCTAAGCCGCAGTCTACACAAGCTCCTTCTTGTACCACTATTTTGCACAAAGCTTTTTCTCTTTTCCAACACCATTTGAAATTTTTTAAGACACCTCTTTTGATGAAAACCAATAAAGATCAGAGGCAAAAATACACCTTGATGAAGAGATATGACAAGGTCTGAACGCAAATCAAGGCGAAAACGAAAACCAAAAGCAGTAGCGGAAAAAGAAGAACACTCGATTTTTAATAAGAGTGAAAACTAGAGCGTTCTTTGCAAATGAAAACGAGTACATCTCCTCCAAAGGAAATTTGTTGGGGTCCAACCATTTATTGCTGCAAACAAACAAACTAACAAAGAAAACTAAAACAACTGACGCTCCAAGAAAAACACATAGTGCATGAAGAAATAAAAATATAGTGTCTTGAAAGGTGACCTGATTTTTGCCGATGAAGAAGGGGTGCCTCGGGGGCATCCCCAAGCTTTGACGCTTGTACTTCTTGGATATTTCTTGGGGTGATGCATGAGCATCCCCAAGCTTGAGCTTTTGTCCATTCTTCAACTCATCTCATCATTCTCCAAACCCTACACTTGAAAACTTCCTTCATACAAAACTAAACACAAATCTATTAGCAACATTAGTGTAGGCATAACATATAATCAACCTCTTTTTGCTTCAGGTTTCAACTCAAAACCACCACATATAAAGCATATACTACTGTAGCAACTTCCCCAAAAGTTTCGTGATTAAAAGAACTCAAAAAGAAAGCAATAAAGCGGCAAACACAAATATTGGCAGAAATCTGTCAAAACAGAACAGCTGACAAAGGTCGAATTTTTGAGGGGTTTTCTTTTGCTCAAATCAAAAAGTGTTCAACTAATGAAAGTTTGGATATAACCTGGGGCATATGCACAAGAAATTTCAGGTCCAAAAGATATACAGAGAATTTATACGAATTTTTACGGTACAGCACCGAAAACTGTTTTAGGACAACAACATCCCCAAATCTTACCTCACTCAAATTAGAGGCTTCTCTTGGCACAAAAACAAAATAAAAAGGATAAGGAGCGGTCATTACAGTAGTAATGACTTCCAAGACTCAAATAAAAGAAAAAGTACTGAAAATAAACATTAGGTTATCTCCCAAGAGTGCTTTTCTTTAACGCCTTTGAGCTAGGCGCAGAAAATTGCGAATCAAGTAACATCAAGTGATGAAGCATCACTTACCTCAATAAGTACTTTGGAAGCTCCTGAAGATGATTCAACCTGCAAGTCACCCTTAGTGGAACTAAGAGTCTTACCAATTTTAAGAACATGTTGAGGTTTAAGCGCAGAAATCTTGGGAACATACATAAATTTTTGCTCTTTTCCAACAAACACTTTCTCTTTCTTAAATTTAAGAGAAGAGAAGATTAAGCTAAGAATTTCCATAGACTCCTCTAGTTTACCAATCCTTAAGTTTTGATTATCAAGAGAAGAGCTAGCCTCTAAAATGGTAATTCTCTTACCAATGTTTTCTACTAATTCACTAACTCAGCTAGCATTTTCTAGGATACTTGGCAAACTTTTTTCTAAAGAGCTGAGCCTTTCTACCACCTCCTCCAAGGTGGTCTCAATTTTAGCAACATGAATAGGTGGTATTCCCACTAAACTTTCAATTATAGTGCATTCTTCTCCAACGGGAGTACCTAGAAAATTACCTCCTATAAGAGTATCGAGAACATACCTATTCCAACTAGATATACCAACATAAAAATTTCTAAGGAGGATCGTGGTAGAGTACTTTTTGGTACACCTATGATGAGCATTGTTAATATGATACCAAGCATCCTTTAAACTTTCTCCCCCATGTTGCTTAAAACTATGAACTTCTACTTCAGGATTACTCATTTTAGCAAAACAAAAGTAAACAAGTAAAAACAACTACCAAGGATTCTAATTTTTTTAAGTTTTTGATATAAAATGATGCAGGTAAAATAAATAAAGTAAAGCAAAACAATAACAAAGTAAAGGATGTGTGTGCGAAAAACTCCCCTCGCAGAAGTCTTCTACTTCCTCCCCGGCAACGGCGCCAGAAAAGAGCTTGATTGCTGGGATGATGGCGCCAGAAAAGAGTTGGTGCCTAGTTGAATGTCCAGCCCGTTGGGAACCCCAAGAGGAAGGTATGATGAATACAGCAGCAAGATTTTCCCTCAGTTAAGAAACCAAGGTATGTCGATCTTGGAGAGGAGAGACAAATGACTGAAGGTGATGCAGACTGGCTTAATAGCACTCCAACAAGGGCGCCATTTAACGATACTTGTTGACTCATCTTCGGCCAGTAGCAACGCGGAACCTGCACACACACAACCAAATACTTTGCTCCCAACTTACGATGAGGTTGTCAATCTCACCGGTTTGCTTGAAACAAAGGTTATGAGTGTATCGAGTGGAAAACAGTAAAAGTATGCGAGTAACGTAAACAGTGCGAGTAAAGTAAACAGGTGATAGCAATATGATGGAAATAGGACCGGGGTCCACAGTTCACTAGTGGTGTCTCTCCATAAGATAAATAACACATGCTGGGTAAACAAATTACAGTTGGGCAATTGATAGAATAAAGATAAATGTGATATGTCAAGAAGATCACTATGAGATTTACTCTAGGCATTACAACAAAATACATAGACTGCCATCCAACTGCATCTATGACTAATAATCCACTTGTGGCGAATCAATCCGAGAACTCCACAAGTATTAAGTTGCGAACAACAGATAATTGCATTAAGCAAATTGTGTAATGTAAACAAAGCATATGCCCTTGAGCATATGAATATTGTTTTCTCCCTAGTAGCAATAGCACATCTACAACCTTAGAGGTTTCTGTCACTCCCCCAGGTTAAATAGAGGCATGAACCCACTATCGAGCATAAATACCCCCTCTTGGAGTCACTAGCAACTACTCGGCCAAGATAGCTACTAACAATGGAGAGCATGCAAGATCATAATCAACATAGAGATAACATAAGATATATTTCAGTATAGCAACTCAATCATAACACCAATATTTATCGGATCCCAACAAACCAAACATGTAGAATTACATAACGGTGATCTCAATCATGTAGGGCAGCTCATGAGATCTAAACATGAAGCACATGGTGGAGGAGACAACCATCTAGCTACTGCTATGGACCCATAGTCCAAGGTAGACTACTCACTCATCGCTCCGGAGGCAAGCATGGCGATGAAGAAGACCTCCGGTGGTGATTCCCCTCTCCGGCAGGGTGCCGGGAAGAGCTTTTGGACCCTCCCGATCTTTGGGTTGACGGCGGCGGTGGATCGCGATGTGTTCTGGAAAAGTGATCAGGTCTTTAGGTTTTTTCCGTCAAGGGGTCTTTATAGGCAAAGGGGCGATGTCAGAGGAGGGGCCAGGCGGCCTCACGCTAGGGTGGCGCGGCCCAGGCCCTTGCCGCGCTAGCCCTGTGTGTGGGGCCCCTGTGGCCCCCCTCCTACTCTCCTTTGGATCTCTGGAAGCTTCCGGGTAAAATAAGACTTCAGGAACTTGTTTCGTCCAATTCCGAGAATATTTCCCGTGTATCACTTCTGAAACACAAAAACAGCAGAAAACAGGGAACTGGCACTGTGGCAACTCGTTAGTAGGTTAGTTCCGGAAAATGCATAAAAGTGCCACTAAGTGTAACGAAACATTAGGCAAATGGTGTAAAAACAAGCATGGAGCATCAAAAATTATAGATACGTTGGAGACGTATCACATCCTGTACCAAGCCAGTCTGTGATAGTCCATAGCAAAGCTGCCCGCAGCAAGAATTTGTTACCAGTGAGTGAATCATGTGTCTAGACACCAGGCTTCCAAAATTCTTGTAGGTCTTCAATGGTTAGCTGCATATACACGTCCATTTCCTTTCCTGGACCCTTCCTCCCTGGCACGAGGACGTTGAGAATAAAGTTTGATTGCTTCATGCATATCCAAGGTGGCAAGTTTAGAGGAATGAGGACAATAGGCCAAATGCTGTATGATAGGTTCATGTTTGCAAAAGGGTTGAAGCCATCAGTGGCCATTGCAAACCTAAGGTTCCTTGGGTCAGCACTAAAGTTTTGATGTCTAGAATCAAAGTATTTCCAAGCAGGTGAATCAGCTGGATGCCTCATCTGCCCATCCTTTGTTCTGCATTTACTGTGCCAACTCATGTGTGGTGATGTCTTAGAGGACATGATCAGCCTTCTAGCTCTAGGCTTCAACTTGAAATGTCTAATGACCTTCTGTGGAACCTTGTAGGTCTTCTTTCCACTAACTCCTGTATTCACACTTTTCCATCTGCTGGCTTTGCAAACAGGACACTCTGTGGCTTCAGAATTGGCTCCTCTAAACATAATGCAATCATTCTTGCATGCATGTATGCTTTCATATCCAATACCAATTTATTTGATATACTTTTTGGAGGCATGGAAATTTTTAATTCCTGACAGAGTATGTCCTTCAGGTAGTGCATCTTGGAATAGAGACAATATGTCATCATAGCATCCATTGGCCACTTTCCAGGTATTTTTTATGTTCATTAGCTTAACTAAGAACTGAAGTTTTGAAAAAATTTGACAGCCTGGGAATAGTTCTGTGCTACCATCCTCAACTAGTTTCCTGTATGATTCTGCATCAGCATCTGCCCTAGCATAATCATGTTCACTATCATCATCTTCACTACTGCATCTTCATCTAGACCTAGACTTCCACTGTCATACATCCCAAAATTGTCCAACAACATCAAATCCATCTGATCTACATCTGCTAACTCTACAGGTTCATTGACAGCATCAGGTTCAGATTGAGTATCATGTTCAGATTCAAGATAAGGTTCATAATCAGGTTGAACATGATTTTCTCCATGTAGAACCCAAGTTGTGTACCCTTGCATGAAACCAGCACAAATCAAATGTTCACTTACTACACTATCAGCTAACCAGAACCTATTTGAACAATGCTTGCAAGGGCACAAAACTACATTGTCCATGCATGCGTTCTCTGCAGCATAATCCAGAAATGTGCTAACCCCAAAAGCATACTCATTACTTGATCTGGGAGCAGACATCCAACTCTTATCCATGTTATCAAGCTACAAAATGACAACTTATGAAAGCAAATATCTAAGTCACAGTGAATACTCAAAATTCACCTGCAAATGCGTTTTTCAAAAAATTCAGCACACTCTACTAGCGATTCACAGTTCTAGCCAACATAGACAGGATGCAAAATGCAGAACACTTGAGAACTAATTTGCAGAGATTCTCACCTAGAGCGCTTATCTCGCCTCGAGCGCTTGTCTCGCTGGTGTTGATGGAGGTGGGCCGAAGGAGGAAGGAACGATGGGGATCGGTTATAGATAAAGAGCACGACATCGCCTAGTGACGGGGAATGGCCAGATCCGCTCCGACGATGAGGTCGATCTGGATCTCCTTGCCGATGACGAGCTTGACGATGAACACCTGCGCGATCCGCCTTCCCGAGTTGGAGCGCGAGGAAGACAGATCCACCACCGGTGTTGCTCTAGCCCCCCTACGTCGCCGCCATCGCCCTAGCCCCCCTGCACCGCCGCCGTCGCCCTAGCCCCCCTGCGCCGCCGCCGTCGCCCTAGCCGACGCTGTCGTGTGGAGGAAGAGAGAGATAAATGGACGGGAGCAGGTGGAGGGACATGAGGAAGAGAGAGATAAGTTCAAGGGACTTTTCTGAAAAAATTGTCGATACGGATAAGTCACTTAGGGTTGCGGAAGCCGCTCACTTAGCCACTCACTTAGCCAGCGCCGTACACTCACTTAGGGTTCCACTAAGCGCACGTGCACGCCGCCGTACAAGCCGCAGCCGTACAAGCCAGAATCCCCATCGTACGACGTGGTGGTAGGCGATCTCATCTAGCAAATCCCCATCGAATCGCCAACGATCTCCTCTAGTTAGATCGCATATAGCTCTTTCTTGTTATGGAATTTTCTTGATTTGCCTATGAGCATGTTAGATCTCCTATAGCTCTTTCTTGTTATGGAATTTTCTTGATTTGCCTATGAGCCTATTAGATCTACTCTAGTGCTTTCTTGTTATGGAATTTTCTTGATTTGCCTATGAGACTATTAGATCTCCTGTACTGCTTTGTAGTTATGGAAACTTGTTGATTGAAATGTGGTCCTACTATTTCTAGTTCTGGAAGATTTAGCTATTTTTAGATATGGAAACTTCTTGATTGACATGTGATCCTGCTATTTCTATTTTTAGATGTGGTCCTTGAACTAAACAATTTTCCCCCTTGCATTGCTAGATGGAGTTTTCTAGTTCTTCAATCAACCTACATGCACCTGGGGGTTCTGAACAGTGCAACTTGTGCAAGGATGGCTGGATGTTCAGAGGTACATACATTGTTAGATGGAAAAGCTCATGAGAGTTATTATTATCATATATTGTATTGATGATGGAGTGTTCATTTGTAGGTCCTTCAAATGTTGGGGAAGAAGCATTTGACAAGAACTGCTTGTTTGGCAACAACATGCACCTGTCAAAGGAGCAACAGGTTTTCCTTCATGATTTGTGTCATGACTTTGGAGCACCTGCTATTAAGTTTTATGTGCACAAGATGACAAACTCCAACGTCATTGAAAAAAATGCAAAATGGTAAGATCATATAAATCCTCATTGGAGCTCACTATATTTACCAGCCAAATGCAACATCTCCTCATTCAAGCTCAGTTTGTTTTTATTGAGTAAGATCTGTTTGTTCACATGTCAGGACTTTGAAGATCACTATACTAGAAGCTACCTACTGCAATTTCTTGATGCAGCTATAGTAGTGGATGCTGAGCACATGACCTGCGATGAGAAAATAAAAATTAGAATGAAGAAGGCACAGAACTCATGCAATGCCCAAATGACAAGTGGGTGGTTTGAAGCTGTGAAGAAATACAAGATTGAAGAGGATGACATCTGCCTCTTCAGTTTTAACAAAGATGAAGGTCGCCCCTTGGAGCTGCTGATTGTGGGCCTCCCTGCTGTTCCCAAAAAAGATGACCAAGAGATTAGTGATCATCAATAGATTAGTGAAGATGATCAAGAGGTCAGTGAGGACCAAGAAAAGATTGAGGATGTTGAAGACAATCCAGAGGAAGATATGGAGAAAATATGGAGAAGAGGTATGTTTGAAAATTACAACAATTGTTTTTTGTTAGAAAATTAGAAAATTATTAACAGATTGAAATATGTTCAAGCAGGTCCTAGATATTATGGTGCCGGTGAAGAATTTGATAAGTGCTTGTTTGGGAACTTGGTTGACATGAATTCCAAACAAGCTATGGTACTGAATAAGATTGTGGGGAGTGCCCTTACACCAATGATGCGATATGCATGTACAATGAAATATGAAACAGTCATCCCTGTAGATTGCAAGTTTGTAAGTTGCTGTCTCAATGAAATTCACTTGTGTTATTTCACACTTGATCTGAAGTTGTTGAATTACTGATAGCTATTGCTTTCCTATTTCAGAGATTTATGAACAACTACATGGATGAATATCTTCTACGGTTCATGTTTGAACCAATCATGGTAGTTATCAATTGTACATCAAGTTACAACCAAGCCTACGCGAAATTGGAGTATGATCGACCAACAAGGAAGGCTATGATATCCACTGGCTGGAAGGACACTGTCAAAAAGCACAACATACAAGTTGGTGAAATCTGTGTCTTCTCCTTCAGGGATGAGAGGAAGCATAGTCACAGGGATCCTAATGCATGGCTTAGGATAGTCATTGACAAGCTTAAAGCTTGGATTTGCAGCTGGATTAATGATCTCAACAAAATTGAGGCCAATGTATCCCTGCATCCTTTCTACCTTCATAACAAGGAGGGCTTCATCACCAACATTTGCTGTAGCTCTGAAATCAGTCCAACCTTGATCCTGAAAAGATACAAACTCTTGGTCCCACTGAATGAAATACATACATTCAATGTAATTCTCATCTTCTCCAGGAAGAGGCTGGCCATCCCTGTGAAGACGTCCTATGCCATGGCTTGGATACCTGTAGCCATCCACAGCCTCACTAGGCATGTACTGACATTAGGAAAAAGTATGAGAATCAGAGCTTTATGTAATGATAGCATAAATATAGAAAGCACAAAATAATGACAACAAAAATGGAATATCAAGCATAAAGAAGAGCACAAACCAGAGCATCAAATTCAATGTTGTCTTCATTCATCTTGTGAATCCAGAATTGCTTCTCATGTGTTGGTTCATAAAATTTATGTTCTATGACATAAACATCCTTGTAGATTGCAAATAGAATGCTTGCCATGTCTGTCTCAGGGATAGTGTTTATGTCTGTCCATATGGTCCTGTGCAGAATGGCCCTTATGGTGGATGGCAAATCTTCAAGCACTATTTACACAATAAGGAAAATGTCATGCAGCAGTAGTACTAAACTAACTTGCACTGAAAGAATTAAAATGACATGCAGCAAAATAAGAGTAAAGCACATACCACTATCAACTACATTATCCTTCTCAACTCCATCTCTGTAGACAGTAACATTGAATAGGTTTTCTACAGGCTCATAGGGATCATCATCCAGTACAAATTGAACTACATCTCCAATCCCTATGTCGAACACCCTAACAAATGACTTCCAGTAAGGACCACAGATAAGTGTCCTTTCTTTTTCCTTCTGCAGGAACAGATCAAACTTGCGTAGCCTATAGCTCTCCACAACAAGCCAGTTGGTAGTGAACTTGTTTAATCTTTCCTTGAAAGAGCAAGGCACAGTCTATATTCAAAAAAAAAATTCAGAACAATATAGTGAAACCTACAGTTCAGTCATATACAGTGAAACATAAATTTCACCAAAAAATGTGTAATCATTCAAGAAATTGGTCAGTGCTTAGAATTGGTAAACATCATTTATCTAAATTTGATTGAAGCTAAAATTTAGTAGAAGAAGAATAACACTTGTATCCTAATTTATTCAGAGATTTTGTTCAGAGATTGACCACATGAACCAAATGATGTTTAGCAATTCTAGGCCCTGACAAAATTTCTGCATCCTAATTTTACCAAACTAAAACATCCTCAGCACAAGCAATGAAACATCCAGATCACAAGTTTAGGGAACATAATGCGGACAAACTCACCACACTATCTTCAAAACCTTCCACAACTACAACAGTGAAACTTGTTGATTTCCTTTCTGCCCTACCACAGTTGTAGGAAGGCTGGCCGCAGACAGCACACTCCATGTCAGCCATGACCCGAGGAAAGCAAAAAAAAATAGTGAAGACAGATTAGAGAGTATGGAGTTATTCATCTAATTGCAGATCATAGTTGCAACATCAAAGAACTTTGTAGTAGGGACTCACTGAGGAACTGCACTCACTCCAGATAAAGCCAGGGGAAACAATGCGCAATGGTGTTCCAAGAGAAAGCCAGGAAGGGGAAAATGAACTGCAAGAGAGAGAGAGAGAGAGAGAGATGTAGGGGGAAATGAGCAACTGCTCTGACGCAGGAGGGAGGGATATGTAGGGACGGTTCCACTACTCCCACTACTCCCACGACTCCAGTGGGCTTCAACTGCCTTACACATATGGGCCAAACAAGAGTTTGCTCATGGGCTGGACAATATTGTCTAATTCAGAACTATACAGAAAAATGTTGCTTCAACCTGGGAGTAAAAAAAATATAGTGAAAACACAGAAATGTAGGCTAGTTTCCCATGTTCTGAATATTGTCTAATTCAGAACTATTCAGGCAACCTAGTCAAATTTAGAACAATACAGAAAAATATAGCTTCAACCAGGGAGTAAAACAAATTTAGTGAAAACACAAAAATGTAGGCTAGTTTCCCATGTTCTGAATATTGTTTAATTCAGAACAATGTAGGCAACCTAGTCAAATTCAGAGGAATGCAGTCATATATGCAATGAGGGCAAAGTGATCACACACTGCATTATATACAGAATTAGAAGTTATATGATTCAACACGTTACAGTAGGTAGCATTCATACAGGCACTGGTTCAACATATTACCGTACATAATAATTAGAACACTAGATAGTACTGGTTCTACTTATTACAATACTAGATAGTAGTCAAACACTAGATAGTACTGCTTGTACTGAGACTGGTTCTAGTGAACCTCTAGCCTCAGAATGTGCATCTTAGCCAAGCAGAGTCATCCCTCTGTGAGGAAGGAAGGTGTCTGACATCCTTGAAAGAGAACATGCAGATGTCTCCTTCCTTCAGCTTGAATGCTCTAATTGCATAGAGCCAGCCAATAGAAATTTCTACCTTTTCAGAATGATTGCGCCGAAGACGACAATATTTTGTTTGAGTGCTAGTAGAAGAGGTTACTGACAAGCTTACTTCTTGTCCACGCCGAGAGATGCCATGCCTTAAGTGGTGCTCTGCCAACATGAACTGCAACAAAAAAGAGCTTGTGTACTCCATGGAGAATTCCTATAAAGATGACAAGCAAAAGATCATTAGTAGAACTTCAAGAAGGGTGACAAATAAAATACAAGATATAGTTGATCTCTGAACTGTGAAATAGTTAGTTACCATTCTTCCACCAAATGGTGCAACATAGCTTTTTGTCATGGTGAAGACATAATCTTTTACAGCTGGCCTTGGAAATGACTCTACTTCTGCCCTTAACTGCATTACTTGGTCAAAGTTCATCTCCACTGCATTTCCAAAGATGCATTTGTTATCAAAGGATTCAAACCCACCAAATCCAGGACCTGCATGTCAAAGTTTGTGTTAGTACCATCAATTAGATAATCACCATTACATTTGCAAAGATGCAGTTCAAAATAATCAAAATACCTCAAACTGTGATCTGTTTAGTCTCATCATCATCATCATCATCACTGATGTAGTAATCTTCAGGCTCAATATAATCATCTTTTGGCTCAATGTAATCATCTTCTGGTTCAAAGTAATCATCTTCTGGTTCAAAGTAATCATCTTCTAGTTCATTGAAATCAGGTTCTTCATCCAAATTATCATCAGTGATGTCTGCAGCACCTTCATTGCTGAAAATAGTATTGCAAAAATATTGTAAACATGCTATTCAACTGACAAACATACCATGTAATAATTTTCAGGTCATGTACAGGATTAAGAGACTATGGCCATGACCAAATTGTGTACTCATTGAAGAAATTGATGACATAAAAGTGTTCTTATTCTTCTAAATTGTGTACTCATTGAAGAAAACATCATTTAGAGAAGGATACTGAAGAGCTAAACATGCACAAGGTAAAGCAGGCTACAAAAAGTGACAGTTCCTAAATTCCCAAAGTGATTGTATAGCAAACTAGAATGAAAGGGTCCATGTGGTCAATCTCTGTACCACATATCTTTGAATGTTAGCTTCAACAAAATTTAGATAAATGATGTTTAGCAATTCTAGGCCCTGACCAAATTTCAACAATCAATCCTACATCTAACTACACTGTATCAATCCTTACAGAATGAATACATGGAAGAGGCACAAAGCAAATAAGAAGTCTACAGATCCTAAATAGAAGACAAAAAAGAGAAATACTTACCTAAGATGCTGCGGAGGAGAGGCGGCAAAGGGGAACCCCAGATACGGATGAGGGAAGCCAACTGGAAGCGGCGGCGCCACTGGAAGCGGCGGCGCCCCTGGGAGCGGCGGCGCCACTGGGAGCGGAGGACCCACTGGGAGCGGCGGCTCCACTGCATAGATCTAGCGAGGATTCCTTCCTGATGGAACGCCGGCTCCATTGGGATGCGTCGGGTCTCGCTGGAGATCTCCCCTCTCGCCAGATGAAGAACCGGCGCATGGCAACATCACCGTAGGAGATCGCCGGAGGAACCCTAACCCTAACCTAGAGAGGAGAAGTGGTCAACTAAGAGTGGCGTGTTGTGTTTTACAAAAAGGACCCGGTGGAAGGACTAATGCGTAATATTTAAAATGATAGGGTTGAAATTGCAAAAGCAGAACAATAAAAGGAGCAGCCACCGCTTCGTCTCACTCATTCCTCACTCTCTCCACCTCTGCTAGGGTTTCCACAGCTCAGAGGAGAAAAGGCGGCGACCACTCCGGCGACCACTTCGGCGACAACGGAAGGTACTGAAATCTATTGCCCTTTCACCATCTTACTGTGGGTCTTGTGCTTCTTTGACCCCTATTCTTTGATTTCTATTTATAGAAGTACATGAAAGTTGTCCTGTTCTGGACAAATTAGGAAATAGATTCTAATATTCATATGGTCCAGATCTGATATGCTAGATTCGTAGATGCACGTGGTCCAGATCTGGACAAATTAGGAAATCTTTGCATCTGCTTCTGGATTTGTTTGCATGTGCTTCTGGATTTGTTTTGATATGCTGCTTAGGAAAGATTTGTTTGGTTCAAATCTGATACAGTTAGGAAATGTTGATACTAGATTTGTTTGTTTGCTTCTGGATTTGTTTGCATGTGCTTCTGGATGTGGTCAATCTCTGTCAAAGAAGAGATCATCGACATCTCCAGTGAAGAGGAGCAAGTTCCTGTAGTTCCTGAAGTTACAAAATGTTGGTACTAGATTTGTTTGGCTGTTGAAAACGTTTGCCATTAATGGTAGATGCATGTGGTCAATCTCTGTACCATATATTTTTAAATTCTAGTTTGTTGAATTCTATAGTACATCATGAATTTTGTCTCAACTGTATTCAAGCAAGAACAGTAATTGTATTCTACTATGGTTTAACTAGTACTAATGTGAGACTACATTGACAGATGCTGCCTGTCAAAGTAGAGATCATCGACATCTCAAGTGAAGAGGAGCAAGTTCCTCAAGCTCCTGTAGTTCCTCAAGTTCCTCAGCAGGTTGCTCTCCTAAACAGAGGTAAAAATCTGTATGATAAATACAATTGCTTGGCATTGCTCTGATAATTAATATTGGAATTTCTCTGCTATAATAATGTAGGCCCTAGCAGTGAGAAGGACATGCCATTTGATTTCCATTGCATCTATGGAAATGACATGTCCCTAACTGAGAGCCAGGTGACATTCCTGGGAGATTTCTGTGCTGATCTGGAAGAAGATCTGTTTAAGATCTATCTCTTTAAGATGACACATTCATCTATCATTGAGAAGAAATGCAAAATGGTAGGATAATATGTTCTTATCAATTTCTGTTTGCTTGCATATGTTGGCTACATGAAACTTGGCTGACAACATTCTTCTGTATTCTTCATAGGAATTCACCAGCGAATTCACAACTCAGTACCTGAAAAGGTACCTTGCTAAACCAACTCAAGTCAGGGTTGAGATGTTTGAGGACGATCAAGTGCATTTTAGTGTCTGGATGAAGATGGGGAAGGGATTAGCATCAGCATCCAAGAGGGCATTGATGACCACTAGATGGGCGCAAGCAATGGCAAGGTACCAGTTCAAAAAAGATGACATCGTCATGTTCCTCTTCGAGTACCATGGTGATGCTGGACTGGTTCTCCTCCTTCTTAAGGTTCCTGCTTGAATTACAGCCACTTATAGGTGTTGTGGCTGTCTTAGTTATATGAAGTAAGTATATTTGGAACTTATTAGTAGGTACTAATGATGGAATGTGTGACATTTTGGGCAGCAATAGCACTACGTGTGGTGCTGTTGTAAGTCTGCCTTCTAAAGTATGTTTAACTATGGACTTTGCTATGCCTACATGATCGACATGTGGCATTTTGGACAGCAATAGTTGCTGTTACTTTGTAATTACTCCCTGTTAAACAGTAGTTGTTATTGATCGTTATCTACTTTTGGGGCACATCTGAAAGTGCCCCAAAAGATTGCAACTATTGGGGCACTTTAATTAAAATGCCCCAAAAGATTGCTACTTTTGGGGCACTATTAAAAGTGCCCCAAAAGTAGCTACCTTTAGAGGCATTTCAATCAAAAGTGCCCCAAAAGGTTGCTATCTTTTGGGGCACTTCTTGAAAATGCCCCAAAAGGCTACTACCTTTTGGGGCACTTCTTCAAAGTGCCCCAAAATCCTTCAAATTAGAGACAGTTCAACCAAAGTGCCCCAAATTATGATGAATTAGGGGCACTTTGTTCAAAATGCCTCAAATTAGAACCTTTAGGGGCACTTTGAATAGTGCCCCTAATTGTATACCGTGTACTGGTGCCTGCTTCTGCTCCGCTTCTTGGCTCCTCTGTGGCGAGCCGTCCAGCTTCATCGTCTGCGTCGCGGGAGCAGGTGTTCGTGTCCGTGCCCGTGCGCGTGCTGCTGAGTGGGTGTGTACGTGTGTGGACGGAACGGGACTGTGAGATGGTCGGCTATTTATACCCAAGGTAGGAGATGCTGAGAAGGAAAGGTTGGCCATGTGATGGGTGGTGATTGGCCCGGAGGAATTTTAAGGGAAAGTGACATGAATCCTCTCGAGATATTGCTGACGAGTGAATCTGATGTGCGGTGATAATTCGTGGTCAGAGGAGGATTTTCACCGGGCTTGATAGTTCTAGTTTGTACTTTGTAACATTTGTGAGTTGTGACACAGACAGTAAGCTCGGTTTACCCAGTTCCAGGAGCGGAGGCAGGATTCCAGCTTAAAGGGAGCCGAACATGGCTATTCTCCATTAGGGAGGCCAACAAAGCTTTTTTCCTTAAATTTACTATCAAAATTAGCCTTAAATCAAAAAAAAATTGTTCAGTTGGAACACCAGAGTTTCTATGCAAGACTGCAAGAAGCGGCAAAGGTTGTGTCTTAGTTCAGAAAAATAGGAGTTTCTATAGCTATGTAGAATCCGTCGGATGATCAAATTGAGCTGTTTTCCCATGATTATTTGATTGCTTTAGTAGCGTGATCGATCTCGATTATGGATTCTTTTTTTTCTTTTTCTTTTTTTGCGAATCATCTCGATTATGGAGTCTGGAACACCTCAGCGGACCATGCATGGCATGTACGTGTCCTTGACCATAAAACGGGTCTGTAGTTTGGTACCGATAGGACAGCGACCTCTGTTCGATGTGGGATTAACGGGAGCAGCCGCACGAGATGATCCGGCTTGTCAATGTACTCGGTGTGCACGCTATGAACTGTTGTGTTCTTCGTAACTGAGGTCCAGTTTTCAACTATCGCAGCCAGTAGAGTAACCACGAGGATTATAGGCGGCATACAGCCGAATAGTGGAGCCTAGCTTCTGCATTAAAATGATATATATATATATATATATATATATATATATATATATATATAACCGTTTTTTATTTTAATTATTCAATCAAAGCCGGTAAAAAGCCTTACATATGTTCTAAAAAACAAGACTTCATCATAATAGCTCCTTTTTCCGCATGAAGCCCTAGCCGCCGCCTCTTAGGGCATCTACAATGCTAGGTGCTTAGGGGAGATGCTTAGATCAATAAACCGGTTTTTAGTTAAACACTGGTGCTTATATAAATTAGGCAGATGCCTAACTAAGCACCTCTCCTATACAAATAAGCACTAGTGCTTAGCAAAACGCTTGGTTTATTTTGGTAAGCACCCTCTCTAAGCACTCCCATTGTACATGGCCTTAGGGCATCTACAATGCTAGGTGCTTAGAGGAAATGCTTAGGTAAATAAATCGGTTTTTAGTTAAGCATTTGTGCCTATATAGACTAGACAGATGCCTAACTAAGCACCTCTCCTATACAAATAAGCACAAGTGCTTAACAAAACGTTTAGTTTATTTTTGTAAGCACCCTCTCTAGGCACTCCCATTGTACATGGCCTTAGATAGCCACCGCCTCAATCTCTATCGTAGATTGGTTTCCTCTCTTCTGATTGGCCTCGCCGACATAAGAAGGGGTAGGAAATCTAATCTATGAGTGGAGATCTACTCTACTATATATTAAAAGCATAATATAGAAGTCTAAAATAGAGATACCACGTTAATCCAGATCATCGATATTATTAGGTTAGTTAGATCTAAAATTGACGGCTAAGATTTTACAAAAAAATATTAGTTATGTAACATATTGGACGCGATTGATATAACCTATTTAACAAGATGGTGTTGACACTTTAATGTTTTGGACTTGGACTCCATAGCAATTCACGGTTCGCGATTTGTTAAGAAATAAAGTGTACGCTGGCTACCTAGCTAAATCGTGGTAGTTCCACAAAAACATCTGACCGGGACATGATAGTAAAAGTAGCTCTGTCTGCTAGATCTAAGAATAGCTACAAAAAAAACGTACATATACTTAAAATCTGGCTGGGATAGCTAAAAAAACGTACATGTACGTTAAGATCTGGCTGGGATTTTTGTTGAGAACATGCATGTTTATGAAATCTACATCGAATGTAGATGTACCGGGAGCTAACCTTAACCGAAAAGGCAAAATCTGATCGCTGGTGAAAATAATAGTAGAGATTTACTTATAGCCAGCATCACTATCGCCGGCGTATAAGAAATCTATTCGCCGGTGGTAATAATACCTCTAGCGCATTGTTTTGTGTTCACCGGTGATACTTTATACCGCCGGCGCATTTTGTCAACTTCGCCGGTGATAACCCACTTACCACCGATGCATGTGTCCGTTATTCGCCGGGGATAAGACCAACCAGGCCCACCCCGGGAAGGCCGGCCCCTATTCACCATTACCCCCGGCGAATACACCAAAGATGCGTCGGGAATAAGAGGTATATCGCTAGCGAATTGAGAGCCCGTGCGCCAGGGATAATAATTCAAAATTTCAAAATTGAAATTCAAAATTAAAAAATACCACCAACGAACGGAGGCCTTATGCGCTGGGGATAAGGGGGCTACCCTCGGCGCACCTTGCCTAATTTTCCAGCCACAACACACATACACCCCCCCCCCCCACCCCCGTGGATCACCTTTTAAGTTTGTGAAAAATAGTATAAAATGATAAAAAAAATAAAAACTTCAATATTTCCATATATTATGTGTTCTACTTGATACAAAAAATAACAAACTTGAATTTTGATATATTTTGCAAAAAGGGTCTTCTATTTTCGTGCCCTTAGGTCCTTAGTTGTACTCAGTTTTCCCCAACTTCTTAGTTTTTCCTCAGTTTTCCCCAAGTCCTTGTCTGAAACCCTCAGAAGGAGCTCGGACGGAAGGATTCCCGTTTAGTTGACCGTTCCGTACTGACGTGTGGGGCCACATCACGTGGGGCTGGTAGAAAGGGACCGCGTGGGACAGGACGAGACCGCGTTTGGTTGTCCCCGTGTTCTGCTTTGAAATTGTCAAGTGTGTGTGAGCTTCTCATTGAATAGCGGATCATCCTACCTAAAACGGTCGTTCAATCTTCAAAATTTCAGAAAAGGAAAAGCAGTCGAAGATTATTGCAAGATTAAAGAGCTAACTACATGTCCCGGTGCACATATTATCGTCTGTACTTTAACTAACCCAGCGGGTGTCACTTTCTGCGCTTTGATTTAGCCAACAGTCCTGGTTGCAGAAGGTTTGGGCCGTCGTCATCAGTGCAGTAAGTTGCAGGGTAACCAGTGATTTGAGTTGCGTGAATCCCATATCTTGCTATATTAAACTGAAGACATGCTGTTAAGCTAGTAACGGATATGGCGTTCGCCGCATAAAACGAAAATGCAGGTTCCCTTAGACAGAGAAGGAGTCCTTTTGCGTGCAAACTCTCGAGTCCTTGTTTTAACTGATGATCTGAAAGGCACTGGGCTCTTTATCTCTACTCTATCCCTGTAAAAGTTTTTCTGTTGTTTGCACACCGGCAATGGTAAGGATCATGCAAAAGTGGAAAGTAGAGCAATGAACCAATGGATGCGACAACCCTGTAAAATTGTTTCTGATCTTTACACACTGGCAATGCCAATAACATGCAAAAGTGCAAATTAGGGCAACCGGCCAATGGATGGTATGCGATGCGACCAGAGGCTAGTAGGCTACGGACCGCTACACAGCTTGTCCACTGAAAAAAGTGATGAACTAATGATATCCCAGTGGCTGGACGGGGCGACTCGGGTGCGTTTGGTCTGAAACAAGTGGGCACATTCAGTCCTGACTGAATGATTCCTACGCTGTGTAGGAGAGAATGCTTGCTACAGCACTAGCGCAGCACTGTACAAAATTTAGGTTAATGATGCATTTCATACTGTAAGCTCAAGCCACTGGATTGTACATACAGCCATGTTAAACTGTTGCTCTGTGAGGTCGATCAATGAAGAAGAGAAAGCAACGCTGTGCGGTGCTGCGTGTTTCGTCGGTGGCTAACAGTGGCCTTATCTTACATTATTATCATCATCTCCATGCCATTTCCAGAAAACTTATCATGCGTCCTCCAATGGGACAGCCTGAATCGAGTGATAATTTAAACTTCTTTTGCACGAATACACGGTGCATAGCCAGTCAGCCACAAAGGGCCGAGTGTTTTGGCCCCTTTTGCTGCCGCCAATGTATGGCCTTTCGATCGGAGGTAGTAGGTAAATGACCTGTCGCGAAGATTTTGGCTCCTCGGTTAACATCGTTAAGAGCATTTGTGGGTGGGGTTTTGTGTGTGTGTGTGTGTGTGTGGGGGGGGGGGGGGGGGGGGGGGGGGGGGCGGCGCCGAATTTCGTATGCAGCAACGCCCCCATACGCCGCCCCAAAAGCTCAAGGAGGCCCATTTTATTATAGATTTGGTCCATTTTTTTTTAAAAAATATTTCCACCGCTGCCGATGCTGCCAGAAATAGCGCCGATGTGAGCGGCAAGAAATACAGCCACCGGATTTATATAAATTATTGAAATTATTATTCATACACACAAATAATAGTTTGAAATTCAAATAAATAAAATTTAAATAAAAGAAATAAAACTAGACGTTGTTTCATTTGAGCATCCACAAATGCTCCACCAAATTATCTTGCAGCTGGCTATGGGTATTTGCACCTCGGATTTCTTGACGCATGGCAAGAAAGGTAGCAAATGCGGCGGGCACCTGGTGATCAACATTCGCAAGAGGACCTTGTCGGTGATATGGTTCACGGTCACACACTGGATGCTCCCGCTCAATTTCAATAATCATGTTATGTATGATGACACATGCATTCATGGTCTCCCACATCTGTGTCTCATGTAAGTGCAGAAAACCGGACAACAGCGAATCAAGCTTGAAGCACACCAAATGCACGCTCGACATCCTTCCCGCAAGCCTCCTGACACTTTGCGAACCAAGATTTTTTACCTCCTGGCACAGCGTCAGTGATAGTCTTCACAAATGTTGCCCATATTGGATAGATGACATCCGCCAAATAGTATCCTTTGTTGTACTCATGGCCATTGATAACAAAGTTCACCGGAGGAGAATGACCTTCAACTAGCCGGAAGAACACATTTGAGCACTGCAGTACGTTGATGTTATTGTGAGATCCCGCCATGCCGAAAAAAGCATGCCAAATCCATAGGTACTGCCTTTAGTACCACACTGCAACCTCGTTTGTGACCTTTGTATATACCCTGCCAAGCAAACGGACAGTTTTTCCATTTCCAATGCATACAATCGATGCTACCAAGCATCCCAGAAAATCCGCGCTCTGCATTCTGGGCCAAAATGCGAGCAGTGTCTTCTTCATTGGGTATTCTCAGGTAATCTGATCCGAACACCAACACCACTTCCCTGCAAAATCTAGACATGCACTCCATGGCCGTAGACTCGGCCATGCGTATATAATCATCCTGTGCATCACCTGGAGCTCCATATGCAAGCATCCGCAAAGCAGCAATGCACTTCTGAAGTGAGGAAAAACCAACCATACCAGTGCAATCCTTCTTGCATATGAAGTAGTTGTCGAAACGCCGAACGGCGTAGACAATGTCGAGGAAGAGCTTCCGGCTCATCCGAAAATGGCGCCAAAATACCACCTCGCCGTGCAATGGGTCGTCGGCGAAGTAGTCGGCGTAGAGAATGCAGTAGCCTTCCAACCCCTGCCGCGGCTTGCTCTTGCGGCGGCCAGGCGCCAACCCTCTGCGGCGCGGCTTCGCATCAGAGCGGGCGTACAACGCCATTAGGCACGACATCATCATCAAGTGCTCCTCGTCGTCGCCTATGGGGATCTCGGCTTCCTCTTCCATCAGAGCGGTGAATATGGTCTCGTCGTCGGAGTCCATGAGCTCGTCCATGGCCTAGGCAATACGCCGAACACCTCCTGGGCAAGGTCGAGGTGGGTGGCGCCGCGGGAGAGCACGGCGATACAGCGGACCACCTCAAAAAGTTGATGGGCGGGCCGATATGGCGTGCTACTGCGACGATTTGGTGGAAGAAAGGTGCACCGTCTGGGAATGGTGCGGCGAGGCGGCGCGGTGGCGATCTGGTGGGTGTGCGAGATGTGATGGCAGATATTGGGGGAGAATGGTAGTGTCTCACCGACAGGGATGGCCCACGGTGTTTTTGGGCATAGCCGGCGCCCCCGCTCCCCCCCCCGTGCGTTCGGTTTCGACTAGGTGCGCCGGACGAAAAAACACCCCGCGCTAGATGAAAAATTTATTTGGGGGCGTGGCTGGGCGGGATTTTTGGCGCCGACGCCACAAAACGGCGTTTGGGAGGCCTTTAGGGGGTGGCGAGTGGAGATGCTCTAAGCATATAGACCAACCAGGAAGCTAGTACCGAAGCTAGGTCGAATGCAGCAGTGAACGGGACGGGCGCTTTCAACGCCTAAATCATCGACCATGGAATGGCAGAACTGAGAGATCTCACAGATTGATCGGCGGTCTCTGATGAGATTATTCTGCCTTGCCTTCACTGGATCGTTGCACTGCCACGAACGGAACCCTTTCCCCACTAGTGGAAAACGAGCCTTTAGCACCAGTCCGTAAGGATTGTTGTGCAACCAGTGCTAAAGATCACCTTTAGCACCGGTTGCTTTATGAACCGGTGCTAAAGGGGTACCACGTGGCCGCTCTCAGGGGTGTCTGGGGGAGGACCTTTAGTCCCGATTCGTAACACCGACCGGGACTAAAGAGTCCCAGTCGGTTTTGTTTTATTCATTTATTTTTATTTATTTTAAAGAAGTTTTCGCATATTGTACGATACTACAGACTGTAATAAGATAACTTGTATATATAATTGTGTTAGTTACATGGACATCACAATTACGGGGACTAGAGTCCGTCTATTCGATAACCCGGAGACTATGACCTCGATTACATGAAGATCATATCCGCCTATTTACATGAAATCTTCCATGTTTTTCATCTATGACCTCTTTCAGCAAAAATCCCGCCAATTCCTCTTGAATTGCTAGTAGGCGTTAATGTGGTAGGAGCTTCTCCCGTATGTGATCATTCTATAATAAAAGAGAGTTCAATATGAATTCATCAATCATCATAACAGAAATTATGAATTAAACTCAACACAATTGATAGGAATAGAATAAAGTTGTGAATATATTGCTCACTTCGTTTGTCCTGCGCTCATTGGTAAATATGCGAATGAACTCGCAAACATACTATCCACATAAGTTCGTCCCCTGTGGTTGCGTCACACACTTTACAAGAATAGATTCAATCAAAACAATAATCAAGCATCATAATTGTATTGAAACTAGAAGTAAAGATATGTGCGGAACTAGCTCGTACTACTTACGCCGGCCCTAGTAAAAATCAGCCTATCACGCCATGGTCCCGCTACCACCCCTTTGAACCGTTCCCAAACACTACCCGACAAATAAAAATCAATAAATGAGTTATGAATTAAATGATATCTCAGCTTATCAATGAAAGAGACTGATATAGTGCTAAAATGATTGAAAATTACTCTTGGAGCATATCCCGCATGTTGTGGAACTGTTCCATGTCTCTCCTTAATGGGTCCATTACTTGAACTCTTCCATTGTCAATTTTAATTTTCATCAGAATCCATTGGAACCTGCACATATTTATATATATGTCAGTAACTCATCAATTGCACTTAATATCGAGAAAGCAAATGTGAATGTGTACAAGAGAGTAATATTCTCACCCAAAGTTGTAAGGAAACAGTATGCTATTACATAAATGTTGCTCCTTCAAAAACTTTAGAATGTTACGCGTCATTTCCGTGGGTTTCATCTTTAGCATATGTATATGAACTTTATCTAGGTCAATGAACCCAACATTGATTGTGTACATCCTTGTACATTCCAGCATCTTTCATTCTGCATAATAGAATACAAAATGATATAATAATGATTATTACATATCAAAAGAATTAAACAACTTATAAATAATGAATTGAACAACTTACAAACAATAGTAACTCATGAGAGATTTGTTGAGGGCGTTTAGATTCTTAAAAAATCTAAAATCTCAATATGGATCATTTCTTCACGGAAGTAATGCTCCGGTCCAACTTTTGCCACGAGCATTATTTTCTCACGCTTTGGCGCCCTCAGGTTCCAGGCATGGAAATTCCGCAGATTTGTTAGCATTTGACGTAACTTCTCGTCGTCGATCAACGGCTGCCCATAGACATATTTCTGTGCTATAGTAGTCTTGGGTAATTTTGCGCCGCCAAGCAATTCTGCCACAGTGATATTCATTTGGGCCGCTAGTTTCGTAGCTTCGGCCATGTCAAATCCCAGCTATGGAACTTCTTCGGAAAACACCTAGAGGGGGGATTGATTGTTTTGCATGCTGTCCGAGCTGGGGAACGTCTATTTTCTCATATTGCTTCTTGAGTGTGCGTGTATAGTCATCTGGCGCATTCTTCATATATTGGGATGGTTCATTCAACATGCTTTTAGACCAATAGACGTGCTCCGGAGGGTGTGGCCACTTTGGCTCAGGTTTTTTTGGATGAAGCTGAGTGATTACCTTGGGAGGAGATAGCGGTACTCTTGGGAAGGGCTCCTGTCGAGTTTCTGATGAGTGTGTACTTGAGGTGGTGGTACGCTTCCACTTTTGGCCCTGAAGCTTAATGGGCGCAAGCAGTGGCGACGACGGCTGAGTCTTGGGTGGAGATCGAGATGGACTCGCACTGTGGTGGTCATCGTAGTCATGGGGTGGACTCGGAGGTGATGGTGACCTGCGATGACTCGGTGGCGGTGGCGTCAAGCCTGGAAACTTGATGTCTTTCTTGTTCCATAGAATGACACCACCCAAGACTTCTCCGAGTGTCGCCTCATCTTCAGGTCCAGCTATGTCAAGCTCTAGTGACTCATCTCCGGGTACAATTTCATCCACCCTGACACGAGCATAGCCATCTGGAATCTGACGGGAATGCCACGTAACTCCAGGTTCACAAGATAAAGCATAGCTGACCGCCACCTTCATGGAGATGTTCTTCATCGACTGATGGAGCTCACAATGTGTCTTGTCCTTGATTTCATCCACGGGGTAGCGACCCAACGATGCCTCATCAGCCCCAAGCCCCGTGGAAGCCATGCTGCTTCTCTGCTGAGATGGGCCATCGTTACTGTCAAATGCAGGACCTTGCAGCTGATGCGGTTAGATGACCACCCTGTTGGGAACCCCAAGAGGAAGGTATGATGCGCACAACAACAAGTCTTCCCTCAGTATGAAACTGAGATTTATCGAACCAGTAGGAGAAAGGCAAACTTCAGAAGGTTGATGCTCGCTAGCTTCACGACAGCTCCGGACAATTTATAGGGCACCGCGTCCAGGGCTTTGCTTTGCACCAGCAGCAACGTGGAACCTGCACACAACACAACCAAGAACTTTGTTCTCAACTTACGATGAGGTTGTTAATCTCACCGGTTTGCTGTAAACAAAAGATTGAGCGTATCGAGTGGTAAACAGTAATAGTATGCAAGAATGTAAATAGTGTGAATAAAAGTAAACGGTAATAGCAATGTAAAGGAAATTGGACCGGGGTCCAAAATTCACTAGTGGTGTCTCTCCATAAGATAAATAACAACATGCTGGGTAAACAAATTACAGTTGGGCAATTGATAGAATAAAGATAACATATATATGTCATGAGGATCACTATGAGATTTACTCTAGGTATTACAACAAAATACATAGACAGTCATCCAACTGCATCTATGACTAATAATCCACTCACGGGGAGTCATCCGAGAACCCCTTAAGTTGTGAACAATAGATAATTGCATTAAGCAAAGTGTGTAATGTAAACAAAGCAAATCTCCTTGGACACAAGATTATTGTTTTCTCCCTAGTGGCAACATCACATCTACAACCTTAGAGGTTTCTGTGACTCCCCCAGATTACTAGAGGCATGAACCCAACTATCGAGCATAAATACCTACTCTTGGAGTCACTAGCATCTACTCGGCCAAGATATCTACTAGCAACGGAGAGCATGCAAGATCATAAACAACATATAGAAAACATAAAGATATAATTTTAGAACATCAACTTGACATAGCACCAATACTCATGGATGTCTACGCACTTCTATTCTTGTAGACACTTGTTGGGCCTCCAAGTGCAGAGGTTTGTAGAACAGCAGCAAGTTTCCCTTAAGTGGATCACCCAAGGTTTATCGAACTTAGGGAGGTTAGAGGTCAAAGTTATCCCTCTCAAGCAACCCTGCAATTATGATACAGAAAGTCTCTTGTGTCCCCAACACACCCAATACACTTGTCAGATGTATAGGTGCACTAGTTCGGCGAAGAGATAGTGAAATACAAGTAGTAGTGATGATTATAAGTAGTAAATACAATCTGGAATAAAAATCGCTGCGAGCAAACATGTAACAAAACAGCAAGTAAACGGTGTGCAATGCTTGGAAACAAGGCCTAGGGATCATACTTTCACTAGTGGACACACTCCCAACAAATATAATATGATTGAACAAATAAACAACTTCTCTTCACTATGGTACTCTGAATTACTCTCCTATTGAACAACACTAATCATTGCGTAGTGGCTACAGAAGCACCCCTGAAAGTTCATCAAGTACTTGACAAACACCCCTCATAGAGATATCCAAATCAGATCACAATTCAAGATAGATATTATTGCAACTTAGACCAAGTACTAACACGGTGCACACACTATCAACATTACACCATGAAAGGAGGAATAGATCACTTCAATACTATCATAGCAATAATTATTCTCATAATCCACAAGAGATCACAATCATAGCCTAAACCAAGTACCACCATGATGCACGCACTATCACCGTTACACCATGGCAGGAGGAATAGATTACTTTAATAACACCACTAGAGTACACATAATATCTGAATAATAACATCTACTTGTTCAACATGATACAAAGCTCACGATCACATAAAGATCACATCATGGGAGAGAGAGGTGAACCACATAGCTACCGGTAGAGCCCTCAGCCCCGGGGATGAACTACTCCCTCCTCGTCATAGAAGACAGCAAGGTTGATGGAGATGGCGGTGAGGTCGATGGAGACGGCGGAGACGGCGATGGAGACCGATGGAGATGGCTCCGGGGGCACTTCCCCGTCCTGCCAGGGTGCCAGAACAGAGACTTTTGTCTCCCGAAATTCATCGACGGTGGCGGCGGAGCTGCGGAACTGCTTCTAGAAAATTGCCGAATCCCCTAGGGTTTTCCGTCCCGAGGCTTCTTATAGGCGAAGGGGCGTCGTCAGGAGTGGCCCCAGGCCTCCTCACACCTAGGTGGCGTGGCCAGGGGCTGGCCCGCGTGAGCCTACGGTGAGGCTGGCCTGTGGCCCCTCTCCTTCACCTCTTCGGATCTCTGGAAGCTTCCGGGAAAAATAAGACTTCAGGAACTTGTTTCGTCCAATTCCGAGAATATTTCCTGTGTAGCTTTTCTGAAACACAAAAATAGCAGAAAACAGGGAACTGGCACTGTGGCATCTTGTTAGTAGGTTAGTTCTGGAAATTGCATAAAAACGCCATAAAGTGTAACGAAACATTAGGCAAATGGTGTAAAAACAAGCATGGAGCATCAAAAATTATAGATACGTTTTAGACGTATCAGCATCCCCAAGCTTAACTCCTGCTCGTCCTCGAGTAGGTAAGTGATAACAAAAGAAATAATTTTTGAGGTGACATGCACCTACACAATCTTGATCATATATGTAAGCATTGTGAGCTGGGATCATAAGTACTTAAAACATGGGCATGAAATATATAATCTTGATAATAGAAACTTAGCAACCATGTTGCAAACATGCAAATGAACACAAACAAAAGATCATGAAAATGAAACAATGAAAGTCAAACGTGTGTTCAAATCATATGGAAAAACATAGTAAATGGTTTTTAGCTTGTCCTTCATGGAGAGCAAAACATAAATGCATAGGACACCTTCAAGTTTAAGAGGGCGACTACATACAAATAATTTAAGAACAAGTGAAACCATAGTCATGAATCAATCAATGAAAACTTTGGGACAATGCACATTATACTCAGAATGACAACTATGCTCTCTTAATGATGCATAAAGAAAGAAGGTGGTGACTCAACATAAAAGTAGAAGAAAGGCCCTTCGCAGAGGGAAGCAGTGATTGCAAGTTTTATAACCTTCAAAAATTATGGTACTTACCAGCTTTGACCTCTCATTGCCCCCATCATAAGCATCTTGAATGGTTAAAGTTAATGCGAGAATAATTATGAAGCATATGCTTGACAAATCATAAGTTGAAAACCTCATGCCCCGTGAATACGAGTACCCAAACCTCATGCTACTTTACTTAGAGTCCCAAGCAAGGCTCTTGTCATTGTAAGTATATGCATATCATTGAGAACCGCCAATGGGGTACCTCCGTGTCCGATGACATGGAACAAGCCCACACCAAAATGACAGGACAAGCAGACAATGAACACCTCGACATCTCTTTTATTTGCCTTTTGTTTAGCTTTTTATTGTGAGATGCGTCGTCGAATGTTCACCATGGGTATGCTGCAAATTTCCACCATGAATTATGCATGGCTTAGATTGGCGGCCCGGCGTTTCCCTAACACATATACAAACTCCATGATCCCCACAAGATTCCCAATTCATTTCACACCGCGGGCATCCATAAACAAAAGATCACGATATCAACTCAAATAAGAAGTGCAATGTTGAAAGCTTGCCCCATGACAGCATGGATGGGCTAGAATCTAACTTACAACTTGCAAGCATAACAACTCAACATAAGAGACCACAATGTCAAATTTTTAAGAACAGGAAAAAGTAAAGTGTGCCTTCCGGTTCGTGAGAGCTTTACTGACCAAATTTCACGTAACACTGGTAAGAGTTTAATTTGAAGAGAAAATAAAAGCAAGTCAAATTTACTTGGAATAGCAAATTGCTAGTAGATATGTATGGTGGACACTTTGGAAAACTTTGGCTTTTAGGAGTTGGATGCACGAGTAGAGCTCATACTCAGTACAAGGCGAGGGCTAGCAAAAGACTGGGAGCGACCAACTAAGAGAGCAATAATGGCCATAATCATGCAAAGCGACAAAGTGACATTAAAAGAAGCATAAGATGGCATCAAAAGTCAAAAACAAAATGATCATGAAGGCTATTGGCGACTTTGTAAGAGTCTAACATGTGTGAGCATGCGCCAAGTCAACCCAAATAAAGCATCAAGGAGAAAACCAAAATAATGCTTCCATACAATAAAAACAACGCATGATTTTTTCAAAGGCTCATTAAGCAATCTTAGTTATTTGAGACAAGTCATGCTACAGCAAAACCACTAAGCATACTATCAAAAAGACATCAAGCATGACATGAAAAAGCCTAAGCCGCAGTCTACACAAGCTCCTTCTTGTACCACTATTTTGCACAAAGCTTTTTCTCTTTTCCAACACCATTCAAATTTTTTAAACACCCCTTTTGATGAATACCAATAAAGACCAGAGGAAAAAATACACCTTGATAAAAAGATAAAACAATATCTGAACAAAAATCAAGGAAAAAAACAAAGGCTAAATGCAGTAGCAGAAAAAGAGAAGACTCGTTGAACGATAAGAGTGAAAACTAGAGTGTTCTTGGCAATGAAAAATGAGTTCATCTCCTCCAAAAGAAACATGATGTGATTTAACCATTTATTGCAGCAAACAAAACTAAACTAACTAAGAAAACTAAAACAACTGACGCTCCAAGAAAAACACATAGTGCATGAAGCAATAAAAATATAGTGTCTTGAAAGGTGACCTGATTTTTGCCGATGAAGAAGGGGTGCCTCGGGGGCATCCCCAAGCTTTGACGCTTGTACTTCTTGGATATTTCTTGGGGTGATGCATGGGCATCCTCAAGCTTGAGCTTTTGTCCATTCTTCAACTCATCTCATCATTCTCCAATCCCTACACTTGAAAAACTTCCTTCATACAAAACTAAACACAATTCTATTAGCAACATTAGTGCAAGAATAACATATAATCAACCTCTTTTTGCTTCAGGTTTCAACTCAAAACCACCACATATAAAGCATATACTACTGTAGCAACGTCCCCAAAAGTTTCGTGATTAAAAGAACTCAAAAAGAAAGCAATAAAGCGGCAAACACAAATATTGGCAGAAATCTGTCAAAACAGAACAGCTGACAAAGGTCGAATTTTTGAGGGGTTTTCTTTTGCTCAAATCAAAAAGTGTTCAACTAATGAAAGTTTGGATATAACCTGGGGCATATGCACAAGAAATCGCAGGTCCAAAAGATATACAGACAATTTATACGAATTTTTACGGTACAGCACCGAAAACTGTTTTAGGACAACAACATCCCCAAATCTTACCTCACTCAAATTAGAGGCTTCTCTTGGCACAAAAACAAAATAAAAAGGATAAGGAGCGGTCATTACAGTAGTAATGACTTCCAAGACTCAAATAAAAGAAAAAGTACTGAAAATAAACATTAGGTTATCTCCCAAGAGTGCTTTTCTTTAACGCCTTTGAGCTAGGCGCAGTAATTTGCAAAGATGCTCATGAGGGCGTCATATAAGAGTTTGAGGCAAAGGCGCTATATAAAAACTTAAAGCAAAAGAGAGCATCAAAAAGCAAGTATGGAACACATTTAAATCTAAACCACTTCCTATGAAAAATAGTCTTGTAAAGAGACAAGTCATAAAAGCGCAAAGCAAAAAAGCATAGGAAGGCAAAACAAGTACCACTTCAAGAATTGCAACATAAAGAGGGGAAACTTAATATTGTTGAGATCGATCAAACCATGTTTCCCTCTCTCATAATAACTTTCAGTAGCATTATGAATAGAACTAACAATATAACTATCACATAAAACATCCCTATCATGAGCCACATGCATAAAAGAATTAATACTCACCACAGGAACAATAGTAGTAGGAGCAAATTCAATAGAATAATTATTCTCATCACCATAATCATCATAAATAGGAGGCATATTGTAATCATAACTAATTTTATCCTCAATAGTAGGTGAACTGAAAATATTGTACTCATCATCATAGCCATCATAAACTAGAGGTTTAGTATCATCACAAGCTAGAGAGCAACTATTTTGCAAAGCATATTCTTCAAACATATCATCATAAGAAGGAACATCACATATGGGAGATAAAATATTATCAGAACAAACTTTCTCCACTAAAGCTGGGGAACTAAAAATATCATACTTAACAAAACCATCTTCCCCAAGCTTAGACTTTTCTACAGCATTAGCAATACCAGTGTTCAAAGCAATCATACTAACATCACTATTAGTATGCAAATTAAGCTCCAAAGGTTTTTCAATTTTCCCTTCAAACACTTCATATCTAAACTCAGGAAAAAGACTACAGAACTCTTTGTTTTCCATTAAGCCTAACTAGTGAAAATAAAAACAAGAAACAAAAAGATATAATTGCAGAATCTAAAGGAAATAACTTCGAGCACTCACACAGGAGGATGCGAGTACCTTTTACCATACCTCCCCGGCAACGGCGCCAGAAAAGAGCTTGATGTCTATGCACTTCTATTCTTGTAGACACTTGTTGGACCTCCAAGTGCAGAGGTTTGTAGAACAGCAGCAAGTTTCCCTTAAGTGGATCACCCAAGATTTATCGAACTCAGGGAGGTTAGAGGTCAAAGCTATCCCTCTCAAGCAACCCTGCAATTACGATACAGAAAATCTCTTGTGTCCCCAACACACCCAATACACTTGTCAGATGTATAGGTGCACTAGTTCGGTGAAGAGATAGTGAAATACAAGTAGTAGTGATGATTATAAGTAGTAAATACAATCTGGAATAAAAATCGCTGCGCGCAAACATGTAACAAAACAGCAAGTAAACGGTGTGCAATGCTTGGAAACAAGGCCTAGAGATCATACTTTCACTAGTGGACACACTCCCAACAAATATAACATAATTGAACAAATAAACAACTTCTCTTCACTATGGTACTCTGAATTACTCTCCTATTGAACAACACTAATCATTGCGTAGTGGCTACAGAAGCACCCCTTAAAGTTCACCAAGTACTTGACAAACACCACTCATAGAGATATCCAAATCAGATCACAATTCAAGATAGATATTATTGCAACTTAGACCAAGTACTAACACGGTGCACACACTATCAACATTACACCATGAAAGGACGAATAGATCACTTCAATACTATCATAGCAATAATTATTCTCATAATCCACAAGAGATCACAATCATAGCCTAAACCAAGTACCACCATGATGCACGCACTGTCACCGTTACACCATGGCAGGAGGAATAGATTACTTTAATAACACCACTAGAGTACACATAATATCTGAATAATAACATCTACTTGTTCAACATGATACAAAGCTCACGATCACATAAAGATCACATCATGGGAGAGAGAGGTGAACCACATAGCTACCGGTAGAGCCCTCAGCCCCGGGGATGAACTACTCCCTCCTCATCATAGGAGACAGCAAGGTTTATGGAGATGGCGGTGAGGTCGATGGAGACGGCGGAGACGGCGATGGAGACCGATGGAGATGGCTCTGGGGGCACTTCCCCATCCCGGCAGGGTGCCGGAACAGAGACTTCTGTCCCCCGAAATTCGTCGACGGTGGTGGCGGAGCTGCAGAACTGCTTCTGGAAAATTGCCGAATCCCCTAGGGTTTTTCGTCTCGAGGCTTCTTATAGGCGAAGGGGCGTCGTCAGGAGTGGCCCCAGGCCTCCTCACACCTAGGTGGCGTGGCCAGGGGCTGGCCCGCGCGAGCCTAGGGTGAGGCTGGCCTGTGGCCCCTCTCCTTCACCTCTTCGGATCTCTGGAAGCTTTCGGGAAAAATAAGACTTCAAGAACTTGTTTTGTCCAATTCCGAGAATATTTCCTGTGTAGCTTTTCTGAAACACAAAAATAGCAGAAAACAGGGAACTGGCACTGTGGCATCTTGTTAGTAGGTTAGTTCTAGAAATCGCATAAAAACGCCATGAAGTGTAATGAAACATTAGGCAAATGGTGTAAAAACAAGCATGGAGCATCAAAAATTATAGATACGTTTGAGACGTATCACTCATCGGATCCCAACAAACACAACATGTAGAATTATACAAAGATGTTCTCGATCATGATAGGCAGCTCACAAGATCTAAACATGAAGCACATGGTGGAGGAGACAATCATCTAGCTACTGTTATGGACCCGTAGTCCAAGGTAGACTACTCACTCATCGCTCCGGAGGCAGGCATGGCGATGAAGAAGACCTCCGGTGGCGATTCCCCTCTCCGGCAGGGTGCCGGAAAGAGCTTCTAGACCCTCCTGATCTCGGGTCGATGACGGCGGCGGATCGCGATGTGTTTCTGGAAAATTGATCGGGTCCTTAGGTTTTTCCCATCAGGAGGAATATATAGGCGGAAGGGCGGCGTCAGGAGGTGGGCCAGGTGGCCTCACCCCAAGGTGGCGCGACCAGCCCCTGGCCCGCGCCACCCTAGGGTGAGCCTGCCCTGTGGCCCCCTTCATCTCCTCTTCGGTCTTCGCAAAGCTTCGATAAAAATAGGAGGTTCGGCTTTTATTTCGTCCAATTCCGAGAATATTTCCTGTGTAACTTTTCTGAAACACAAAAATAGCAGAAAATAGGGAACTGGCACTATGGCATCTCGTTAATAGGTTAGTTCCAGAAAATGCATAAAAATGCCACGAAGTGTTAAAAACACAAAGCAAATGGTGTATAAACAAGCATGGAGCATCAAATATTATAGATACGTTTGATACGTATCAAGCATCCCCAAGCTTAACTCCTGCTTGTCCTCGAGTAGGTAAGTGATAACAAAAGAATAATTTTTGAGGTGACATGCACCATCACAATCTTGATCAACGAGGTAAAGCATTGAGTGTTGAGATCAAAGTACTTAAAACTTGGGCATGAAAGACATAATCTCGATAATAGAAACTTAGCAACCATGTTATAACATGAAAAGTAACACAAAAGAAAGATCATGAGTAATGAAACATTGAAATTCACGTGTGTGTTTCAACCATATGGAAAAACATATCAAAGTGGATTTCAGCTTGTCCCTCATGGAATAGCAAAACATAAATACATAGGACACCTTCAAGTTTAAGAGGATAACTAGATACAAATAATTTAAGAACAAGCAAAACCATAATCATGAATTAATCAATAATAAATTTTGGGACTACGCACATTATACTCAGAATGAAAACTATGCTCTCTTAGATGGTGCATAAAGGTAGAAGATGGAGACTCAACATAAAAGTAAAAGAAATGCCCTTCGTAGAGGGAAGCAGTGATTGCAAGTTTTATAAACCTTCAAAAATTATGGTACTTGCTAGCTTTGAGCTCTCATTGCCCCCATCATAAGCATCTTGAATGGTTAAGGTTAATGCGAGTACAATTACGAAGCATATGCTTGACAAATCATAAGTTAAAAACCTCGTGTCCCGTGAAGTACGAATATTCAAACCTCATGCTACTTTGCTTAGGTCCCAAGTAAGTTCTTGTCATTGTAAGTATACACGTATCATCGAGAATCGCCAACGGGGTACCTCCTGCCCGATGACATGGAACAAGCCCACATCAAAATGACAAGACAAACAGACAATGAACACCTCGGCATCTCTTTTATTTACCATTGGTATAGCTTTTTATTGTGAGATGCGTCGTCAAATGTCCACTATAGGCATGCTGTAAATTTTCACCATGAATGATGCATGGCTTAGATTAGCGGCCCAGGCGTTTCTCTAACACATATACAAACTCCATGAACTCAACAAGATCCCAATTTATTTCACATCGCGAGTATCTATAAACAAAAGATCACGATATCAACTCAAATGAGAGAAAGTGCAATGTTGAAAGCTTGCCCCATGATGGCATGGCTGGGCTAATTTCCAACTTACAACTTGCAAGCATAACATTCAACATAAGAGAGCCACAATATCAAAATTTTAAAAGCGAGAAAAGTAAAGTGTGCCATCCGGTTCATGAGAGCTTTACTGACTAATTTTCACATAACACCAAAAAGAGTTTAATTTGAAGGATAGATAAAAGCAAGTCGAATGTACTTGGAATAGCAAATTGATAATAGGTATGTATGGTGGACACAATGGAAAACTTGGTTTTTTAGGAGTTGGATGCACGAGTGGGGTTTTACCTTACCACGAGGGCCCTGAACCTGGGTAAGGATCGGTGTCACTCTCTGTCGTGTGATGTGCTCTTCGACGTCTTGAGTCTTCTGTCGCCGTGTTTCGTCGCACTCTGGATCTCGCATCTTCAGCCCCCTGCATTCGAATCTTGGGTCCGTCGTGTGATCCCTGTGTCCTTGCGACATGAAAATCCTCTGACATTTGGCGTGCAAGGTATAGGGTTGTAGTGTATTTTCCAGATCTGCTTCGACATGGGTGACGATCGTCTCGTGCGTCTTCGCCTCCGCGCCAACTACAAGAGCCACTGCCTGATTTGTCGTCAAGTCCTCGACGCCTTGGAAGACATCGGTCAACTTCGTGAGCTAGAGGATAGTGTCGTCGCCTTTGGGGGCTTCGAGGCGCTTTCTAGGCCCCTTCGCCGCGTGGCTTGGCCACAGCGCTTCAGGCCAAACGCGTTGGCTTGCTTCGACGGATCGTCCGAGCCCATCATGTTCCTGTAGCGCTACGCGATCGACATCCGGGCGGCCGGTGGTGATGGACGCGTCATGGCCAACTGGTTCCCGATGGCAACGAAAGGAGAGGCTCGCTGATGGCTTTGGGGGTCGCCCCCGGAGTCTGTTCTGTCATGGCGAGGTCTATGCGAGCGCTTCCTCGACAAGTACGCTCCTTTGGGTCCAGAGCCCGGGGATCCTTAAGGATCCATGTCTCCAGCATCTTCGTCGCTGGAGCGCCAAAAGTTGAGGCTGAGGGCTTGGGGGCTCCGGTGCCCAGCCTTCGGCTAAGAAGAGAAGTTTCCCTCTATGAGAGGAATAAGTGTAACAGCAAAACTCTGTCTACTCGCAGCTATCTTTGATTTGAGATTATTGATCTTTGTCCTGCTTGAGGTTGTGGATCCGGATGGAACGCGGCCTAACGCGAACATGAGTTTTCGCTCGGTTGCCTTTTGAGAAAGAGTCGGAGAACGGTGTTTGCGCTGGGGCCTTCGCTTGGAAAACAGCAGACCCGCAAAACCCAGAACAGATCGAGCTCTGACTAAGGGTACGACCCACTACATTCACCTCACAAGGTCCATGGTGCTATCTCCTCTCGAGTGACACCCGGATGAAAGCACGTGAGCACGCGAGGGTCGCACAACATGTGGACTTGTTATTACCTACTGCCCTTGGTTGTAGCCTTGAGCTCTTTTCCTTGAGGCATCTTTTTTGAGCTTGGGCGCCAGGGGGACTGCAGGGAGATAGTCCTGCAAGCCATTACAGCCACCTCCATAGCCGCAACGCCTGCTAGCCTTGCAAAGCTCCACGAGCTGCATACTAAGCGTTAGGCTGCTGTTCCGGGCTGGCCCCTGAACGGCGTAGAGCATAATCAAGGCAAATATGCGGCAAGGACAACTTCACAAGGGTGCAGACAAAGGAGATTCAGCGAATAAATGCCTTAAGTACGATTACAACTTAAAATAGCCCCGCAGGGCAATGTTTTACGGGCGCCACATGCGCAGTCGCTACAGGTGCATCAGGGGATAGGCTGAGGGGCGAGCTTACGGGGCATCCTCCTTGGAGCTCTCATCGTTGCCAAGGTCCAGGTTTGACGCGGGGGAGGCCTCCGCCTCATTGTCGGAACCTGCAGCGTCTTCACCACCGAACTCCGTCACCTCCATGTCGCTGGCCTCCTACGAGCTCGTCGCTTCTTTGCTGGAGGAGCTTGCCAGCGCTGCTGCTGATGACGTGCCGAGGTGGGAGTAGATCGCCTGCAAGTGGCTGACGGCGATGTCTAGGCGGGCCGCCCTGGCGATCGCCGCGCGGTCGGGAGAGCCGAGGGGCGTGGGCGCCCTTCTTTGTAGGACTTCCTCTAGGTCAAGGTCTAGGCAGAGGCGCTGAAGGTTGGAGAAGATGCGCATCCCTGCCAGCCCCAAGAGCTCCCGGCACTCAGCGTTGATGAGCTCTGCTACCTTTGCCATCGCCTCCACCAACTTTTCACTGAGTTGGCAGAAGAAGCGCAGGATCGATCCATCATCTTCAGGAGCAGGAGGCAGGTTTAGGCCTTCGACGCCCAGGCTTCATGCAACCACGAGGACGCGGGTGGAGACGCCGCAAAACATTTGCACTTGCTGTCTCCGCAGCATCCGTGCTTCTGTCCCGAAGTCCGTGGCCTCTTGGAGCTGTCTGGTGAGTGATGCGGGCCGATAACCACCCAGTTGGGAACCCCAAGAGGAAGGTATGATGAGCACAGTAGCAAGTTTTCCCTCAGTAAGAAACCGAGGTTTATCGAACCAGTAGGAAAAAGGCAAACTTCAGAAGGTGATGCCTGCTAGCTTCGCGACAGCTCCGGACAATTTATAAGGTGCCTCGTCCAGGGCTTTGCTTTGCACCAGCAGCAACGTGGAACCTGCACACAACACAACCAAGAACTTTGCTCCCAACTTACGATGAGATTGTCAATCTCACCAGTTTGCTGTAAACAAAGGATTGAGCATATTGAGTGGAAAGCAATAGTAATATGCAAGAAAGTAAATAGTGCGAGGAAAAGTAAATAGTAATAGCAATGTAAAGGAAATTGGACCGGGGTCCACAGTTCACTAGTGGTGTCTCTCCATAAGATAAATAACGACATGCTAGGTAAACAAATTACAGTTGGGCAATTGATAAAATAAAGATAACGTGCATATGTCACGAGGATCACTATGAGATTTACTCTGGGCATTACAACAAAATACATAGACCGCCATCCAACTGCATCTATGACTAATAATCCACTCGCGGGGAATCATCCAAGGACCCCTTGAGTATTAAGTTGCGAACAACAGATAAATGCATTAAGCAAAGTGTGTAATGTAAACAAAGCAAATGTTCTTGGATACAAGATTGTTGTTTTCTCCCTAGTGGCAACATCACATCTACAACCTTAGAGGTTTCTGTCACTCCCCCAGATTAAATAGAGGCATGAACCCAACTATCGAGCATAAATACCCCCTCTTGGAGTCACAAGTATCTACTTGGCCAAGATAGCTACTAACAACGGAGAGCATGCAAGATCATAAACAACATAGAGATAACATAAGATAATATTCAGCAAATCAATATAACATAACACCAATATTCATCGGATCCCAACAAACACAACATGTAGAATTACATAAAGATAATCTCGATCATGTAAGGCAGCTCACGAGATCTAAACATGAAGCACATGGTGAAGAAGACAACCATCTAGCTACTTCTATGGACCCATGATCCAAGGTGGACTACTCACTCATCACGCCAGAGGCAAGCATGGCGATGAAGAAGACCTCCGATGGTGATTCCCCTCTCCGGCAGGGTGCCGGGAAGAGCTTCTGGACCGTCCCGATCTCGGGTCAACGACGGCGGCAGATCGCGATGTGTTTCTGGAAAATTGATCGGTGTTTAGGTTTTTCCCGTCGGGGGGTTGATGACCCACAAGTATAGGGGATCGCAATAGTCTTTGAGGGAAGTAAAACCCAAATTTATTGATTCGATGCAAGAGGAGCCAAAGAATATTTATAACAGATGAGTTGTCAATTAAGCTGCACCTGGAAACAGACTTGTTTGCAGCGGTTTATCAGTAGCAACAGTTTTATAGTGGTGATAGTAGTGAAACAGTAACAGCAGTAGTAGAATAAAAGCGGTAATAGTAGCAATAGTAACCAGTAGGATAAAATACTGTAGGCATAGGGATGGATGTACGAGCGTTGCATGGATAAGATAATTCATGAAATTAGTGTGATATGGGCATTGCAGAGAAATAATGATAAAGCATCCTAGTACTAACAATCATAGGCATGTGTTCCGTATATAGTCGTATGTGCTTGCAATGAGAAACTTGCATGACATCTTTTGTCCTACCAGCCTATTGCAGTAGGGCCTCAAGGGAAACTACTGGTAATTAAGGTACTCCTTTTAATAAAGTACCAGAGCAAAGCATTAACACTCGGTGAACACATGTGATCCTTGATTGCTTCAATGGTGATGATGAAAATGACCGATCAGTTGGGAACCCCAAGAGGAAGGTATGATGAGCACAGCAGCAAGTTTCCCTCGGTAAGAAACCAAGGTTTTATCGTCCAGGAAAAAGTCAATACTCCAGAAGGTGATGCTTGCTAGCTTCGCGATGGCTCCGGACAATTTATAAGGCGCCTCGTCCTGGCTTTGCTTTGCGAACGGCAACGTGGAACCTGCACACAACACAACCAAGTACTTTGTTCCCAACTTACGATGAGGTTGTCAATCTCACCGGTTTGCTTGAAACAAAGGGTATGAGTGTATCGAGTGGAAAATAGTAGTAATATGCAAGTAAAGTAAACAGTGCGAGTAAAGTAAACAGGTGATAGCAATATGATGGAAATAGGACCGGGGTCCACAGTTCACTAGTGGTGTCTCTCCATAAGATAAATAACACATGCTGGGTAAACAAATTACAGTTGGACAATTGATAGAATAAAGATAACATGATATGTCAAGAAGATCACTATGCGATTTACTCTGGGCATTACAACAAAATACATAGACCGCCATCCAACTGCATCTATGACTAATAATCCACTTGTGGCGAATCAATCCGAGAACTCCACAAGTATTAAGTTGAGAACAACAGATAATTGCATTAAGAAAAGTGTGTAATGTAAACAAAGCATATGCCCTCGAGCATATGAATGTTGTTTTCTCCTACTGGCAACAACACATCTACAACCTTAGAGGTTTCTGTCACTCCCCTAGATTCAATAGAGGCATGAACGCAACTATCGAGCATAAATACCCCCTCTTGGAGTTACTAGCAACTACTTGGCCAAGATAGCTACTAACAACGGAGAGCATGCAAGATCATAAACAACATAGAGATAACATAAGATAAATTTCAGAACAGCAACTTAATCATAACACCAATATTCATCAGATCCCAACATGTAGAATTACATAACGGTGATCTCAATCATGTAAGGCAGCTCATGAGATCTAAATATGAAGCACATGGTGGAGAGAACAACCATCTAGCTACTGCTATGGACCAGTAGTCCAAGGTAGACTACTCACTCATCACGCCGGAGGCAAGCATGGCGATGAAGAAGGCCTCCGATGGTGATTCCCCTCTCCGGCAGGGTGCCGGGAAGAGCTTCAGGACCCTCCCGATATTGGGTCGACGACGGCGGTGGAACGCGATATGTATCTGGAATTCTGATCGGGTACTTAGGTTTTTCCCGTCGAGGGGTCTTTATAGGCAAAGGGGCAATGTTAGAAGTGGGCCGAGGTGCCGTCACACATAGGGGGCGCGTCCAGGGGCCAGGCCGTGCCGCCCTATTGTGTGGGGCCCTCGTGGCCCCACTCCGTCTCCTCTTAGGTTCTCTAGAAGCTTCGGTGAATTTCTGGACGTTTGGCCTTTGTTTTGTCCAATTCCAAGAATATTTCCTGTGTAACTTTTCTGAAACACAAAAATAGCTGAAAATAGGGAACTGGCACTGTGGCGACTTGTTAATAGGTTAGTTCCAGAAAATGCATAAAAGTGCCACGAAGTATAACAAAACACTAAGCAAATGGTGTAAAAACAAGCATGGAGCATCAAAAATTATAGATACATTTTGGACGTATCAAGCATCCCCAAGCTTAACTCCTGCTCGTCCTTGAGTAGGTAAGTGATAACACAAAAAGTAATTTTTGAGGTGACATGCACCTACACAATCTTAATCATCTATGTAAGCATTGAGTGCTGGGATCAAAAGAACTTAAAACATGGGCATGAAAGATATAATCTTGATAAAAGAAACTTAGCAACCATGTTGTAACATAAAATAGAACACAAACAAAAGATCATAAAAATGAAATAATGAAAGTCAAACGTGTGTTCAAATCATAAGGAAAAACATACAAATGGCTTTCAGCTTGTCCTTCATGGAGAGCAAAACATAAATGCATAGGACACCTTCAAGTTTAAGAGGGCGACTAGATACAGATAATTTAAGAACAAGTGAAACCATGATCATGAATCAATCAATGAAAACTTTGGGACAATGCACATTATACTCAGAATGACAACTATGCTCTCTTATATGGTGCATAAAGGTAGAAGGTGGTGACTCAACATAAAAGTAGAAAAGAAAGGCCATTCGCAGAGGGAAGCAGTGATTGCAAGTTTTATAAACCTTGAAAAATTATGGTACTTACTATCTTTGAGCTCTCATTGCCCCTATCATAAGTATCTTGAATGGTTAAAGTTAATGCGAGTACAATTATGATGCATATGCTTGACAAATCATAAGTTGAAAACCTCGTGTCCCATGAATACGAGTACCCAAACCTCGTGCTACTTTGCTTAGGTCCCAAGCAAGTTCTTGTCATTGTAAGTATACACGTATCATCGAGAACCGCCAACGGGGTACCTCCGTGCCCGATGACATGGAACAAGCCCACATCAAAATGACAGGACAAGTAGACAATGAACACCTCGACATCTCTTTTATTTACCATTTGTATAGCTTTTTATTTTGAGATGCGTCGTCGAATGTCCACTATGGGTATGCTGCAAATTTCCACCATGAATTATGCATGGCTTAGATTGGCGGCCCAGACGTTTCTCTAACACATATACAAACTCTATGAACTCCACAAGATTCCAATTTATTTCACACCGCGAGCATCCATAAACAAAAGATCACGATATCAACTCAAATAAGATGAAGTGCAATGTCAAAAGCTTGCCCCATGACAGCATGGATGGGCTAATTTCCAACTTACAACTTGCAAGCATAACAACTTAACATAAGAGCGTCACAATGTCAAATTTTTAAGAACGAGAAAAATAAAGTGTGCCATCAGGTTTGTGAGAGCTTTACTGACCAATTTTCGTATAACACTGGTAAAAGTTTAATTTGAAGAGTAGATAAAAGCAAGTCAAATGTACTTTGGAATAGCAAATTGCTAATAGGTATGTATGGTGGACACGTTGGAACAACTTGGTTTTTAGGAGTTGGATGCATGAGTAGAGCTCATACTCAGTACAAAACGAGGGCTAGCAAAAGACTGGGAGCGACCAACTAAGAGAGCAATAACGGCCATAATCATGCAAAGCGACAAAGCAACATTAAAAGAACCATAAGATGGCATCAAAAGTCAAAAACTAAATGATCATAGAGGCTACTGGCGACTTTGTATGAGTCTAATATGTGTGAGCATGCCCCAAGTCAACCCAAATAAAGCATCAAGGAGAAAACCAAAATAATGCTTCCAAACGATAAAAACAACGAATGATTTTTTCAAAGGCTCATTAAGCAATCTTAGTCATTTGAGACAAGTCATGCTACAGCAAAACCACTAAGCATACTATCAAAAAGACATCAAGCATGACATGAAAAAGTCTAAGCTGCAGTCTAAACAAGCTCCTTTTTGTACCACTTTTTTGCATAAATCTTTTTCTCTTTTCCAACACCATTCAAACTTTTTTAATCCAACTCTTTTGAGGAAAACCAACACGGTCCAGAGGCAAAAATACACCTTGATAAAAATATATAAGAAGATCTGAACACAAATCAAGGTGAAAACGGAAACCAAAAGTAGTAGCAGAAAAAGAAGAACACTCGGTTTTTGATAAGAGTGAAAACTAGAGAGTTCTTGGCAAATGAAAAGCAAGGCAACTTCTCCAAAATAAATTTGTTGGGTTCCAACCATTTATTACAGCAAACTAAACTAAACTAATACTGAAAACTAAAACAACTGATGCTCCAAGAAAAACGCATAGTGCATGAAGCAATAAAAATATAGTGTCTTGTGACCTGATTTTTGCCGATGAAGAAGGGGTGCCTCGGGGGCATCCCCAAGCTTTGACGCTTGTACTTCTTGGTTATTCTTGGAGTGACATGGGAATCCCCAAGCTTGAGCTTTTGTCCATTCTTCAACTCATCTCATCACTGTCCAATCCCTACACTTGAAAACTTGCTTCATACAAAACTCAACACAATTCTATTAGCAACATTAGTGTAAGCATAACAATGAATCAACCTCTTTTGCTTCAGGTTTGAACTCAAAACTACCACATATAAGGTATATACTACTGTAGCAACTTCCCCAAAAGTTCCGTGATAAAAAAAACTCAAAAAGAAAGCGATAAAGCGCCTAAAATGAATAGTGGCAGAAATCTGTCAAAACATAACAGCTGATAAAGGCCGATTTTTAAAGGGGTTTTATGTTGCTCAAATAAAAAAGTGTTCAACTAATGAAAGTTTGGATATAACCTGGGTCATATGCACAAGAAATCGCAGATCCAAAAGATATACAGAGAATTTTCAAGATTTTTTACGGTGCAGCACCGAAAACTGTTTCAGGACTGCAACATTCCCAAATCTTACCTCGCTCAAATTAGAGGCTTCTCTTGGCACAACAACGAAATAAAATGATACGGAGAGGTCATTACAGTAGTAATGACTTCCAAGACTCAAATAAAAAAAGTACTGAAAAGAAAACATTGGGTTATCTCCCAAGAGTGCTTTTCTTTAACGCCTTTGAGCTAGGCGCAGAAAATTGTGAATCAAGTAATTATGAAAGAAGCATTAGGATCCACTATAGGAGTCTTTTCAACAATGAATTGAATTGTGTCCAAATGAGTTTTTGAAGATCATTTATGATTACGCTTTGGTACACTACTTTCATCAAAAGGATTTTCAGGACAAATCCAACTAGAATTCTTTTCCCAAGCATCATGAATTCCTCCTAGTTTACAAGGTATTGGCACTCTAAAATCTTCATTGGGTGTACCAACAACCGCTACAGGTGATCCAAGCTTATTAAATTTCTTAAAAACTTTCCTAGCCTCAATAGCAACGTCTCTAAATTCTATGCGCAAAGTTTCCAAGATAAAAGCTTTCTTTTTAGGATCCTCATTTCATGAAGCTTAAGGAACATGTATTGCATAAAAGGATTGAGGCTAGCAAACCTAGCTTCTAACATGTGAACTAAATAAGCAGAAGCAACTTCTTAACTAGGAGCAAGCTCAGCCAAAGACTTATCCTCAACTTCTTTATGCATACTAATATAATTAAAGAACTCCTCAATGTTATTTTTCCCAATAATTGAACCACTACCTACTGAGAGGTCCTCCAAAACGTACTTAGGGAACAACATAATGAACTAAAATTAAAGAAATAACAACTATAAAGGATACTAATTTTTTTGTGTTTTTGATATAAAATGATGCAAGTAAAATAAAATAAAGCAAAACTTAAAACAAAGTAAAGGATGTGCGTGCGAAACTTCCCTTGCAGAAGTCTTATTTTTCCCCGGCAACGGCGGTAGAAAAATGCTTGATTGCTTCCGTCGTGATGATGAAAATGACCGATCAGTTGGGAACCCCAAGAGGACGGTATGATGAGCACAGCAGCAAGTTTCCCTCAGTAAGAAACCAAGGTTTTATCGTCCAGGAAAAGTCAATACTCCGGAAGGTGATGCTTGCTAGCTTCGCGACGGCTCCGGAAAATTTATAAGGCGCCTCGTCCAGGCTTTGCTTTGCGAGCGGCAACGTGGAACCTGCACACAACACAACAAAGTACTTTGTTCCTAACTTACGATGAGGTTGTCAATCTCACTGGTTTGCTTGAAACGAAGGGTATGCGCGTATCGAGTGGAAAACAGTAGAAATATGCAAGTAAAGTAAACAGTGCGAGTAAAGTAAACAAGTGATAGCAATATGATGGAAATAGGACCGAGGTCCACAGTTCACTAGTGGTGTCTCTCCATAAGATAAATAACACATGCTGGGTGACAAGGGTATAGTTAATAGAGCCCGTTAGTTGAGTACCCCTGAGGCCCGTTAAGCTAGGCCCAATTGTAATGATAGTCGAATACGAGTCTTTACCGTATGTCGATATTGTAATCCGTATTGGACCCTACCCGATCCTCGAGACCTGGCCACCTATATATAGGGGCCAGGAGGGGACGGTGTAGGGCAGATTGAAAGCAAGCCAGGTTGAACACCCAAGTTTACTTTCGACACACACCTATTTCGACTAACTTTACCTTCGAGTTCATCCGACGCCCTGTCTCCCCGATCCTAAGTCCTTCATCTAGGACATTTGTCGAGTTAACCCCTCGTCAATTGGCGCCGACCATGGGGAACTTGGGTGTTGGAATCATGAATTCGACGGCTTTTTTGCTTTTAGCCAACAGCAGTACAGAAGTCGACAAAAATCAAGAGATGGAGTTGACAATCGGAAGCTTAAACATCCTCATCGAACCGTCGGGTTCATCTCGCCTTTCAGATCCGACGAAACAAGATCCGTCGGCAAGGGAGCCCGAAACAACAGCAATGATGGAATATTCTGAAGGCTCTTCCAGCGAGGTAAACTCGCCGGTCAGCCCAGAGGAAGTGCAAAAAGAAAAGATCGCAGAAGACAACGAAGAAAAGAAAAAATTTGACGTGGAAGTCCAACTCGAAGATCTCCCGATCTGCCTCGACGATACGGCAGACAAGTCAACAGATACATGGAAGACAGGATTAGAGCTTTCTGAGGATAGTAACTCGATCTTCTCAAGCTTTAAGGGTAACATCGGCAAACAATGCCAGGTGTTCGCCATTATAGGAGATAATTCAGAAGAATTCGACGAAAACGACAATCCAGTATTAAACCCAACAAATATCGATAGAGGAGCAAATCACCTAGCAGAAGGGCAAACACCAGAATACCTCGCAAGCAGGGAAAAAATTCGACTATCAGTCGACGAATGGAGGATAATAAGAGAAGCCGTAGAACACGGCATGCCAATACCATCAAATTCTAGCAAAGACATGCTTTTGGGGTTTCACTACGCCCTAAGGCAGCAGGCCAAGCAATTAGCAAAGGAGAAAACAGAGATACAAAGAAGAAAAGATTCAGCCATTGCAGCTAGCGAGGCTGCTCGAAAAGCACGGAGCGACGCATCATACAGCAACGCAAGGAAAAATCGTCGACACGGTTCAAGGTACGATAACCTCGAGTATTCTGACAGGCAAAGTATTTCCAAAAACCTCGACTCGTCCTTCCTATCGGTCGACGAGCAGGGAAACATCCTACCAAAAACTCCTGAAGCAGCACTAGTGGCAGCACAAGCATATCTACTTACAACTCGACCAAGTCCAGGAGATCCTAGAGAACATATGCATAGAGCAGCACTGAACGGACTCAACATGGTGGGCCACAAGCTATCAGCAAAAGGAGAAGAAGCATATCACCACAAGGAAGTGCACAAAGCAAGGTCACCTCGCTGTCACAATAGTCCTCGGCGCAGAAGCAGCAAACACCGATCTCGATCGCCATCACCAAAGCAGCACGGTGGAACCCGAAGATCACGATCCCCAAATGAAAAGCGCGACTATGAAGACGACGAAAAAGAGATGGGGGCATCATGCTTTACCCGCAGGGTTTGCACCACTCCAGTTCCCAAGGGATTCAAGCTACCTCATGATCAGCAAAAATACGATGGATCACAGGAACCACAATCATGGCTTGCAGATTACTTGCAAGCAGTTCAAATATTAGGAGGAACCAAGGAAACAGCAATGCAAAGTTTGCAACTACACCTCACCGGTGCAGCAAGGTCATGGTTGAGCAAACTAGAGAAAGAATCTGTTGGAAGCTGGGAAGACCTCACAAAGCAATTTACAAGCAACTTTAGGTCGACATACAAACGACCAGCATCAATAGAAGAAGTCAAAGCGTGCGTACAGCAACGCGACGAAACACTACGGGCATACATCCAAAGATGGAGCCTCATCAAAAACTCAGCAGTCGAAGTTTCAGACGAAAGAGCAATAGACGCGTTCATCATCGGATTAAGGCGAAGAGACCTAGTCGAAGAGATGGGCAGAATCAAGCCGAAAACAGTGTCAGACCTCATGGACACAGCAAACAGGTTCGCAGACGGAGAAGATGCGTGCAACAACAAGCGGACGCGATCTCCAGAGGACGACAGAAGAAACAGATATGGAAGTCAAAGGAGACGATTCCGAAACTACGACACCTACGGCTCGCATAGCCAAGTCGCCGCAGGATATAAAGACAACAGCTATCAAGGAAATGATCGCAGAAGTTCGGGATATAGAAGCTTCGGAAAGGAGGACTATAAGAAGTTCCCTATAAGGGAATCTAGAGAGTACAACCCATCACCAGAAGATATGCTCAACGGGCCTTGTCATATACACTCAGCGTTCGTCGACAGGAAACGAGTATCAAGGCACGCAATGAAAGACTGCACAACATTCTTAAAACTGCAAGAAGCAGCAATAAATAAGCAAACCGAAGCAAGGCGACAAGGATTCGAAGGAAGTAACAATCCTCCGACAAAGCAGCAAGGAAACAATGGAGCGCCTCAAGGACAAGACCAGCAAAACCAGGGACAGGACGACGACGAAGGGTATGTACCATCCAAAGGAAACATCATATCAATGATACAACCTGTACCCAAGTCGAACAAAGAAGAGAAGAGCATAACTCGACAAGTCAACTTAGCAGTCATATCACCTCCAGCTGCAACGGAGTATCTGCACTGGTCAGAGCAACCAATAGAGTTCAACAGAGAAGATCACCCTATAACAGTACCTCGGCCAGGAAACGCGCCTTTGGTACTCAAAGCTCAAATCGGCGCGTATGATGTCGACAGAATATTCATGGATGCAGGGAGTGGAATTAACTTGATATACGCGAAAACACTCCGAGCAATGCATATATCACTAGAGTTCCTGAAGCCAACAGATTGTTCCTTCCATGGAATCGTACCAGGAAGTGCTAATTACCCGCTGGGTCGAATAGCACTCAATGTTTGCTTCGGCAACCAACAAAACTATAGAAGAGAAAAGTTAGACTTTGAAGTCATGGACTGGCCATCGCAATATCACGCGATCCTCGGATGACCCGCGTTTTCGCGATTCATGGCAGTGCCTCACTACATATATTTGGTACTTAAAATGCCAGGACCAAGAGGAATAATTACAGTGAAAGGAAGTTTTGAAGTTTCAGATCTCTGCGACAGGGAATTCCACAAGATGGCGCAAAATTTTGGCGTAATAGCCAACCATGCAGAAAAGGCAAAAAGCGCGACTACAGAAGGCGTCAAGCTACTCGAAGGATGCGTCGCGGAGCCCGAAATGAAGAAACCACGAGTAGGAGCATCAGAAGAAGACACAGGCGCAGAGGAAAAAGGGAAAGCCACGACGACATAAGCATCATAAGACAATAGAGTAGAACAATAAAGGCTGTAAAAGCCACGAGTTATACCAGGGGCAATGCCCTCTAGATCCAGAACACAGGTCACAGGCCGGATCTCTTGGGTCACCCCATGTATCTTACATTACAAGTATAAATAAAGACAAAGCGTTCCTCATATTCGAGTTTACGAGTCTTTCAAAGAGAAGATGCGGCAAACGCACGAACCATACAAATACGCCTTGAGAATAAATTTCAGACATATAGTCGCGAAATAAATAAACTCTCGCGTTCCACATACACCTTACAACATCGGGTTGTCAGAATCATCTACGCCTAAAGGATCTAGATAATGATACTCGCGGAAAAAAGCAGCATCCGCCTCTAGAAGCCTAGCTACGAGTCTTCGAGCAGGTTGCAGCGTGTTCTCCATATGAACCCGAAGGTTAGCTCCACCTGGAGCTAAACTCAGGGACATCGTGCTATAATTCAATCTGGGGTGCCACTTGCGTATCCACCCGAGAGCAAAATTGGCACCAGCCACTAAGTTCAGTTCTATCAACCTATGAATATGATGGCTGGATCTGAAAGTATCAAGAAGAAGTGGGAAAGTTGCAGGCAAAAGATTACGGGGAAGCATAATGGAGTGCATAGTTGTGAGAGCTCGCCGGCAACCATCAACTGATTCGCCAATATGCTGGGCACGGTCTTGAAGCAATACAATGGCGCTTCGGCGTCGAGGATCAGACCACAAAGTCTCACAGCCAGTCGACATTTTCTCCAAAGCCGCATTTCGCTCAGCAACTCGACGTTCTTCAGCAGCAAAATCTAAACAAGTACCTACAAATGGCAAAAGATGTCACAAAAACAGCAGTGCACAAGCAAGGAAAGCAAGAGTTGAAAGAAAAATCACATCGCAACATCTCGCAGGCAGACTCGACAATGCCAAGGATGAAAGATTCACATTCTTCATTATGAATAACCTTTGCCATCAGACTGGAGACCTTTTCATCAAGGGAAGAGATTTTCTTCGTATAGCTACCGGCTTGGCTAGCCTTTTTAATAGCCATCTGTGCCTGACATTTGGCCAAAGTTAGGCGAGCCTCAAGGTCAGATATCCTGGAAAAGTACTCTGTGCATTGACAGCATCGACTAGGACTCGACGAAATCTGAGGATCGAATCCACGGGCAGAGGAAGGAGCAGTAACATGAGCCAAAGGATCATTGACGCGCGTCGACTGCAAGCCAAAAGGAAAAGAAAGGAGAAACAATTTCAGAGAGGCGGCATAAAACTTCATACGAAGAGGATATATTTACATAAGAGCACAACCCTATGGCTAAGGTTCTCGGGTTGCACTTAATTGAAGTCTTTACATTCAAAAGGAGAAAACTAAAAAAGCTACAAAGAAGCTGAGTCTACGCCACCTCAGCATTGTGCTCCATGGAAGGAGGAGGCGCGGCCGGTTCCTCGCTAGAAGTCGACGGTGGCACTGGATCTTTCGCCGCTGGAGGAGGCGCAGCAGGCACAGCAGAGGCTGCCAAAGGAGAAATTGTTGTTAACAATGCAGGTGCCAACTTCTTCGCCCTCTCGAAAAACACCTTCATCTCGTCATGGGTGTGACCATGGGGGGAGCTAACCCTCTCCCAGTCGAAGTCTGTACCGTGCGCAAGAGAAAGTGCAATAGCACCCTCGGCGCCGCGCTTAATGGACAGCCCTTTCAGCTGGAGAGTGGGGTCTTCAGTGGTATCGAAGGACTTGGCAAGTTCAGTCAGGTTGTCTTTCGGAATTGTCGCCCTTTTCTTCGGCCACAAGCCGGCAAAAAGCCGTAATAAAACGCGGCTAATCAATTCAAAAGTCTCCTGGATAGATATCCAGTTTTCTTCGAGTAGGTTAACTGCATCCATAAGAGGATCATCGTCCGTTTGCAAGGACGACGGAGATACCCCGGTGAATTCTGAGCAATAGAAAAGAAAAGAAGAGACAAGTGTCAACAAATACACCAGTGCAACAGAAGACGAAAACAGAAGACAAGGCGAAGCACTTACTTTCAGCGGCAGTAGACATGGTATGAAGACGCTCCGCCACGGCTTGCTCTCGTTGAGCATGCTCCTTGTTGGCTTCAGCTAAAGCTTTTTCAGCTTTCTTCGCCTTGCCAAGTGCAGCCTTCTGCGACTTCTGAGCATCCGCTTTAGCAGCGGCCGCCACATCATAAGCTTTTCGCGAAGCATTGAGCTCCGCTTCCAGCGACGCGATTCGAGCATTGGCTGTTGCTAAGGCAGCTACAAAAGAAGACGAAAGGGAGTCAGATAAGTGGGAAAAGAAAAAGTACGGAAGAAAAGTAATGACTGGACATCAAGATTGTACCTTCGGAAGCTTTCGCAACCTTTAGGTACCCTGCACACTCCGTGCCCAAGGCAATAAATCTCTTCACTAAAGCCCGAGAAAAGAAATGTGTAAGAGTAGAAGTGCATGAAAGGAAAGAAGGTAAAGAAGAATTGCTCACGTCATCAGAGGAAACCGTAGGTGCATGGGCTTCCAGAGAAACTTCAACTTCTTTGGCCCTCTTTGAGCGTTTAGGGTATCGGGCTTGAGGAACCTTCTTCACACCGGACCTGGTAGCCCTCGGTGCAACATCTGGTTCGATAGGCTCATCAATCGCCACAGGAGAAGGTGGTGGAGCAGCTGTCGCATATGTTGGTGGTTCTTCATCATCACTGCAGGAGAAATACAAGTTATAACAACAAGGCAAGAACAATGCAATTGAAGAACTCGACTACAATACTTACGATGCAAGCATGTCGAAGTACTCCATATCTTCTGCAAGAACGGGAGCTTTACCAGCCGCTGCAGAACTCGATGAAGCAATTTCGTCGACACGCTTCCTTTTCTTGTCGACACCAACATCTTCCGCTAGTACAGGAGGAGGCAATGTCGACGAGCTAGTTTCCTCTTCTGATTCTTCGACATCATCTCCATCCTGACTTTCGTCAGCCTCGGGGGCGTCAGATGCAGTAGAGGCAAGATCAGATGGTAGGGGCCCTGCCTCTGGAAGAGGAGGACGAGAGACAAGGAATGGATGACCCTGCATATGAATAAATTAGCAGAGTGCAATGGCACAGAATAAACACAAATCGAACCAAGCAAAGTTCGACAATAAGTAAACGCGAAGATACATACCTCAGGCAGAGGGTGCACGGAGTCGAAAAAGTCAGCGGTTAAATCCGCAACTGCGTGTTCCTTGGTGAGTTTGGTAAGATTCCTGACTCGCTTGTCGACCTCTTCTTTTGATATCAGATCTTCAGATATGCGAGTAGGATCTTCCAAACCGGAGTAATTCCAAAGTCTGGTAAGGCGGTGTTGTAGGGGTTGAACTCGACGTTGAATGAAAAACGCCATGAGTTGCATACCCGACAGAGCACCTCCTTGACCTCCTTTCAAAGCCTTGATGCGGGAAAGAAGAGGAAGAATTTCTTGTGCTTTTGCATCTGAGGGGAGTGTATCCCATGATGTCAATTTCTTAACCTCCCGGGAAGCATCAAAAGGAGGCAGGCCGAATTCATCTTCAGGAGAGGATTTGCGGTCCTTGATATAGAACCACTTTGTCCTCCATCCCTGGACAGAAGCGGCCATGGAAAATTCAAAGTATTGCGCCTCAGGGCGCACAGAAACGACGGCTCCGCCCAGTTCGGGTTTCCTAGCCAAAGAAACATTGGGGCGGAGTCGAAAAATTGACCTCCACAGAAGGAAGTGGGGTTCAATACCCAAGAATGACTCGCAGAGAGTCACGAAGCAAGCAATGTGAAGAAGGGAATTTGGTGTGAGCTGATGGAGCTGCACAACGTAGACAAATAACAGCCCATGGAGAAACTCGTGGGCAGGAAGGGACAAGCCGCAGAGAAGGAAAGCAAGGAACATTACCCGGTAACCGCTCGGGGGCTTCGGGATCCGTTCAGTACTGGGAAATTGGATGGAATCCTGGGCGGTGATGAGGCCGTCCGCCGTGGCCTTCTCCACCTCCTTCTTGGTGATGGTGGACCGCACCCAGTTGGTGGCAGAAGTTTTGGCCATGGTGCTCTTAGTGGCCAGATGTTTCACGCGCATCCAGCACAAAGCGCGCTTGGGGGCTCCGCAAGAGAGGAAGAGGCAGAGGAGATTAGCAATGGAGGCGGCGGATGGAACGAGCTGGTAAACAGTATGATTCCCCACTATGCCATTTATATATCTTCTGGGAGAAAGATTGTGGGTTGAGACGTGGCGCAAAAATCGGAAACGGCAGCCCACCAACGGTCAAAAATCGTGCAGCCCACTAAACGGTCAAAAAATTGTGCAAGTTACAGTGTTACCCATAAAACGGTTCGCACTGATGAAGAGCTACGTCTTTATTGACGTCATAAAGGAAATAGGATGGCGCCGACAAATGCAGAATTGATAAAATGGATCATATGTGAAGATTTTTTTGGTTATAGCCTTGGGGGCTATTACTTTTGAAGTTAAAGTATCTCGAGTTGAAGAACCTCGAAGTTGAAGTGTTTCGAGTTGAAGTATGAAGAGCTACATTATCTCTTGAGCCTATACTCGAAAAACTATTTTTTCGACTATAGCCTCGGGGGCTACTCCCATCGGGAGCGCTGAGCGCGCACCCGACGATATTTATTGGTAAAGCATTAGAGATTGGAGAAGTGTAGGAGTGTTACTCCCATCGGGAGCGAGTTTTATGGTTGTAGAAACCCGAATATTTTTAGTCAAAATTTGACTGCGACATAAGATTCTCGAGTTGTGTTATCGCAACACGACTCGAATGCCGTGACTTGTCACGAAGGTAAGACCCCGGGATCCGTCCTGTGTGGCCTGGTATACGCACATGGATGCGCTCTGCTGGTATGAATCCGTGTCTACGACGCGAAGAAAATCCTGGTGGACGCACTGGGTACCCTGAGAACCACTGAGATTCATTCTTTATAAGTCCTAAATGCGGCAAAAGAATGGATTTGACCGGTATCCCGAATTCAAGTCCAAGGGGATTGAATTTGAAGTAGGTGACAAGTATCTGTTCCGGCAGTTAACTGACCTCTTGATCCGTCAGAGTTGTCAGGCTTGTTCATCAAAACCCCTTGCGAAAGAATATCATGAAAATAAGTCGAAAAGACTAAGTCGAAGATTTGAAGATAAGAAGAAGTCAAAGAATTGATCAAATCGAAGATTAGAGATTCAACCTGAATCTACAATTCTGGTAGAATCTCAGGGGCTACTGACAAGGGTATAGTTAATAGAGCCCGTTAGTTGAGTACCCCTGAGGCCCGTTAAGCTAGGCCCAATTGTAATGATAGTCGAATACGAGTCTTTACCGTATGTCGATATTGTAATCCGTATTGGACCCTACCCGATCCTCGAGACCTGGCCACCTATATATAGGGGCCAAGAGGGGACGGTGTAGGGCAGATTGAAAGCAAGCCAGGTTGAACACCCAAGTTTACTTTCGACACACACCTATTTCGAATAACTTTACCTTCGAGTTCATCCGACGCCCTGTCTCCCCGATCCTAAGTCCTTCATCTAGGACATTTGTCGAGTTAACCCCTCGTCACTGGGTAAACAAATTACAGTTGGGCAATTGATAGAATAAAGATAACGTGATATGTCAAGAAGATCACTATGCGATTTACTCTGGGCATTACAACAAAATACATAAACCGCCATCCAACTCCATCTATGACTAATAATCCACTTGTGGCGAATCAATCTGAGAACTCCACAAGTATTAAGTTGCGAACAACAGATAATTGCATTAAGCAAAGTGTATAATGTAAACAAAGCATATGCCCTCGAGCATATGAATGTTGTTTTCTCCCTAGTGGCAACAACACATCTACAACCTTAGAGGTTTCTATCACTCCCCCAGATTCAATAGAGGCATGAACCCAACTATCGAGCATAAATACCCCCTCTTGGAGTTACTAGCAACTACTCCGCCAAGATAGCTACTAACAACGGAGAGCATGCAAGATCATAAACAACATAGAAATAACATAAGATAAATTTCAGAACAACAACTTAATCGTAACACCAATATTCATCGGATCCCAGCAAACACAACATGTAGAATTACATAACGGTGATCTCAATCATGTAAGGGCAGCTCATGAGATCTAAACATGAAGCACATGGTGGAGAGAACAACCATCTAGCTACTGCTATGGACCCATAGTCCAAGGTAGACTACTCACTCATCACGCCGGAGGTAAGCATGTCGATGAAGAAGGCCTCCGATGGTGATTCCCCTCTCCGGCAGGGTGCCGGGAAGAGCTTTAGGACCCTCCCAATCACGGGTCGATGACGGCGGCAGAACGCAATATCTTTCTGGAATTCTGATCGTGTACTTAGGTTTTTCCCGTCGAGGGGTCTTTATAGGCGAAGGGGCAACGTCAGGAGTGGGCCGAGGCGCCATCACACATAGGGGGCGCGACCAGGGGCCAGGCTGCGCCGCCCTATTGTGTGGGGCCCTCGTGGCCCCACTCCATCTCCTCTTCGGTTCTCTGGAAGCTTCGGTGAATTTCTGGACGTTCGGCTTTTGTTTCGTCCAATTCTGAGAATATTTCCTGTGTAACTTTTCTGAAACACAAAAATAGCAGAAAACAGGGAACTGGCATTGTGGCGACTTGTTAATAGGTTAATTCCGGAAAATGCATAAAAGTGCCACAAAGTGTAACAAAACACTAAGCAAATGGTGTAAAAACAAGCATGGAGCATCAAAAATTATAGATACGTTTTGGATGTATCAATCCTCACATCATAGCCATCCCCTCCGGTTGTCCCAATTTCTGTCACTTTGGGGCCTCAGGTTCCGGACAACAATATGTGTATACAACTTGCAGGTAAGATCATAAATAACAAGTATCATCATAAAACAATAAAAAGTTCAGATCTGAGATCATGGCACTCGGGCCCAAAGTGACAAGCATTAAGCACAACAAGTTGCAACAATGACATAAGCACTAATAAAAGAAACTAGGCACTATGCCCTAACAATATCATAGCAAATTACATGAATGATCTCATCCAATCCCTACCATCCCCTTCGCCTACAGCGGGAATTACTCACACATGGATGGGGGAGTCATGGATGGTTGATGGAGAGACGTCGGTGATGATGGTGATGAAGATCTCCTCCAAATCCCCATCCCGGCAGGGTGCCAGAACGGAGTTTCTGGTTCCGAATCACAGTTTCTGGTGGTGGCGGCGCAATGGAAGTCTATTTGGGAAAAACGCCAAACCCCCGCTCCTTTCAGGTCAGAGGGTATATGTAGGCGGAAGGAGAGGTCGAGGCGATGGCCGAGGTGGCCACACAACAGGTGGGCTCGGCCAGGCCTGGGCTACGCCCCCTGGTTGTATGGTGGCCTCCTGGCCCTCTCTGTCTCGTCTTCTGGCTCCGTGGGTCTTCTAGTGAAATTGAATTTTTTGCAGTATTTTCCCAAATTTTACTGAAAGTTGGATTTCTGCACAAAAATGAGACACCAGAGCAATTCTGCTGAAAACAGCGTTAGTCCGCGTCAGTTGCATTCAAAACACACAAATTAGAGGAGAAACAATAGCAAAAGTGTTCGGGAAAGTAGATACGTTTTGGACGTATCAACTCCCCCCAAGCTTAGCTATTTGCTTGTCCTCAAGCAATTCAGTTAACAACTCAGAGCGATAAAAGAAACTTTCACGAACACATTTGCTTCATATGATGTATATATACTAACTATATGATCAAGTACTCATGCAATTCATAATAAGAAATATGCAACTAATGTTACCTCATAGTCAAGCAAGCTATGAAAGAGTGCCAATGCACTAATAACAAGTAACATGAACATAAGAAGCTACAAGATTGTAATGTTCATAAATGATATAGAAGAGTGGTATCCCACTTGCCTTTATTTGTAGAGCAAAACATAAATGCTGGGGCACCTATGAAGTCCAAAGGAAGTCTAGAAGTAAAAATATCAAAGATACAAGCATCAAAGTTATACCACAATTAATAGTGTTTTGGGACAAGCACATTACACTAAGAATAACAGCTATGCTCTCAAGAAGGTGCTTAAAGTTAGAAGATGAAGACTCAACATAAAAGTAAAAGAAAGGCCCATCGCAGAGGGAAGCAGTGATTTAACATGTGCTAGAGCTTTTCATTTGTGAAACAGAGATAAAAATTTATTTTGAGAGGTGGTTGTTTCATGTCAATGACTGGCAATGGGGACTTGCTATCTTCCATAATAAACAAGTGAGAGCAGTTCCGAGTTCTTTGAAAATTTGGCACATCGGTGCTCTTTGATAAAGCTTTGGCACTCCTCCCCACCTTTTTTTCCTTTCTCAAACCATGGCTAACTGATTCCATCGGGGGCCCACCAACTTTCACATACCATGGAGGAGTGCCTTTTTTTCTTTCTTTTTAGAATTAGATTACAATGGTCTGACCAGCTCCCTTACAAAATTAATGACGAGCTGATGAAGCTGCCTAGTCGAGGGGTACTCAATTTAATATGGAAGATAGCAATTCTGACCACTACATCCCCATGAGCTAAAAACAGTGGTACAAAATGAGAAGTAGTTGAAAGTTTTGAAAGGTAGCACATGAAAAATTACTTGGAATGGCTTTGAAATACCATGCATAAGAATTTATAGTGGACTCTTTGGTAGACTTGGTTTTTGGTGATTGGATGCAGAGAAGTATTCCCTTTCAGTACAAGTGAAGGCTAGCAAAAGACTGGGAAGCGACAATTGAGAGAGCAATAGCTGTCATAATCATGCTTGCGACAAAACAAAATTAATATAGGCATAAAAATGATACAAGAACTCTGAGGCAAACTAAATCATCGAGGCTTAATTGACTTTTTGTTCAGTCATATGCATGCATGAGCATGTGCCAAGTCGATTCAAATGAAACTTTCAGAGGAGGATACCACAATAACATACCATATTATGAATAAAACAATGCATGCAAGCATCTACATGACATGCTACAAACTATTAGTAAATTGGAACTAATCATATGAGAGCAAGAACTACAAAGCATCCATTAGATAACATATACCTTACATGAACTGACTAAGCATGTTGACATAGATGAGTATATGTACAAAAATGAAAACAAATAGAGTTCATACCAGCCTCTTACCACAACTCAGATTGTCATATGTCATCATTATTGCCTTTCACTTGAGTGGCTGATACGTCTCCAACGTATCTATAATTTTTGATGCTCTATGCTTGTTTTTACACCATTTGCCTACTGTTTTGTTACACTTCGTGGCACTTTTATGCATTTTCCGGAACTAACCTATTAACAAGTCGCCACAGTGCCAGTTCCTTGTTTTCTGCTATTTTTGTGTTTCAGAAGTGATCCACGGGAAATATTCTCAGAATTGGACGAAACAAGTTCCTAAAGTCTTATTTTTCCCAGAAGCTTCTAGAGATCCGAAGAGGAGACGGAGTGGGGCCACGAGGTGCCCTCACACCAGGGCGGCGCGGCCCAGGACCCCCCGATGTAAAAAACCTAAGTACCCGATCAATTTTCCAGAACACATCGTGATCCGCCACCACCGTCGGCCCGAAGATCGGGTGGGTCCAGAAGCTCTTCCCGGCACCCTGCCGGAGAGGGGAATCGCCACCGGAGGTCTTCTTCATTGCCATGCTTGCCTCTGGAGCGATGAGTGAGTAGTCTACCTTGGACTATGGGTCCATAGCAGTAGCTAGATGGTTGTCTTCTCCACCATGTGCTTCATGTTTAGATCTCATGAGTTGCCCTACATGATTGAGATCACCGTTATGTAATTCTACATGTTTGGTTTGTTGGGATCCGATGAATGTTGCTATTATGATTGAGTTGCTATACTGAAATTTATCTTATGTTATCTCTATGTTGTTTATGTTCTTGCATGCTCTCCGTTGTTAATAGCTATCTTGGCCGAGTAGTTGCTAGTGACTCCAAGAGGGGGTACTTATGCTCGATAGTGGGTTCATGCCTCTATTTAATCTGGGGGAGTGACAGAAACCTCTAAGGTTGTAGATGTGCTGTTGCTACTAGGGGAAAACAACATTCATATGCTCAAGGGCATATGCTTTGTTTACATTACACACTTTGCTTAATGCAATTATCTGTTGTTCGCAACTTAATACTTGTGGAGTTCTCGGATTGATTCACCACAAGTGGATTATTAGTCATAGATGCAGTTGGATGGCGGTCTATGTATTTTGTTGTAACGCCCAGAGTAAATCTCATAGTGATCTTCTTGACATATCACGTTTATCTTTATTCTATCAATTGCCCAACTGTAATTTGTTTACCCAGCATGTGTTATTTATCTTATGGAGAGACACCACTAGTGAACTGTGGATCCCGGTCCTATTTCCATCATATTGCTATCACCTGTTTACTTTACTCGCACTATTTACTTTACTCGCACACTATTATCACTTTCCACTCGATACGCTCATACCCTTTGTTTCAAGCAAACCGGTGAGATTGACAACCTCATCGCAAGTTGGGAACAAAGTATTTGGTTGTGTTGTGTGCAGGTTCCACGTTGCTACTAGCTGAAGACTCGCCAACTCGTTTTATCGTGAAACGGCGCCCTTGTTGGAGTGTTGCTAAGCCAGTCCGCATCACCTTCAGTCCTATTGTCTGCTCTTCTCGTGATCGATATTAAACCTTGGTTTCTTAACTGAGGGAAAACTAGCTGCTATACTCATCACATCTTCCTCTTGGGGTTCCCAACGGGCTGGTTATTTACCACGCATCAAGCTAATTTTCTCGCGCCGTTGCCGGGGAAGAGTGGAAGACCTCTGCAAGGGGAGTTTTTCACACACACATCCTTTACTTTGTTTTAAGTTTTGCTTTACTTTATTTTTACTTGCATCATTTTATATCAAAAACCCAAAAAAATAGAATCCTTGGTAGTTGTTATTTCATAATGTTGTTCCCTAAGTACGTTTTGGAGGACCTCTCAGTAGGTAGTGGTTCGATTATTGGAAAAAGTAATATTAAGGAGTTCTTTAATCACATTAGTATGCATAAGGAAGTTGAGGAAAAGTCTTTGGTTGAGCTAGCTCCTAGGTATGAAGTTACTTCTGCTTATTTAGTTCACATGTTAGAAGCTAGGTTTGCTAGCCTAAATCCTTTTTTGCAATACATGTTTCTTAAGCTTCATGAAATTGAGGATCCCGAAAAGAAAGCTTTTATCTTGGAAACTTTGCGTATAGAATTTAGAGACGTTGCAATTGAGGCTAGGAAAGTTTTTAAGAAGTTTAATCAGCTTGGCTCACCTGTAGTGGTTGTTGGTACACCCACTGAAGATTTTAGAGTGCCAATACCTTATGAACTTATAGGAATTCATGATGCTTGGAAAAAGAATTCTAGTTGGATTTGCCCTGAAAATCCTTTCGATGAAAGTAGTGTACCAAAGTGTGACCATAAAGGATCTTCAAAAACTCATGCGGACACATTTTCCTTCATTGTTGAAAAGATCCCTACTGAGGTAATTCATGCTTCATCACTTGATGTTACTTGATTCGCAATTTTCTGCGCCTAGCTCAAAGGCGTTAAAGAAAAGCACTCTTGGGAGATAACCCAAAGTTTTCATTCAGTACTTTCTCTTTTATTTGAGTCTTGGAAGTCATTACTACTGTAATTACCACTCCTTATCCTTTTTATTTTATTGTTGTGCCAAGAGAAGCCTCTAATTCGAGTGAGGTAAAGATTTGGGGATGTTGCTGTCCTGAAACTGTTTTCGGTGCTGCACCGTAAAAATTCGTATAAATTCTCTGTTTATCTTTTGGACCTGAAATTTCTTGTGCATATGCCCTAGGTTATATCCAAACTTTCGTTATTTTAACACTTTTTGATTTGAGCCACAGAAATCCCCTAAAAAATTCGACCTTTTTCAGCTGTTCTGTTTTGACACATTTCTGCCACTATTTGTTTTTGCCAATTTATCGCTTTCTTTTGGAGTTCTTTTGATCATGGAACTTTTGGGGAAGTTTCTACAGTAGTATACACTTAATATGTGGTGGTTTTGGGTTGAAACCTGAAGCAAAAAGAGGTTGATTATATGTTATACCTACACTAATGTTGCTAATAGATTTGTGTTTAGTTTTGTATGAAGGAAGTTTTCAAGTGTAGGGATTGGAGAATGATGAGATGAGTTGAAGAATGGACAAAAGCTCAAGCTTGGGGATGCCCATGCATCACCCCAAGTAATATCCAAGAAGTACAAGCGTCAAAGCTTGGGGATGCCCCCGAGGCACCCCTTCTTCATCGGCAAAAATCAGGTCACCTTTCAAGACACTATATTTTTATTGCTTCATGCACTATGTGTTTTTCTTGGAGCGTTAGTTGTTTTAGTTTTCTTAGTTAGTTTAGTTTTGTTTGCTGCAATAAATGGTTGGACCCCAACAAAATTCTTTTGGAGAAGTTGCTTTGCTTTTCATTTGCTAAGAACACTCCGTTTTTCACTCTATTTGTTTCAACGAGTGTTCTTCTTTTTCTGCCACTGCTTTTGGTTTTCGTTTTCGCCTTGATTTCCGTTCAGACCTTGTCATATCTTTTCATCAAGGTGTATATTTTTGCCTCTGCTATTTATTGGTTTTCATCAAAAGAGGTGTCTTAAAAAAATTCAAATGGTGTTGGAAAAGAGAAAAACCTTTATGCAAAATAGTGGTACAAGAAGGAGCTTGTGTAGACTGCGGCTTAGGCTTTTTCATGTCATGCTTGATGTCTTTTTGATAGTATGCTTAGTGTTTTTGCTGTAGCATGACTTGTCTCAAATAACTGAGATTGCTTAATGAGCCTTTGAAAAAATCATGCGTTGTTTTTATTGTATGGAAGCATTATTTTGGTTTTCTCCTTGATGCTTTATTTGGGTTGACTTGGCGCATGCTCACACATGTTAGACTCTTACAAAGTCGCCAATAGCCTCTATGATCATTTAGTTTTTGACTTTTGATGCCATCTTATGCTTCTTTTAATGTCACTTTTCAAAGTGTCCACCATACATACCTACTAGCAATTTGCTATTCCAAGTAAATTTAACTTGCTTTTATCTTCTCTTCAAATTAAACTCTTACCAGTGTTATGCGAAAATTGGTTAGTAAAGCTCTCATGAACCGGAAGGCACACTTTACTTTGTCTTGTTCTTAAAAATTTGACATTGTGGTATTTTATGTTGAGTTGTTATGCTTGCAAGTTGTAAGTTGGATTCTAGCCCAACCATGCTGTCATGGGGCAAGCTTTCAACATTGCACTTCTTATTTGAGTTGATATTGTGATCTTTTGTTTATGGATGCCCGCGGTGTGAAATGAATTGGGAATCTTGTGGGGATCATGGAGTTTGTATATGTGTTAGGGAAATGCCTGGGCTGCCAATCTAAGCCATGCATAATTCATGGTGGAAATTTGCAGCATACCCATGGTGGACATTCGACGACGCATCTCACAATAAAAAGCTAAACAAAATGGCAAATAAAAGAGATGTCGAGGTGTTCATTGTCTGCTTGTCCTGTCATTTTGATGTGGGCTTGTTCCATGTCATCAGGCATGGAGATACCCTGTTGGCGGTTCTCGATGATACATATATACTTACAATGACAAGAGCCTTGCTTGGGACTCTAAGTAAAGTAGCATGAGGTTTGGGTACTCATATTCACCGGACATGAGGTTTTCAACTTATGATTTGTCAAGCATATGCATCATAATTATTCTCGCATTAACTTTAACCATTCAAGATGCTTATGAAGGGGGCAATGAGAGCTCAAAGCCAGTAAGTAACATAATTTTTGAAGGTCTATAAAACTTGCAATCACTGCTTCCCTCCGCGAAGGGTCTTTCTTCTACTTTTATGTTGAGTCACCACCTTCTTTCTTTATGCACCATAAGAGAGCAAAGTTGTCATTCTTAGTGTAATATGCATTGTCCCAAAGTTCATTGATTGATTCATATTGTTGGTTTCACTTGTTCTTAAATTATTTGTATCTAGTCGCCCTCTTAAACTTTGAGGTGTCCTATGCATTTATGTTTTGCTCTCCATGAAGGACAAGCTGAAAACCACTTGTATGTTTTTCCTTATGATTTGAATGCACGTTTGACTTTCATTATTTCATTTTCATGATCTTTTGTTTGTGTTCATTTTCATGTTTACAACATGGTTGCTAAGTTCTTATTGTCAAGATTATATCTTCATGCCCATGTTTTAAGTTCTTATGATCCCAGCTCACAAATGCTTACATATATGATCAAGATTGTGTAGGTGCATGTCACCTCAAAAATTATTCTTTTGTTATCACTTACCTACTCGAGGATGAGCAGGAGTTAAGCTTAGGGATGCTTGATACATCTCCAACGTATCTATAATTTTTGATGCTCCATGCTTGTTTTTACACCATTTGCCTACTGTTTTGTTACACTTCGTGGCACTTTTATACATTTTCCGGAACTAACCTATTAACAAGTCGCCACAGTGCCAGTTCCCTGTTTTCTGCTATTTTTGTGTTTCAGAAGTGATACATAGGAAATATTCTCGGAATTGGACGAAACAAGTTTCTGAAGTCTTATTTTTCCTGGAAGCTTCCAGAGATCCGAAGAGGAGACGGAGTGGGGCCACGAGGTGCCCTCACACCAGGGCGGCGCGGCCAGGCCCTGGGCCGCGCCCCCTATGTGTGAGACCACCTCGGTCCACTTCTGACGATGCCCCTTCGCCTATAAAGACCCCCCGATGTGAAAAACCTAAGTACCCGATCAATTTTCTAGAACACATCGCGATCCACCGCCGCCGTCGACCTGAAGATCGGGAGGGTCCAGAAGCTCTTCCTGGTACCCTGCCGGAGAGGGGAATCACCACCGGAGGTCTTCTTTATCGGCATGCTTGCCTCTGGAGCGATGAGTGAGTAGTCTACCTTGGACTATGGGTCCATAGCAGTAGCTAGATGGTTGTCTTCTCCACCATGTGCTTCATGTTTAGATCTCATGAGCTGCCCTACATGATTAAGATCACCGTTATGTAATTCTACATGTTTGGTTTGTTGGGATCCGATGAATATTGGTGTTATGATTGAGTTGCTATTCTAAAATTTATCTTATGTTATCTCTATGTTGTTTATGATCTTGCATGCTCTCCGTTGTTAGTAGCTATCTTGGCCGAGTAGTTGCTAGTGACTCCAAGAGGGGGTATTTATGCTCGATAGTTGGGTTCATGCCTCTAGTAATCTGGAGTTTTCGGATTGATTCACCACAAGTGGATTATTAGTCATAGATGCAGTTGGATGGAGGTCTATGTATTTTGTTGTAATACCCAGAGTAAATCTCATAGTGATCTTCTTGACATATCACATTTATCTTTATTCTATCAATTGCCCAACTATAATTTGTTTACCCAGCATGTGTTATTTATCTTATGGAGAGACACCACTAGTGAACTGTGGATCCCGGTCCTATTTCCATCATATTGTTATCACCTGTTTACTTTACTCGCAATGTTTACTTTACTCGCATACTATTATCACTTTCCACTTGATACGCTCATACCCTTTGTTTCAAGCAAACCGGTGAGATTGACAACCTCATCGCAAGTTGGGAACAAAGTATTTGGTTATGTTGTGTGCAGGTTCCACGTTGCTACTAGCTGAAGAGTCCCCAACTCGTTTTATCGTGAAACGGTGCCCTTGTTGGAGTGTTGCTAAGCCAGTCCGCATCACCTTCAGTCGTATTGTCTGTTCTTCTCCTGATCGATATTAAACCTTGCTTTCTTAACTGAGGGAAAACTAGCTGCTATACTCATCACACCTTCCTCTTGGGGTTCCCAACGGGCTGGTTATTTACCACGCATCAGTGGCTTGAATAATATGAAATGAATACCAAGCTCCAATGGAGTCACGGGAGACTGAACTCTGCACAAACTTTACAAAATTGAAGAAGACCAACAAATATTTTTGGGTTTTCAATTTTTGAAACAAGAATAGAAAGAAATAGCAAACAAAGCCAAATATTTTTTGGATTTTTCAAATATCAAACCGAAAATAGCAAGCAAAGCAAATCGAAGCTAGCAAACTAAAAAGGCAAACAAAGAGAAACAATGGAAATATTTTTGGTCTTTTTGTGTTTTGGGAAATTGAAATAAGAACAAGAACAATAAAGAAAGTGAAACATGGATATACATAGAACCGAGTAAATATGATATATAGATGAGTGAACCGTCGGCGTACCTCCCCCCAAGCTTAGGCTTTTGGCCTAAGTGGAGATCAACGTCATCTCAAAAACATGCCCCATGCCGGTGGGTCATCATTAGCGTAGTCATAGCTTGGCCCTTGCGAAGATGAAGCAGATGGTGTATAATCATAATAAGGTTGCTGATATGGAAACTCCATAATGTTAGAAGGCTGGACCGACTCCTCGGTCGCCTCTTCATTGTGTACGGGCCGCGGGTGCTCTTCCATGTATGCATCGAGCTCACCCTCTATGAGTGACCATCCGTTCCTGCATTCAAGGTTAAACAAACAAGGTGCAGGCAGATGGACCGATCGATCAGTCTTCACTACCTTCCAGGTAGATTTCTTGAAGAAGGTTATCTCAAACGTCAAGTTATTCAAGCAGGAATGAGGAGAAACAAACTTATGATGCAGCATGGAATTAAGATCAAGTTTCTCAACAGGGAACTGCAGATCTAAAATATGAGGCACTAAACCATGCAAAGCTAATAAGTGATACATCTCCAACGTATCTATAATTTTTGATGCTCCATGCTTGTTTTTACACCATTTGCCTACTGTTTCGTTACACTTCGTGACACTTTTATGCAATTTCCGGAACTAACCTATTGACAAGATGCCACAGTGCCAGTTCCCTGTTTTCTGCTGTTTTGTGTTTCAGAAGTGATACACAGGAAATATTCTCGGAATTGGACGAAACAAAAGCCAGAAGTCTTATTTTACCCGGAAGCTTCCAGAGATCCGAAGGGGAGTAGGAGGTGGGCCACAGGGGCCCCACACACACAGGTGGCGCGGCCAGGCCCCTGGCCGCGCCAGCCACGTGTGAGGGCGCCTGGTCCCGCCTCTGACATCGCCCCTTCGCCTATATAAAGCCTCGGGACGGAAAACCCTAGGGGATTCGGCAATTTTCCAGAAACAGTTCCGCAGCTCCGCCGCCACCATCGACGAATTTCGGGGGATAGAAGTCTCTGTTCCGGCACCCTGCCGGGACGGGGAAGTGCCCCCGGAGCCATCTCCATCGGTCTCCATTGCCGTCTCCGCCGTCTCCATCGACCTCACCGCCATCTCCATCAACCTTGCTGTCTCCTATGATGAGGAGGGAGTAGTTCATCCCCGGGGCTGAGGGCTCTACCGGTAGCTATGTGGTTCACCTCTCTCTCCCATGATGTGATCTTTATGTGATCGTGAGCTTTGTATCATGTTGAACAAGTAGATGTTATTATTCAGATATTATGTGTACTCTAGTGATGTTATTAAAGTAATCTATTCCTCCTGCCATGGTGTAACGGTGACAGTGCGTGCATCATGGTGGTACTTGGTTTAGGCTATGATTGTGATCTCTTGTGGATTATGAGAGTAATTATTGCTATGATAGTTTGAGTGATCTATTCCTCCTTTCATGGTGTAATGGTGACAGTGTGTGCACCGTGTTAGTACTTGGTCTAAGTTGCAATGATGATTATGGTGATGAGAATAATTATTCTATTGAATTTGCTCCTACTACTATTGTTCCTGTGGTGAGTATTAATTCTTTTATGCATGTGGCTCATGATAGGGATGTTTTATGTGATAGTTATATTGTTAGTTCTATTCATAATGCTACTGAAAGTTATTATGAGAGAGGGAAACATGGTTTGATCGATCTCAACAATATTAAGTTTCCCCTCTTTATGTTGCAATTCTTGAAGTGGTACTTGTTTTGCCTTCCTATGCTTTTTTGCTTTGCGCTTTTATGACTTGTCTCTTTACAAGACTATTTTTCATAGGAAGTGGTTTAGATTTAAATGTGTTCCATACTTGCTTTTTGATGCTCTCTTTTGCTTTAAGTTTTTATATAGCGCCTTTGCCTCAAACTCTTATATGACGCCCTCATGAGCATCTTTGCAAATTACTGCGCCTAGCTCAAAGGCGTTAAAGAAAAGCACTCTTGGGAGATAACCCATTGTTTATTTTTCAGTACTTTTTCTTTTATTTGAGTCTTGGAAGTTATTACTACTGTAATAACTGCTCCTTATCCTTTTTATTTCGTTTTTGTGCCAAGAGAAGCCTCTAATTTGAGTGGAGTAAGATTTGGGGATGTTGCTGTCCTGAAACTGTTTTCGGTGCTGCACCGTAAAAATTCGTGGAAATTCTCTGTATATATTTTGGACCTGCGATTTCTTGTGCATATGCCCCAGGTTATATCCAAACTTTCATTAGTTGAACACTTTTTGATTTGAGCAACAGAAAACCCCTCAAAAATTCGACCTTTGTCAGCTGTTCTGTTTTGACAGATTTCTGCCAATATTTGTGTTTGCCGCTTTATCGCTTTCTTTTGAGTTCTTTTGATCATGGAACTTTTGGGGAAGTTGCTACAGTAGTATTTGCTTTATATGTGGTGGTTTTGAGTTGAAACCTGAAGCAAAAAGAGGTTGATTATATGTTATGCTTGCACTAATGTTGCTAATAGAATTGTGTTTAGTTTTGTATGAAGGAAGTTTTCAAGTGTAGGGATTGGAGAATGATGAGATGAGTTGAAGAATGGACAAAAGCTCAAGCTTGGGGATGCCCAGCAGCCCAAGAAATATCCAAGAAGTACAAGCATCAAAGCTTGGGGATGCCCCCAAGGCACCCCTTCTTCATCGGCAAAAATCTGGTCACCTTTCAAGACACTATATTTTTATTGCTTCATGCACTATGTGTTTTTCTTGGAGCGTCAGTTGTTTTAGTTTTCTTAGTTAGTTTAGTTTGTTTGTTTGCTGCAATAAATGGTTAGATCACATCATGTTTCTTTTGGAGGAGATGAACTCGCTTTTCATTTGACAAGAACGCTCTAGTTTTCACTCTTATTAAAAATCGAGCGTTCATCTTTTTCTGCTACTGCTTTTGGTTTTCATTTTCGCCTTGATTTGCATTCAGATCTTTTCATACTTTTTCTTCAAGGTGTATTTTTGCCTCTGGTCTTTATTGGTTTTTATCAAAAGAGGTGTTTATGAAAGTTCGAATGGTGTTGGAAAAGAGAAAAAGCTTTATGCAAAAAAGTGGTACAAGAAGGAGCTTGTGTAGACTGCGGCCTAGGCTTTTGCATGTCATGCTTGATGTCTTTTTGATAGTATGCTTAGTAGTTTTGCTGTAGCATGACTTGTCTCAAATAACTGAGATTGCATAATGAGCCTTTGAAAAACTCATGCGTTGTTTTTATTGTATGGAAGCATTATTTTGGTTTTCTCCTTTGATGCTTTATTTGGGTTGACTTGGCACATGCTTACACCATGTTGACTACAAAATAAGTCGCCTATAGCCTCTATGATCATTTAGTTTTTGACTTTTGATGCCATCTTATGCTTCTTTTAATGTCGCTTTGTCGCTTTGCATGATTATGGCCGTTATTGCTCTCTTAGTTGGTCGCTCCCAGTCTTTTGCTAGCCCTCGCCTTGTACTGAGTATGAGCTCTACTCGTGCATCCAACTCCTAAAAACCAAGTTTGCCATTATGTCCACTATAAATTCCTATGCATGGTATTTGCAAGCCATTCCAAGTAAATTTTCATGTGTTACGTTTCAAAAACCTTCAAAACACTTCTCGTTTTGTGACACTGTTTTTAGCTCATGGGGACGTAGTGGTCAGATTTGCTATCTTCCATATTGCTTATTCCAAAAAGAAAAAAAAAAGAAAAAAGAAAGAAAGAAAAAGGCACTCCTCCATGGAAAGTGAATGTTGGTGGGCACCCGATGGAATCGGTTAGCCATGGTTTGTGAAAGAAAAAAAAGGTGGGGAGGAGTGCCAAGCTTTATAAAAGAGCACAAAAGTGCCAATCTCTCTCTCAAAAACTTGCTTCATTTTTGTATGGAAGATAGTAAGAACCCCATTGCCAGTTGTTGACAAAAGCAACCACCTCTCAAAACTCAAGTTTTATCTCTCTGTTTTACAAATGAAAAGCCCTAGCACATGTTTAATCACTGCTTCCCTCTGCGAAGGGTCTTTCTTCTACTTTTATGTTGAGTCACCACCTTCTTTCTTTATGCACCATTAAGAGAGCATAGTTGTCATTCTTAGTGTAATATGCATTGTCCCAAAGTTCATTGATTGATTCATATTGTTGGTTTCACTTGTTCTTAAATTATTTGTATTTAGTCGCCCTCTTAAACTTGAAGGTGTCCTATGCATTTATATTTTGCTCTCCATGAAGGACAAGCTGAAAACCATTTGTATGTTTTTCCTTATGATTTGAACACATGTTTGACTTTCATTGTTTCATTTTCATGATCTTTTGTTTGTGTTCATTTGCATGTTTACAACATGGTTGCTAAGTTCTTATTGTCAAGATTATATCTTTCATGCCCATGCTTTAAGTTCTTATGATCCCAGCTCACAATGCTTACATATTTGATCAAGATTGTGTAGGTGCATGTCACCTCAAAAATTATTTCTTTTGTTATCACTTACCTACTCGAGGACGAGCAGGAGTTAAGCTTGGGGATGCTGATACGTCTCCAACATATCTATAATTTTTGATGCTCCGTGCTTGTTTTTACACCATTTGCCTACTATTTCGTTACACTTCGTGGCACTTTTATGCAATTTCCGGGACTAACCTATTGACAAGATGCCACAGTGCCAGTTCCCTGTTTTCTGTTGTTTTGTGTTTCAGAAGTGATACACAGGAAATATTCTTGGAATTGGACGAAACAAAAGCCAGAAGTCTTATTTTACCCGGAAGCTTCCAGAGATCCGAAGGGGAGTAGGAGGTGGGCCACAGGGCCCCACACACACAGGTGGCGCGGCCAGGCCCCTGGCCGCGCCAGCCACGTGTGAGGGCGCCTGGTCCCGCCTCTGACATCGCCCCTTCGCCTATATAAAGCCTCGGGACGGAAAACCCTAGGGGATTCGGCAATTTTCCAGAAACAGTTCCGCAGCTCCGCCGCCACCGTCGACGAATTTCGGGGGACAGAAGTCTCTGTTCCGGCACCCTGCCGGGATGGGGAAGTGCCCCCGGAGCCATCTCCATCGGTCTCCATTGCCGTCTCCACCGTCTCCATCAACCTCACCGCCATCTCCATCAACCTTGCTGTCTTCTATGATGAGGAGGGAGTAGTTCATCCCCGGGGCTGAGGGCTCTACCGGTAGCTATGTGGTTCACCTCTCTCTCCCATGATGTGATCTTTATGTGATCGTGAGCTTTGTATCATGTTGAACAAGTAGATGTTATTATTCAGATATTATGTGTATTCTAGTGATGTTATTAAAGTAATCTATTCCTCCTGCCATGGTGTAACGGTGACAGTGCGTGCATCATGGTGGTACTTGGTTTAGGCTATGATTGTGATCTCTTGTGGATTATGAGAGTAATTATTGCTATGATAATTTGAGTGATCTATTCCTCCTTTCATGGTGTAATGGTGACAGTGTGTGCACCGTGTTAGTACTTGGTCTAAGTTGCAATGATATCTATCTTGAGTTGTGCTTTGATTTGGGTATCTCTATGAGTGGTGTTTGTCAAGTACTTGATGAACTTTAAGGGGTGCTTCTGTAGCCACTACACAATGATTAGTGTTATTCAATAGGAGAGCAATTCAGAGTGCCCTAGCAAAGAGAAGTTATTTATTTAGTCATGTTATATTGTTGGGAGTGTGTCCACTAGTGAAAGTATGATCCCTAGGCCTTGTTTCCAAGCATTGCACACCGTTTACTTGCTATTTTGTTACTTGTTTGCTCGCAGCGATATTTATTTCACAACACGTTTGCTACTTATAATCATCTATACCACTTGTATTTCACTATCTCTTCGCCGAACTAGTGCACCTATACATCTGACAAGTGTATTGGGTTTGTTGGGGACACAAGAGACTTTCTGTATCGTAATTGCAGGGTTGCTTGAGAGAGATAGCTTTGACCTCTAACCTCCCTGAGTTCGATAAACCTTGGGTGATCCACTTAAGGGAAACTTGCTGCTGTTCTACAAACCTCTGCACTTGGAGGCCCAACAAGTGTCTACAAGAATAGAAGTGCATAGACATCAATAAGCGTGAAGCAACAAGACCTCCACAGATCCCTCCTTTCTCACGGTTAGCATCAAGACGAAAAGCTATCAAAGCACCCAAATTATAAGTCCTATCACCTCTCAAAGTAGCAGCAATAAAACCTAGATCACAGCAGGATAACTTACTTGCAGCTTTCCTAGCAAGAACACACTTGGTAATAAAGTAGGCAAAATATCGAATGGAAGGGAAATGAATATTTCGAATTTTACCACCCTCTCCTGTGAAGCTTTTTCCTTGACAAATCTCCCCATATAGGTCCATCAATGGCCTAGGTTGTTCCTTCATCCTTTCGCGCGATCCCCACTGTGGTACTATAATGGCTGCACAGAAAACATTAGATGTAGACCAATTAAATTTGAAGTCCTGCACCACAGACATTGTTAGATTAGCAAATTGGGGTGGTTCACCATCAACAAAATGCTCCAATCCTGCATTAGAGAGTAAAGTTTGGAAGTCATGCAGGATTCCGGCAGCATTCATAAACTCTGAGCATGGATAGATTGAGGGAAAGACCATCTCTTCACTGTGAACTCTCATGACTTCATGCACTTCTAGTTCATGTTGAAAGAGTTGGTATGCATTCTCCTCCATTTCTGAAATTTTTAACAAACCTCATAAAAAATGATTTTGAGACAAACACAAGTAGGGAACTACTATAGGGAGTTACTAGAGGGCTAACATGCATCAAAATAACATTTCTAAGCAATAGAACAAGCATGCAAACTCATTTCACCTGTAACCTATAGAGCTAAAATACTCAAGAAATACTTCACTAAACAAAATTCTACTTGGACAATCGGAGGAGTCACATACCGGAGAACAAATGCTCCAAATCTCAGCAACAATGATGGGCTGAGCAAAGAGATCAACAAATTGAGATGAAGAGCAGCAAGAACACAAGTTTGAGCAGGTGTGTCATTGTTTTCGGGAGAAAGAAAGAGCTAGGGGGAAGAGATAAGTGGGGGGCCAGGGGGCCCCCCACACAACAGGTGGGCACGGCCAAGGCTGGGCCACGCCCCCTGGTTGTGAGGTGGCGTGGCAGGTCCCCCTGAGGACTTCCAGGTGCCTCTCTGCCCCATTTTTGACATAAAATTTTAAAAAGATTTTTCTGGAATTTTTTGAGAAACTTTATTTTTGAGGATTTTTTAGAAAAAACGATGAGAGAATAAAACTCGGGAAAAGGACAGTGAAGCGATAGAAAGCAAATCAAAACCAAGTATGCAGCAGCTCTAAGATACTCTAATCATGTAACTAAATAGAGAGAACAAAAGTAAATGAACAAGTAAATATAAGTGAGGTAAAGTAAATGCGGTGAAAACGAAGTTTCGTTCATATAAAATCACTTTGTTAAGAAGGTTGATCAAGTCTTGTTACGAAACTAACTTTTTATGAGGCAAAACTTTGCATTTCACTATATGCTTATGTTACCTCGACCTTGATAGGCATAGTCCCAATCATGACAATTTTATATTCTTCCTTGGGCTTTCGCTCTGAACAAATAATTTGACCAACTCGAATGGTCTTAACATTCTTGATTGAATTTAGAGCATTCTTTCTATCAATCTTCTTGGGAAAATAAACCATATATTCTTTGTCATTGACATTAAAAGTTACTTTTCCTTGATTGCATGTAATAACAGCACCTGCAGTGTTTAGAAAAGGTCTTCCAAGAATAATAGACATATTATCATCTTCAGGCATTTACAACACAACAAAGTCAGTTAATATCAAAAAACTGTTAGCAACTTGAACAGGAACATTTTCACATATACCAATAGGAATAGTAGTAGAGTTATCAGCCATTTGCAAAGATATATCAGTTGATACCAATTTTTCTAGATCAAGTCTCTTATAAAGAGAAAAGGCATGACACTAACTCCGGCTCCCAAATCACATAAAGCAGTTCTAACATAGTTATTTTTAATGGAGCAAGGAATAGTTGGTACCTGGATCTCCAAGCTTCTCTGGAACTTTACCATCAAAAGAGTAGTTAGCAAGTAAAGTGGAAATTTCCTCATTAGGAATCTTCCTTTTGTTAGTAACAATATCTTTCATATACTTTGCATAAGGAGGCATTCTAATAGCATCAGTCAAAGGAATTTGCAAAAATAAAGGTCTCATCCATTCACAAAACCTGTTGTAGTGTTCTTCTTCCTTGGACTTGTGTTTCTTACTAAGAAAAGGCATTGGTTTCTGCGCCCAAGGTTCTCTCTCATTACCATGCTTGTTGGCAATGAAGTCTTCTTTGGTGTACTTTGCATTCTTATCAATCTTTTTTGGTTCCTCTTCAACTTCTTCTTTATCGGAAGCATCACCTGGTTTAGTTTCAGCATCAGAAATAGAAACACTATTAGGATCTTTACCTGCTTCAGAGGATTCTACAACTGTTTTATGCTTCTTCTTCGTCTTCTTGGAAGGAATATCATCTTTTGAAGTGCGTTGAGAATCTTGCTCGATCCTCTTAGGATGTCCTTCAGGATATAAGGGGTCTTGAGTAGTAGCACCTCCTCTTGTGCGTATTTCACACGCTTGTTTTTCTCTTGCAGCATTAACTAGCAAGTCTTTTTGCACCTTGGTAAGCTGATCAATTTGAGTCTGGACCATTTGAAAATGTTTAACAAGTATCTTCACATCATTGGAGGTTCTCTCCACAATATCCTGCAACTTGCCAATAGCTCTGGAATTTTCCAACAAATGATTCTGCACCATTCTATTAAAATTATCTTGCTTAACAACAAAATTATCAAACTCATCTAAGCACTGACCATGAGGTTTAGAGTAAGGAATATCTCTATCATCAAAGCGTTGGAGAGAGTGTACCTCAATAGTAGATGAGTGAGGGATTGGCTTACATAATTCTTCTATAGGAGGTAAACTTTTCACATCTTCGGCCTTAATACCTTTCTTCTTAAGAGATTTCTTGGCTTCCCTCATAACTTCATCATTTAATTCAATCATTCCTCTCTTCTTCGGTGCTGGCTCTGGAGTCGGCGCTGGTGTTGACTCAGCCATAGTCCAATGATCATGATTTTGGCTTATTTTAACCATTAATTCTTCAGCCTCAGCCGGAGTTCTTTCCCTAAAAACACAACCAGCACAACTATCCAGATATGTCTTAGATTCATCAGTTAGTCCATTGTAAAATATATCAAGGAGTTCATTTTTAGGCAATGGCTCCTTAGGCAATGCTATAATTAAAGAACAAAACCTTGCCCAAGATTCAGGCAATATCTCTCCTTTTCCCTGTTCAAAGTCAAAGATTTTATGTACAGCAGCATGTTGAGCACTAGCAGGAAAATATTTCTGAAAGAAAGCATTAACCAAGGCAATATGACTATTAAGAGATCCAGGAGACAAATTATTAAACCAAGTCTTAGCTGCACCTTTCAACGAAAAAGGGAAAATCTTAGCAACAAAGTAAGTGCGCAGCTTAATATCATCAGAAAATACATTACTCAAAGTAGAAAGCTCATTCATATGGGCCATAGCACTTTCACCTTCAATACCACAAAAAGGGTCTTTCTCAATAATAGATATGAAAGATAAATCTAGAGAGAAATCATAATCCTTATCCCTAATATTTATGGGAGAAGCAGCAAACTTAGCATCAGGAGATAAATTATATCTCAGAACACGTCTTGCTAGAAGTTTCTTAACATCATTAGCATGATAAGTGGCATGAGCTTTGGCAATAAAATCATCATCAAGCTCAATATAAGTGTCATCAAGATCATCACTAGGGCATTCCCTAGACTTAGGCGAACTAACAGGTGTAAGAGTTGTGTTTCCCATCTTAGCTCTAGCAATTGTAGCATCTAAAAAGGAACCTAGTGAACCACTCTCATCAAGCACAGTAGAAGCATCATCTAAATTATCAGTGGCATTTTCAAACTCAGCAGAAGAAGTAGCAGTAGCGTGTGCATGTGGTGGTGTAAGCAACTTACTCATAACAGATAGCGAATCAAGAGCAACAGAGGTGTTCAGAGTCGTACCTCTTCTTGTAGTGGATGACAATATAGGAACTTTTCCATCACAAGGTTTACCCATGATGAAAGGATTGCAGCGAACAATATGAATTCCAAGTGAACTTACAAATAAAGCTATGCTCCCCAGCAACGGCGCCAGAAAATAGTCTTGATGACCCACAAGTATAGGGGATCGCAACAGTCTTCGAGGGAAGTAAAACCTAAATTTATTGATTCACCACAAGGGGAGCCAAAGAATATTTATAAGCCTTAACAGATGAGTTGTCAATTCAACTGCACCTGGAAACAGACTTGTTCACAGCGGTTTATCAGTAGCAACAGTTTTATAGTGGTGATAGTAGTGAAACAGTAACAACAGTAGTAGAATAAAAGTAGTAATAGTAGCAATAGTAATGAGTAGGATAAAAGACTGTAGGCATAGGGATGGATGTACGGGGGTTGCATGGATAAGATAATTTATGAAATCAGTGAGACATGGGCATTGCAGATAAATAATGATAAAGCATCCTAGTACTAACAATCATAGGCATGTGTTCCGTATATAATCGTACGTGCTCGCAATGAGAAACTTGCACGACATCTTTTGTCCTACCAGCCTATTGCAGCAGGGCCTCAAGGGAAACTACTGGTAATTAAGGTGCTCCTTTTAATAAAGTACCGGAGCAAAGCATTAACACTCGGTGAACACATGTGATCCTCTCATCATAGCCATCCCCTCTGATTGTCCCAATTTCTGTCACTTTGGGGCATCGGGTTCCGGACAACAATATGTGTATACAACTTGCAGGTAAGATTATAAATAACAAGTATCATCATAAAACAATAACAAGTTCTGATCTGAGATCATGGCACTCGGGCCCAAAGTGATAAGCATTAAGCACAACAAGTTGCAACAATGTCATAAGCACTAATAAAAGATACTAGGCACTATGCCCTAACAATCTCATCGCAAATTACATGAATGATCTCATCCAATCCCTACCATCCCCTTCGCCTATAGTGGGAATTACTCACACATGGATGGAGTCATGGATGGTTGATGGAGAGACGTCGGGGACGATGGTAATGAAGATCTTCTCCGATTCCCCATCCCGGCAAGGTGCCAGAAAGGAGTATCTGGTTCCGAATCGCGGTTTCTGGTGGTGGCGGCGCAGCGAAAGTTTATCTGGGAAAAATGCCAAACCCCCACTCCTTTCAGGTCAGAGGGTATATGTAGGCGAAAGGAGGGGTCGAGGCGACGGCCGAGGCGGCCACACAACAGGTGGGCGCGACCAGGCCTGGGCCGCGCCCCCTGGTTGTGTGGTGGCCTCCTGGCCCCTCTCCGTCTCGTCTTCTGGCTCCGTGGGTCTTCTGGTGAAACAGAATTTTTGCAATATTTTCTCGAATTTTTACTGAAAGTTGGATTTCTGCACAAAAACGAGACACCAGAGCAATTCTGCTGAAAATAGCATTAGTCCGCGTCAGTTGCATTCAAAACACACAAATTAGAGGAGAAACAATAGCAAAAGTGTTCAGGAAAGTAGATACGTTTTGGACGTATCAGGGGTCTTCATAGGCGAAGGGGTGGCGTCAGGAGTGGACCATGGTGGCCTCACCCATAGGGGGCGCGGGCTAGGGGCTGGCCGCACCGCCCCATGGTGTGGCCGGCCCGTGGCCCCCCTCTGTCTCCTCTTTGGACTTCTGGAAGCTTCGATAAATATTAGGAGGTTCGGCTTTTGTTTTGTCCAATTCCGAGAATATTTCCTGTTTAACTTTTCTGAAACACAAAAATAGCAGAAAACAGGAAACTTGCACTGTGGCATCTTGTTAATAGGTTAGTTCCAGAAAATGCATAAAAATGCTATGAAGTGTAACAAAACACTAAGCAAATGGTGTAAGAACAAGCATGGAGCATCAAAAATTATAGATACGTTTGAGACGTATCAAGCATCCATAAGCTTAACTCCTGCTCATCCTCGAGTAGGTAAGTGATAACAAAAGAATAATTTTTGAGGAGACATGCACCAACACAATCTTGATCATCTATGTAAGCATTGAATGCTGGGATCAAAAGAACTTAAAACATGGGCATTAAAGACATAATATTGATAGAAGAAACTTAGCAACCATGTTATAACATGAAAAAGAACACAAACGAAAGATCATGAAAATGAAACAATGAAAGTCAAACGTGTATTAAAATCATATGGAAAAACATAGCAAATGGTTTTCAGCTTGTCCTTCATGGAATAGCAAAACATAAATGCATAGGACACCTTCAAGTTTAAGAGGGCGACTAGATACAAATAATTTCAGAACAAGTGAAACCAAAATCATGAATCAATCAATGATAAACTTTGGGACTATGCACATTAAACTCAGAATGACAACTATGCTCTCTTAGACAGTGCATAAAGGTAGAAGGTGGAGACTCAACATAAAAGTAAAAGAAAGACCCTTCGCATAGGGAAGCAGTGATTGCAAGTTTTATAAACCTTCAAAAATTATGGTACTTACTGGCTTTGAGCTCTCATTGCCCCCATCATAGGCATCTTGAATGGTTAAAGTTAATGCGAATACACTTATGATGCATATGCTTGATAAATCATAAGTTGAAAACCTCGTATCCCGTGAAGTACGAATACCCAAACCTCATGCAACTTTACTTAGAGTCCCAAGCAAGCTCTTGTCATTGTAAGTATACACGTATCATCGAGAACCTCCAACGGGGTACCTCCGTTTCCGATGACATGGAACAAGCCCACATCAAAATAATAGGACAAACAGACAATGAACACCTCATCATCTCTTTTATTTACCATTGGTATAGCTATTTATTGTGAGATGCGTCGTCGAATGTTCACTATGGGCATGCTATAAATTTGTACCATAAATTATGCATGGCTTAGATTAGCGGCCCAGGTGTTTCTCTAACATGTATACAAACTCCATGATCCCACAAGATTCCCAACTTATTTCACATCACGAGTATCCATAAACAAAAGATCACGATATCAACTCAAATAAGAAGTGCAATGTTGCTTGCCCCATGACGGCATGGCTGGGCTAATTTCCAACTTACAACTTCCAAGCATAACAACTCAATATAAGAGAGCCACAATGTCAAATTTTTAAAAGCGAGAAAAGTAAAGTGTGCAATCAGGTTCGTGAGAGCTTTACTGACTAATTTTTGCATAACACCAAAAGAGTTTAATTTGAAGGATAGATAAAAGCAAGTCAAATGTACTTTGGAATAGCAAATTGCTAATAGGTATGTATGGTGGACACATTGGAATAACTTGGTTTTTGGGAGTTGGATGCACGAGTAGAGCTCATACTTAGTACAAAATGAGGGCCAGCAAAAGACTAGGAGCGACCAACTAAGAGAGCAATAACGGCCATAATCATGCATAGCGACAAAACATTATTAAGAGAAGCATAAAATGGCATCAAAAGTCAAACACTAAATGATCATAAAGGCTTATGGCGACTTTGTATGAGTCAAACATGTTGTAAGCATGCACCAAGTCAACCCAAATAAAGCATCAAGGAGAAAAACAAATTAATGCTTCCATAAAATAAAAACAACGCATGATTTTTTCAAAGGCTTATTAAGCAATCTCAGTCATTTGAGAAAAGTCATGCTACAGCAAAACCACTAAGCATACTATTAAAACGATATCAAGCACGGCATGAAAAAGTCTAAGCCGCAGTCTAAACAAGCTCCTTTTTGTACCACTTTTCTTTCTGCATGAAATTTTTCTCTTTTCCAGCACCATTCGAACCTTTTTGAAACAACTCTTTTGATGAATACCAACATGGACGAGAGGACAAAATACACCTTGATGCAAATATAAAATAATATCTGAACAAAAATCCAGGCGAAAAACAAAAGCTAAACATAGTTCTAGAAAAAGAGAACACTCGTTGAACGATAGGAGTGAAAAAACGAAGTGTTCTTGGCAAATGAAAAGCGAGTACATCTCCTCCAAAAGAAATTTGTTGGGGTCCAACCATTTATTGCAGCAAACAAAACTAAACAAAACTGAAAACTAAAGATGCTCCAACAAAAATGCATATTGCATGAAGCAATAAAAATATAGTGTGTTGAAAGGTGACCTGATTTTTTGCCGATGAAGAAGGGGTGCCTCGGGGGCATCCCCAAGCTTTGACGCTTGTACCTCTTGGATATTTCTTGGGGTGCGTGGGCATCCCCAAGCTTGAGCTTTTGTCCATTTTTCAACTCATCTCATCATTCTCCAATCCCTACACTTGAAAACTTCCTTCATACAAAACTCAACATAATTCTATTAGCAACATTAGTGTAAGCATAAGAATGGATCAACCCTTTTTTGGTTCAGATTTCAACTCAAAACCACCACATATAAAGCATATACTACTATAGCAACTTCCCCAAAAGTTCCATGATCAAAAGAACTCAAAAAGAAAGCAATCGAGAGGTAAACACAAATAGTGGCAAAAATATGTCAAAACAGAATAGCTTAGTTTCTTTATAGTTGTTTTTACTTGTCTGCTTTTAGCTTTGCAAGAATGGCTACTCCTAAAAACACCAAGTTGTGTGATTTTACTAGCACTAATAATAGTGATTTTATCTGCACTCCTATTGCGCCACCTGCTCCTGCTGCAATTTTTTATGAGATTAAGCCTGCTTTGTTGAACCTTGTCATGAAAGAGCAATTTTCTGGTGCTAGTACTGATGATGCTGCAACTCATCTCAACAATTTTGTTGAGCTATGTGAGATGCAGAAATATAAGGATGTAGAGAGTGATATTATTAAGCTTAAGTTGTTTCTGTTTTCTTTGAGAGGAAAAGCTAAGGATTGGTTGCTGTCTTTGCCTAAAAATAGTATTGATTCTTGGGCTAAGTGTAAGGATGCTTTTGTTGGTAGATACTATCCTCCTGCTAAGATTATAGCTTTGTGTAGCAATATTATGAAGTTTAGTCAGTTTGATAATGAAGATGTTGCTCAAGCTTGGGAAAGAATGAAATATATGATAAAGAATTGCCCCACTCATGGACTGACTACTTGGATAATTGTTCAAACTTTTTATACAGGACTGAATTTTTCTTCAAGGAACCTATTGGATTTAGCTGCTGGAGGCACTTTTATGTCCCTTACCTTGGGCGCCGCAACTAAGCTTCTCGACAATATGATGGTAAATTACTCTGAATGGCACACCGAGAGAGCTCCACAAGGTAAGAAGGTAAATTCTATTGAGGAAACCTCTTCCTTGAGTGATAAGATTGATGTTATAATGCTTATGCTTTCTAATGATAGGACTCATGTAGATCCTAATAATGTTCCTTTGGCCTCTTTGGTTGCTCAAGAAGATCATGTTGATGTAAACTTCATTAGAAATAATAATTTCAACAACAATGCGTATAGGAACAATTTTGCTAGTAACAATTATAGGCCGTTTCCTTCTAATGGTGATAATAGCTATCTTGGTAGACCTAAAATGCCTAGTGAAGAAAGAATTTTTGAACTTGAAAAGGCTACCATGAATTTTATGCAGGCGCAATATGAGCAGAACAGGGCTTTCACCAAGACTATGGAGGAGCAATCAGCTCTGTTGAGGACTATTAGTCATCAACTTGAAAATTTAAACAAGGCTATTCCTGAGTTGCAAGCTAAGGTTTCCAAAGCTGAAACCGTTATTTCGTCTTTGTCTAATGCGCAATCTTCTTTGGTTAATAGAATGTCCATTAAGCCTGATCCTTTTGCCACTGCTAATGCTATCCAAGTTAGAATTGATGAAAATGTTAGGATGCTAGCAGAATTGCATGCCAGGTGGAAAAGAGAAGATGAGATGGCTAGAAATATGAAGGTATGTACTATTACTACCTCTAATGATATTATTCCTAATGCTAGCAATCCTCTTACTTTGATGGTATTTCTATTTTCGTGCCCTCGGGTCCTTAGTTGTACTCAGTTTTCCCCAGCTCGTTAGTTTTTCCTCAGTTTTGTCCAAGCCCTTGTCTGAAACCGTCACAGGTGCTGGAACAGCCGGTTGCCCGACGGTTGAACACCTTTGACCGTTAACTGCTGACTAGTGGGGCCACGTAGAGCCCGCAAAGACATGTCAGAGCATCCATCTTTGTTTGACCGTAAGCATCGCCGTATCCCTGACCAAAATGCAGATGAGTGGGGCTTCGGTATATCAAATGACAAGTGGGGCCATGACGCTGAGACAAGGGGCAATACAGGGGTATGATTAGATTTTTAAACGGATCTCTACAGCGATGGCACGGAGGAGGTGGCCTGCGGGGTACCGAGATGAGATCGACGTCCACAAAGAAATGCATGAGGCGAGACCAGACGCATTAGATAGATATGAACTAGACGCGTTTAACCATGCAAAGAAGAGAAGAAATGGTCGAGGACATCGATGACGACCTCAACACTTTGACTGACGGTGTCGGACACGAACGCGAGCAATGTAGAGAAAACTAGTGTCTCTCCTTTCTGGCGTGTATAGATGGGTGCAAGGGGAGTGTGGTGGCAAAGGGAAAGACCTCGCGGTGGTCTGTGGCATCCAGCATAGCGGGGCGGCATGGTCGTGCCCACAGCGGCGTGCATGTTCGGCATTGGCATCAGCATGTACGTTCGTCATTGGCCTCGGCGGTATCTCTGGTGTGTCAGTGATCGAATGAGGGGACGGGATTGAGGGTGCATCCCGACGGTGACCTAGCAGTGGCGGCGAGCATGCATAGCCATTTTGACCATGCCGATATCGGCATCGGCATTGTTTGGAGGCTGTAGTGCTCGAATCATAGTGGAAATTGTGATTCCCTATTATTTTTACATGCATAATATATAGAAAATAGCTAGATCTATAAATCGATGCATATGAAGCTACATATATATTCTTGGTCATAATCCCCTTAGATGCATGGCTTCACGTCGTTGTCGCTTTCATCGTCAGTATCTTCATCGTTCGTGTAGTAGTACTTCCTGCACGTTGTTCCGTTGAACACCTTCACTGTGAGCACATAATCGCCTTCATATTTGAAGTGTAGGAAGCAGCCGAAATCCACACCGTGCGCGATGGTGAAATTCTCCCAGCCCTTGTCGAGGTACATCCGGCCTTGTCCGTCAAATAGGACCTCCATGGTCCAGAGACGAGGACCACAGATAGCTGCTTGCAGATACACCTTTGCGGGATCCTGGCCGTCAAGATAGTCCACAAACTTTTATGGGAGTGCCTGCAAAGAGATCGAGGGCCGATCATTTGAAATTAAAGGTTTTTTAGAACATGCACATAATTAATCACATGCATCATATATGTGGGAACGAGTACGTACCTTCTTGGCCAAAGGGTCTTCATAGATGGTGATGAAGAACTCCTCTATGATCAATGGCAGTGTTGACGGTGGTGGTGGCAATGATGATGATCCACCACCCCGGCCGCCCCTTCCCCTTCCCCTTCCCCTTCCCCTTCCCCTTCCGGTCGGCGTCCGAGACGTGGAAGCCATGGCAATGGATCAAGTGTATGTGAACGAAGAAGATAGAGGCAGAAACGAAGAAGAGAGAGGCAAAACCTATTGACATGAGGGATGGCCGTTGTGGGGGTTTATAAGGGAGAGATGACCGTTGTGGGGTTTACACCATAAATTAAGGTAGAGATGACCGTTGTGGGGTTTACACAATAAATTAAGGAGGAGATAACCGTTGTGGGGGTGGTTTATATCTCAACAAAAAAGTAATGCCTAAAAGAAATGGAAATTCGTGATAGTTCATTATTTTACCGTGAAAAGTAAAGCCTACAAGAAATGGAAATTCGTGGTAGTTTATCATTTCAACGTGAAAAGTAATGCCTATAAGAAATGGAAATGCATGATAGTTTATCATTTTACCGTGAAAAGTAATGCCTAAAAGAAATGAAAATTCGTGATAGTTCATCATTTTACCGTGAAAAGTAAAGCCTACAAGAAATGGAAATTCATGATAGTTTATCATTTTATCGTGAAAAGTAATGCCTATAAGAAATTTGTGATTACCCAACTTGTTGAATTCAGTGGCAAACTCATCATTTAGCATACATAGAGGGGTAGTAGTTTCCCACCGACAGATAGAGAGAGGGTGGCACGATCCTGCCCATTAGATCATAGGATCGACGGTAGGTGGGCACGATCCGTGTGACAACAGCTCGACCAATTAGGCCAAGTTTGGGCTTCTGTAAGAAGGGAGAGGGTAAAACTAAGTAGTATCAAGGATACAAGGGCAAGTAAATAGTAAACAGGCAAAGGAATTCAAATAAGAGATTTAGAAAAAGAAAAACACATGTTTTGTACAACGAAACCTAGGTTGGCCTACCTCAAAGTATTAGCAATTCAAATATACATGAGTGTAAAAATTATGGCCTCATTCAGACAAACTATGTTTTGGGTATAGATGTTTTGAGAAGGGGTTTGAGTGGAAAGCCATGAACCTTCATAGCTACTAGTGATTTGAGAAGTGGCCATTTGTGTTAAAACTTGATTTATATATGATTGTCTACGTGGCAGGTCGCGTAACAAGACTCCATGAGTAGGAGGCACTATGATTTTATTTTTTTGAATTTTTTTGTGCATGAAATGACTCAATTAGATAGCTTAATCCCATTTGTTGACTCTCTGTTGACCAGCCACTTGAGGGTAAAACTGAGTATATTGCACTAGCCAGTATTAGTACTCGAGGGGAAAACTGAGTACAGATATTTTTCCAGTGTAAGACTCGAGGGTAGAACTGAGTACACGTAACGGTGCTAACATGCAGTCTCACGGACGCGTGTCGTGGTGAGCAGCGGTTAGCCGCGCGGTGCGCGTGTTGAGACCAAACGTCAACTGCTGAGATGAACCGTCACTTTGCCAGTACAGAGCCCCTCTCTCCCTCCCTCTGCACACAGTCTCATTATAACTTACGCACGCAACCACGCCTCTCATGTCCCATCACCTTCTCCAAAAAACTCCAGCCACCCTACGCGCACTCCCCTGCCGGCGATGGAGAAGAAGAATGCACCGGCGGCCGTCGCCCCCGAGCCCGTTGCCTCCGAGCCCATCGCATCCGAGCCCATCGCCGCCGAGCCCGTCGCATCCGAGGCTATCACCGCCGAGCCCGTCGCCTCCAAGGGTGGCGCATCCAGGCGCGGCGCCTCCATGAACTGGGCCTCTCTCAGGGCTGACGGACCACTTCACAAGATCGGCGCCTGCTTACTGGCGAACGAGGAGTACGTGGACACCTACTCTGCTTTGAGGCAAGTTTGTACTAATTGGTGCTCAGATTTATCTGAGCTCGACGTGCACCTGCACGAATGGATCATGGTAGAGCACGCCCTTCCACGCGCCGCTGAGTTCTCCTTCCTCAATCTCCGCACATCCCGCTACATCACCATCGATCTAACGGAAGTTCATGCAAGGTTCAAATTTCTCCATATCTATAGAGTTAATCTATTTTTATTTTCAATCGTAAACATCTTAGTGCTGAATGTTATCTTCATCAACTCCCTTTTAGATACTACTTCGTTGGTTTTTACCAGAGGAACCAGCCGCACAAGATACGGCTTCTGAACCCACTCATAAAGATACTGAACTCTACGTTTGAGGCGCAGATGCGATCTATGATTGTGGAGTCAGTCGTTGTAATGAAGTCCCCGACTATGATCTTCATTTGCACAGGTTACCCCAATGAAATTGCTTGGGTCGATGAGAGCTCTCCTACTAAGGATATAGATGTAGAAGATTGGGGAGAAGGAAGATTTTCGATCGAGGACGATTCTCTGCGTTGCATTACCCCATTCAATGGTGAATTGTATGCACTAGCTATGAACAATTTTGAGTTCGGAACATTAGTGTGCACCAACAATATCCAGTTGGAGAAGCGCGCGAGCACTGTCAACATGGAGACACTATTTTCATTTCCAGAACTTGGAAATGACAAGTTCTACCTTGTGAAGTCTGATGGTGATCTGCTGCTTGTGTTGTTGGGCAGCGGCAGTGGCAACAGGCATTTGGAGGAAGGTCAACCATTGGTGTACCATGTGGACACTGAGAGCCGCTCTCTCCATGCTATCAACATTGGTAGTCGTGCCTTCTTCGTCGGTTATAAACGGTGTATCTCCGTCGACACCAGAGTACACCCGACAGTTCGACCTGGCTGCATCTACTATGTGGATTTCGGTTATATCAGATAGTACTTTGATGATAGAAAGGCCTGGGATGAGTGGCCATGACATGTGGATAGATTAAATTACGACGGTCTGAAAATAGAACAAAGGCCATACCGTTTGGAGGATCTATTGGCTGCACAGTGCAGACGGAAGGAGTTCAGTCAATATTTTTTTCGTATCATAGAATATAGCGACGATGAAATATATGATGAAGAATGAAGAACCTTCATGTTGGGCATACATTGCGTCTTGTATTATTTTTAGCTTAGTTTATCGTGAACATTAACATCGTTATTGGCTACTTTTGGCTGCTGTATGCAGTTTATGTATTATACTATACTACCTTCTAGATTAGCTTCTAGATTTGTTACCATATTGGGCAAAAAAACGAGGGCCAAAAGGCAACAATCATTGAAGAAAGACAGAAATAGAAGCTTCTCTAGATTTGATACTAATTTGGTAAAAAAGAGAGAGAACTGTTACAGAGAGAGAGGGGAGAAAGGCGCTCTGAAAAGGCAATGCCAATTTGGCCCGAGAAAGACAGAACCGAGCTCTCACGTACAACCAAACACGGTCTCGTCCTGTCCCACGCGGTCCCTTTCTACCAGCCCCACGCGACGCGGCCCCACACGTCAGCACGGAACGGTCAACTAACGGGAGTCCTACCATCCGAGCTCCTTCTGAGGGTTTCAGACAACGGCTTAGGGAAAATTGAGGAAAAACTAATGAGCTGGGGAAAACTGAGTACAACTAAGGACCTGAGGGCACGAAAATAGAAATCCCTACTTTGATTGGTGTAGAGAAAACTCCTACTCCTTGTGTTAAAAAGCCCAAAACAGCAAAAACTTTTTCTCAAAAGAGTGCTGAAATTTTTCTGAGTATAGGAGATGATAACTCTATTTCCTTTAATGATTTTGATGTTGATGGCTGCAATATATCTGAAGTTATTTTGTTCTTGCAAAAGCTTGCTTTGACTCCCAATGCTAGTTCTTTAAATGTTGCTTTTACTAAGCATATTACCAATGCTCTTATGAAAATTAGGGATGAAAAGTTGAAGCAAAAAGCCTCTATTCCCAAGAAGTTAGAAGATGGTTGGGAACCCATCACTGATATGCATGTTAATGGTTTTGATTGCCATACTTTATGTGATCTAGGTGCTACTATTTCTATCATGCCTAGAAAAATTTATGACATGCTTGATTTACCACCGATTGGAAAGTGCTATTATGATGTTCCTATTGCTGATGTTGCTAAGAAGAAACCTTTGGGAAGGATTAATGATGTTCTTATTATGGTTAATAATAACCTTGTTCCCATTGATTTTCTTGTCATGGATGTTGAATGCAATGCTTCATGTCCTATTATTTTGGGAAGACCCTTTCTTCGAACTGTAGGTGCCATCATTGATATGAGGGAAGGCACCATCAAATATCAATTCCCATTCAAGAAAGGTATGGAACACTTCCCTAGGAAGAGGAAGAAATTACTTTTTGACTCTATTCTTTGAGCAAATTATGAGCTTGATGCTTCATCATCGCACTTTCTGCGCCTAGCTCAAAGGCGTTAAAGAAAAGCACTCTTGGGAGATAACCCAATGTTTTTACTTTTAGTACTTTTTCTTTTATTTGAGTCTTGTAAGTTATTACTACTATAATAACCTCTCTTATCCTTTTTATTTTGTTTTTGTGCCAAGAGAAGCCTCTAATTTGAGTGAGGTAAGATTTGGGGATGTTACTGTCCTGAAACAGTTTTTGATGTTGCACCGTAAAAATTCGTCGAAATTCTCAAGATATCTTTTGGACCTGCGATTTCTTGTGAATATGCCCCAGGTTATATTCAAACTTTCATTAGTTGAACACTTTTTGATTTGATCAACAGAAAACCCTCTAAAAATTCGACCTTTGTTAGATGTTCTGTTTTGACAGATTTCTATCAATATTTGTGTTTGTCGCTTTATCGGTTTCTTTTTGAGTTCTTTTGATCACAGAACTTTTGGGGAAGTTGCTACAATAGTATAAGCGCTTTATATGTGGTGGTTTTGAGTTGAAACCTGAAGCAAAAAAGGTTGATTCATTGTTATGCTTACATTAATGTTACTAATAGATTTGTGTTTAGTTTTGTATGAAGGAAGTTTTCAAGTGTAGGGATTGGAGAATGATGAGATGAGTTGAAGAATGGACAAAAGCTCAAGCTTGGAGATGCCCATGTCACCCCAAGAAATATCCAAGAGGTACAAGCGTCAAAGCTTGGGGATGCCCCTGAGGCACCCCTTCTTCATCGGCAAAAATCAGGTCACCTTTCAACACACTATATTTTTATTGCTTCATGCATTATGCGTTTTTCTTAGAGCGTCAGTTGTTTTAGTTTTCAGTTTTGTTTAGTTTTGTTTGCTTCAATAAATGGTTGGACCCCAACAAATTCCTTTTGGAGAAGTTGCCTTGCTTTTCATTTGCCAAGAACACTCCGTTTTCACTCTTATCGTTTCAACAAGTGTTCTCTTTTTCTAGAACTGCGTTTAGCTTTCATTTTTCACCTTGATTTTTGTTCAGATCTTGTTATATCTTTTTATCAAGGTGTTTTTTGACCTATGGTCCATGTTGGTTTTCATCAAAAGAGTTATTTCAAAAAAATTTGAATGGTGTTAGAAAAAAAAAGCTTTATGCAAAAAAGTGGTATAAGAAGGAGCTTGTGTAGACTGCGGCCTAGGCTTTTGCATGTCGTGCTTGATGTCTTTTTAATAGTATGCTTAGTGGTTTTGCTATAGCATGACTTGTCTCAAATGACTGAGATTGCTTAATGAGCCTTAAAAAAAATTATGCATTGTTTTAATTATTTGGAAGCATTATTTTGGTTTTCTCCTTTGATGCTTTATTTGGGTTGACTTGGTGCATGCTTACACATATTTGACTCATACAAAGTCGCCATAAGCCTCTATGATCATTTATTTTTTGACGTTTGATGCCATCTTATGCTTCTTTTAATGTCGCTTTGTCGCTTTGCATGATTATGGCCGTTATTGCTCTCTTAGTTGGTCGCTCCCAGTCTTTTGCTAGCCCTCATTTTGTACTGAGTATGAGCTCTACTCGTGCATCCAACTCCTAAAACCAATTTGTTCCAATGTGTCCTACATACATACCTATTAGCAATTTGCTATTCTAAAGTACATTTGACTTGCTTTTATTTATCCTTCAAATTAAACTCTTTTTGGTGTTATGCAAAAATTGGTCAGTAAAACTCTCACGAACCTGATGGCACACTTTACTTTTCTTGCTTTAAAATTTTGACATTATGGCTCTCTTATGTTGAGTTGTTATGCTTGCAAGTTGTAAGTTAGAAATTAGCCCAGCCATGCCGTCATGGGGCAAGCTTTCAACACTGCACTTCTTATTTGAGTTGATATCGTGATCTTTTGTTTATGGATACTCGCGATGTGAAGTGAATTGAGAATCTTGCGGGATCATGGATTTTGTATATGTGTTATAGAAATGCATGGGCCGCTAATCTAAGCCATGCATAATTCATGGTGGAAATTTACAGTATGCCCATAGTGAACATTCGACGATGCATCTCACAATAAAAAGCTATACCAATGGTAAATAAAAGAGATGCTGAGGTGTTCATTGTCTGTTTGTCCTGTCATTTTGATGTGGGCTTGTTCCATATCATCGGGCACGGAGGTACCCCGTTGGCAGTTCTCGAGGATATGTGTATACTTACAATGACAAGAACTTGCTTGGGACTCTAAGTAAAGTAGTATGAGGTTTGGGTATTCGTACTTCACGGGACACGAGGTTTTCAACTTATGATTTGTCAAGCATATGCAGCATAATTGTATTCGCATTAACTTTAACCATTCAAGATGCCTATGATGGGGGCAATGAGAGCTCAAAGCCGGTAAGTACCATAATTTTTGATGGTTTATAAAACTTGCAATCACTGCTTCCCTCCGCGAAGGGCATTTCTTTTACTTTTATGTTGAGTCACCATCTTCTACCTTTATGCACCGTCTAAGAGAGCATAGTTGTCACTCTGAGTATAATGGGCATTGTCCCAAAGTTTTCATTGATTGATTCATGATGTTGGTTTCACTTGTTCTCAAATTACTTGTATATAGTCGCCCTCTTAAACTTGAAGGTGTCCTATGCATTTATATTTTGCTCTCTCATGAAGGACAAGCTAAAACCCATTTGTATGTTTTTCCATATGATTAGAACACACATTTGACTTTCATTGTTTCATTTTCATGATCTTTCATTTGTGTTCTTTTTCATGTTATAACATGGTTGCTAAGTTGCTTCTATCAAGATTATATCTTTCATGCCCATGTTTTAAGTTCTTTTGATCCCAGCGCACAATGCTTACATAGATGATCAAGATTGTGTAGGTGCATGTCACCTCAAAAATTATTTCTTTTGTTATCACTTACCTACTCGAGGACGAGCAGGAGTTAAGCTTGGGGATGCTTGATACGTCTCAAACGTATCTATAATTTTTGATGCTCTATGCTTGTTTATACACCATTTGCTTTGTGTTTTGTTACACTTCGTGGCGTTTTTATGCATTTTCCAGAACTAACCTATTAACGAGATGCCATAGTGCGAGTTCCCTATTTTCTGTTGTTTTTGTGTTTCAAAAAAGCTACACAGAAAATATTCTCAGAATTAGACGAAACAAAAGCCGAACCTCCTATTTTTCCAGAACACGAGTCGGAGTCCAAAGTAGAAATGGAGTGGGGCCAGAACCTGGCCACACCCTAGGGCGGCGCGGGCCAGGCCTTGGCCGCGCTACCAGGGGGTGAGGCCCCCTGGTCCACTTCCTGACGCCGCCCCTCCACCTATATATTCTCCTCGATGAGAAAACCCTAAGGGGACGACCACTTTTGTAGAAACATATCGCGAGCCACCGTCGTCGTCGACCCGAGATCGGGAGGGGCCAGAACCTCTTCCCGGCACCCTGCTGGAGAGGGGAATCGCCATCGGAGGCCTTCTTCATCACCATTCCTGCCTCCGGAGTGATGCGTGAGTAGTCTACCTTGGACTACGGGTCCATAGCAGTAGCTAGATGGTTGTCATCTCCTACATGTGCTTCATGTTTAGATTTTGTGGGCTACCTATCATGATCAAGATCATCGTTGTGTAATTCTACATGTTGTGTTTGTTGGGATCCGATGAATATTGATACTATGCTAAGTTGATGTGCTGAAATATATCTTATGTTATCTCTATGTTGTTTATGATCTTGCATGCTTTCCATTGCTAGTAGCTATCTTGGCCGAGTAGATGCTAGTGACTCCAAGAGGGAGTATTTATGCTCGATAGTGGGTTCATGCCTCTACTAATCTGGGGGAGTGACAGAAACCTCTAAGGTTGTAGATGTGGTGTTTCTACTAGGGAGAAAACAATAATCTTGTGTTCAAGGATATTCATATTGTTTACATTACACACTTTGCTTAATGCAGTTATCTGTTGTTCGCAACTTAATACTCAACGGGTGCTCGGACGACACCTCGGGAGTGGATTATTAGTCATAGATGCAGTTGGATGGCGGTCTATATATTTTGTTGTAATGCCCAAAGTGAATATCATAGTGATCCTCATGACATATGTATGCTAGCTTTATTCTATCAATTGCCCAACTGTAATTTGTATACCCAGCATGTTATTTACTTTATGGAGAGACACCACTAGTGAACTGTGGACCCCGGTCCATTCTTTTATACTGTTATTACCGTTTACAATTTACTTGCTTTATTTATATTCTTGCAAACTATTATCTTTTACCACTCGATGCGCTTAATCCTTTGTTTTCAGCAAACCGGTGAGATTGACAACCTCACTGCTAGTTGGGTTAAAGTATCTTGGTTGTGTTGTGTCAGGTTCCACGTTGTCTGTTGGCACCGCACAAGGCGCCGTGCAAAGTCAGCAAGCAACACCTTCGGGAATTGGCTCTTACTCCTACTGGTCGATTAAACCTTGCTTTCATAACTGAGAGAAAACTTACTGTTGTGCTCTTCACACCTTACTCTTGTGGTTCCCAACTATGCAAAGCATCAACAAGTTTTCTGGCGCCGTTGCCGGGGATTGAAGAAGAAGAAGCTCCCACGTCAACTACACGCCAGCAAAACAGCAACAGCTCCCCCGTAGGAGGCGCGTCGGTGGATGCACGGCCTCCTTCATCCTCGACGGTGCTTGGCGGCACCATCGGGTTGGTGGTGGACGCCGGGTCAGAACCCGGCGTGGTCTAGCTCGTCTTCATCATCTTCTTCTTCTTCTTCTTCTTCTTCTCTTCCTTCTTCTCCTCGGCATCCCTGTGGAGAGAAAGGGAGAAGGGAGGTCAAAAAAAAGGTAAGCCCAAGGCTTGGTTCAATGCAGGTGGTACTCACGAGGCATCGCACTCGACCCAACCCCTCTTGCCAGGGAGGGAAGAGGGCGGAGGCGGAGCTTGGAGCTGCGTTCATTCTCCCGGCGGGCAAGCCGCTCCTCCTCCTCAAGGCTTCGCGAGGAGGAGGCTGTGGCATCACCTCCAGTTGGTTGGTCAGTCGCGCCGAACTCGTCCTCATCGGAAGAATTTGAGAGCACCACAGTGCTCTAGGAACGCCCTCGGCGAGCCGACCTCTTGCCGGAGTCTACATCATCCTCATGATCTCTAGAGGCCTCAGGGCCTACCGCCCTCGCTGCGGAGTCCTGCTCTGAGCTTGCTGTTGGAGCGCTTGGAGGAGGGCCGGGCGTAACCCCGTCCGAAAGGAAGGGGCCCCAGGGGTTGAACTCCAGGATCCCAGCCGAGATGCGGCTGGCCTCGCGGGTGTCCAGGCTGTAAAGCGGCGGCGCTCCGCGAGGAATCGACGGGATGTGCGTGGCGGAGAAGAAGGCTCATATCACCTCCTCTCGGGCGTCGGCGTTGAGCTCGCTGACGTGGAGGCGGAGGTTGTCGCTCGCGCAGTGCATCCAGATGGGGCGGCGATGATGCTGCAGAGGGGCGATGCGCTGGTTGACGAACTCCACTCCAACCATGGTCCCCGTAACTCCCAGCCTTAGGAGCTCGCGGATCTGTGGGCGGAGTGTCTTCAGGGCTTCCTCCGGGAGCACCTCGCTAGCCCAGGTGGTGCATTTGGCGGGGGGCTCCCGGGTAACGAGGAAGAACTCGGATTCGTCAAGGACGTCGACAAAGAGCCAACGGCTTCGAAAGTAGGGCTGGACATAAAGCTCGAAGCTCGGCGAGTTAAATGAGCGCTCATTTCCTCGACTCATTTGAGCTCGACTCGTTTTCTTAACGAGCCGAGCCAAGCAGCAAATTTTGCTCGTTAAGGTTAACGAGTTAAATAATCAATCAGACGGTGTTCGTGAGCTACTCGTTAGGATCGTTAACAAATGTTAGTCCAATATGTTATGTTTATAACCTCTCTCAAATTAATATAAAGTGAATGAGGGCTAGTTATTTGTGCTAAACCAATACTAATATACGCTAGGTTGATTTGCATTATCGAATCCTGATGCTAGCTAGTGTATGTATTGCCTGCTGATGCATTAAAATATCAGTCGGGCTTAAGTAATATTTTCTTAATGATCTTAACGAGCTGCTCATGAGCGCTCGTTAACACATAACGAGCCAAGCCGAACAATGGTTTCAGCTCATTATCCTTAACGAGCTTAATGATTCGAGTCTTACCGATCATGAGCTTTAACGAGCCGAGCCTTAACGATCCGAGCAGCTCGTTATTCCAGCCCTATCCAAAAGTCTTCAACTTTCTTCACCCACTTCAGGTCGATGAAGTCGTCCTCTGTTCCGGCGGTGGTGATGAAGGAGATGCAGCCCGAGCGCTGGTTCAGTCCAGAGGGACGAAGAGTGAAGAGGTGGCAAAAGTATGCCACCAACGGCTTGATGCCGACCCACGCCTCGCAGGCGTAGGCAAAGACCGCCAACAGGGCGACGGATCTAGGGTGAAGGTGAATCGCATGGATCCCATATGTCTCCAAGATCGCCAAGAGAAAGGGGGAAAAGGGCGGCACCATACCAGCAAAGACGGAGAAGAGGAAGAAGGGTTGCGCCATCACCGGCAAGGTGCCTGACGGCGTCCGGCCGTGCCAAATGCGGGTGGCTCCCCACTCGCTCTTCTTGCTCCCAACCATCTCGCGGACGGTCAGGAGCTCGCGATCGCTCTTGATGCGGGATTGGAGCAGTGGTGCCGCCGCTGGCGCCACTGCCCTGGAGGATCGTCCCACCTCAGTGGACCTGCGGGGTGCCATCTCGCAGTGAACTGGGGGTGGATCTCGTAGGAGGACTAGGAGCAAGAGCAAGGGGAATGTGCAAGTTCTATAGGAGGAGGAGGAGGCGGCGGTATTGCGTTTGTGGAGGAGAGAGTAGTGCCTTCTCCGCTAAGCTTTAAAGGAGATAGAGGGGGCGTGGTTGCCAAAGCGTCGCCCTTGACGCGACGGTTCAAAGATGCATGTTACTCTCTGCAACGCGTACGATCTCCACGCCGCTTCGTCTCGCTAGCCAAGGGCACACCACGTGTCCGCGGCCTCTGCAGCTTCACGTGGTCCTCTGACCGTGCGTGTTGACGGGTGCCGTTGGAGGGCCAAGCAGCTTCTGGGGGCCCCTAACCCTTCGCTCCCTCGAAGGGCGCGTCGCGGGCCAGGCTCACGGGGGCTACTGTCGGTGTTCTGGATACCGGGGTATCACGGTCCACCTGCTCCTGGGCCTCTTCAACGGCCCAGCGTCGGCCTGGGAGCACTTCGAAGATTGGAACCCGATAAGGAAGACCCTCATGAGGAGGAGCCTCATGAGGAGAACGACAATAACGCTTTAAGGATAAGAAGACCTCCTGGCGAGGAACTCCTTGTGAGGGGAGGGACCGGATCTGCGCCAGCTCAGCACTGCTCTGCGCTGGTGGGAAGATAAGACAAGAAGGTAGCGTACCGCCCACGCTACCCCGACAAGGGGGCGACCAGCTCTGCCGCGCCTGTGTAAAGCTACGCGGTGGTTGTTGACTCCCCCTAAAAATAGGGTGGACGGTGCAGGGCGCCAGGGGGAGGCGTCATATTTCCCCACTCACTCTCGTGGACCGGCGCCACTTCTCTACGTAGACCAAGACCACCGAAGGCTGAAGACAACAGCTGTCCCACTCCTTGGCCGCATTGTGGCAACCCTTTCCCCAAGTTGATAAGGGAAAGGAGGACCTCGGTGTTATAAAAGAAGAGGAGGCTGCCCCTTAGAAGGGATCCCCAATTCACAAGTTCTAGCTAGGCTAAGTAGGTTCTTCTACCTCCAGGCGATTAGAGCTTGTAACCAAGACCTTATAACGCCTCGCGAGGTATCGTTGTGCAATACAAGAAGGCAGGAAGTATGGGTTTTACCTCACCACGAGGGTCCTAAAACTGGGTAAGGATCGGTGTCACTCTCTGTCATGCAGTGTGCTCTTCGACGTCTCGAGTCTTCCGTCACCGTGTTTCTTCGCACTCTGGATCTAGCATCTTCAACCCCCTACGTTCGAATCTTGGGTCCGTCATGTGATACCCCATTTCCTTGCGACACGAAAATCCTCCGAACAGATGGGGATACCCTATAGACCCTAAAATTCCCTGCAGGATACGGGTTTTTCTACCCTGACAACCAAATAAGACCCAAGATGAGCACGCATCTGGTTTCTAATCAACCGCCACGTGTATGGTCTGCACATTACAAGTTAGGATACCAAGCTGAATACATCAGCGACAGACAAGCTGAGGCAGAAGGGATAAAGGAACCAAGCGAGCTCGCGACCAGTTTGGAGTTTTCGGGAGCCCAGTTGCCTAATTTGCTCAGATATACAAAATAGACATCAGAAAGTGATTCAAGACAGCTTCAGTACGACATCACGCAAATCAATAATGGAGAATCCAATGCACAGAGAGTACTCTTACTGTCTTGCATCATATTTTGCCTGATAAAGCACTCCTTACAGACAAGCGCTAAACATAGAATCAGCACATATACAGAGTGCTCAACATAAATTCATTAGTACATAACACCATCATACGCACATAATTATTTATATCTAGATACTGTGCCTGCTAAAAGTACCAAGAGAGGTAGTTCTGACCGCACCATATGATACGTACTCTTGAATTGAGGATCCCCACCGCTTACCACCCTAGTCAATAATTTCCAGGTCTTGCATTGAAAACATACACCTTTTTAAATTATTATGGGCTGCAAACTTCTTGGTGTCAGCCTAGTATCCCTGCAAAAATCCAAATATAGCTAACATTAGATTTATGTACCATCTGAAATCTAACTACTACATGTTTGCCAGCAGTACCGAGACACAAGATCAACTGTCAAACATGACAGTCGGTTCGTTGGGGTTATGCAATAAAAAAACAGGCAAACAAGAAATAGAAACGGCATGGCTACACAGAAGAATAAGTTTTGTTCCTAACAACACAATCCAAGCAAGGATGTCGGATGATGTGTGGACGATGAAGAAAAAACAATAGGAAGGCTTTTCAGCAGGATGATCAAAGAAGACAGTCACAAGAGATGGCCAACGAGGCTAATTCTACAGTAGTTTATGGCTTTAAGCAAATGACATTTCCATCCAGGGAGAACCACAGATCACTGGGCCAAGTATACAGTTACATGATATCAAAATATTCACCATCTGAAACATAAGGATTCAAACAAAAACAGATGAAGATGTGACCTGATTGACCCAAAGTAACCCAACAAAAACACATTCCCAACCAAAAATATATGTTACAGCTTCGTATCATCCAAAGGTAAAAGACATTTGCTCAGATATACAAACTAGACAACCATCCAGTTTTCTGCTTTACAAGAGCAACCAAAATAGTGTGTTTCTTAGAATTTGCTTCGAAATATCACAACAAGTAGTAACACAAGACTGCGTAGTGAATCAAGAACTGCACACGTATAGGTCATGAACAGTCCTATAAAGAGCAAAAGATAGAACAAGGAGAAACTAGACTCTCAAGGACAAGTTGATGGCAGAAGGACCAAGCTATTACTGTTATACAGTGTACTGCACCTACACAACTAGTGGCCAAAAATAGAGCAAACAACCCAATATCAACATAGGGCAAATAACACCCTACAGATCACTACGGTGTGGATCTAGAAATCGTTGCAGAGAGGATTGCAAATGAAGGGGCAACATTTCAAAGAGATCCATAGAGAGCAGACAATGTTCACTAGCTTATCAAGCGTGCACAAACTTCAAATTTCAATTAGCCTCCAAAAACATGAGCCCAACCTGGCAGCATAGGCCCAGTGTTATACTACCGTATTCAACAGATAGCTAAGCAAAGGCAGCCATCTTACATAATATGTAAGAACGTATAAGTGGCATCATTTGATTAATAAGAGCTTCTACTTACCTCTTGGCCATTTTTCATGTATTTGGGGAAGACAGTTGCATGTAGGGCCTTGTCTGAAAAACTGTTTCTGCGTTCTTCCACGTACTCGTCCGTAATATAGCTGACATTTTCATTGACATATCGAGTACATGACTGCAGCTTTGAGCCACACAGCATGATCATCCACGGCGTACCATGAAATTCCGCCTCCCTTAACAGGCAGTAGAGGACATCCGGGTGATCCACACTGAGGACAGGGAACTCCGGGAGACGGGGAGCTATACAAAGATTCTTGTATTTAGGTTGCTTCCAAAGAGAATCCAGGTCGATGACAGAAAGCTTCTCCCAGTTGAAGTCAGCGCTCAAATTCCAAATGGTGATTTTGGAACCAGATTTGGCTCCCTCATAGCAAGCATCTCGATCCTCATCCATTTCATGGGAGACGGGAGAAACTGCCTCATGCCAGTCATTGTCAATGTGGACGAAGCATATCATGCCTTGGCTGACCGACACAGTTCGGTATCTGTCGGGGTAGCACTTTGAGACCCGTACCTCATCGGAGTAGTGTTTTCCTCCAGGGAAAGGCAGGAAGTGTAGCATCGGATACCTTCGGTTGGAGAAGTCGCACAGCAGGACGCCGCTGAAGTAGTCAACCCAGCACAGGAAGCGGCCATCAAAGGCGACGACATGGTGGTTTGACCAGTAGATGGGGAACTTGCTGGTGCTATTGCCCTGGCCCCTCGGACTCGGTGCAGTCTGCGTGGAGACTTGCCATGTTTTCTTCTTGGAGTAGTAGACGCAGAGTTTGGTCATCATGGGAACATTGCTGTCGTCGTCGTCATAGCGCCCTCCTCTTGTTGCAGCCGGTGAGACGATGAGGTCGGCCACGAGGTAGTGGTCGGCGCGCCGCAGGATGCCTATGGAGCTGTTATCCACCAAGAAGTCGGTCCTACCGGCCAAGCCACGGGCACTCGTAAGGTACGGAGGGAGCCGCAGCAACGAAGGGGAAGGACCGGCCTCGTAGACGAACAGATCTGACGGGGTGGCGTAGTTGGTCGGGATGTCGATGCAGAGGAGGGCGAGGTTCTTGTCGGTTGCCAGGACGGAGGGGTAGGCGGTGGGGAACGCCGACTTCCAGTGGAGATCGAGGTAAGAGGGTTTTGGAGGGTCCGCGAATTTGAAGGAGAAGTAACCTGAGTGGCCGCTGGACGTCTGGACTTGAACGGCGGTGCTCTTGTAGTTCTTTACAGCCTCACGAGCAGTGGAATCTGCGTCGTGGCAGATGGTGCGGCCGTCGCGATCCAGCATCACCCAATCAGGGAAGCTGCCGGTCCCCTCCGGGTCGGGCGCGCCGGTGCGAGAGCGGAGATAGGACATGGCGCTATTCGGGGGAGGGATCGGGAACGAAGCCGCCGCCGCCGCCGCCGCCGCCCTAAACCTATCTATATATATGGGTGGTGAAGTGACGACGATGATGATGATGGGAAGGACGGGAAAGAAGGCTTTTACCGGAACTTCTCTGGACCTGAACTAGCTCAGGCCCGGCTATGATGTTCAGATTAGCCCAAAATCGGAGTCTGCCAGGTGGGTCCCCAAGAAGGAAGAAGTAACACACCAGCAAGCCTTGGACGATTTCGAGCCAAGAGAGAAGAACAAGCCTCCGTCCCTGCTTCGGTTCCGCATCAGCCGCGGTCGACGAGATGTAGGTAACCGATTCGATTCCTGTTTCGGTTTTGTTCTCCTCTCTCCATCGATTCCATCCGTCGCGGTGTTCGGCGGCGGGTTGCTCATCTTCGTGGGTGTTTTCTCCGGGGCGGCTCTTCCATGTCAAGTACGCCATCGAGGTGAGATTCAGCGTCGCGTAAATCTGAACCAGGGGGCTCGGTATTTAGGAGGGTAGGACTGTACATCTCTGGATTCTGGAGGATCCGTGTTGCCAGTTTTAGCTGTGTGTATGGAGCGCTTATTATGAATTGATCCTCCCGCTATGGATTGCAGTTGGACTACACCGCCAACGGCTTGAAGACTAAGGATGGCGTTGTCCTGGCTGTTGAGAAACGTGTGACCTCAACGCTGCTGGTAATTGCATCTCTACTTAACTAATAATTCTTTGTGCCGGTTAGATAATTCTTCGATTATATGCTTGGCAACTGTGCAATTTGGATATTGAGCTGCAAACCTGCTCACTAAACATATTCACGATGAATTTCCTTTTGTATCGATGACCTATAGTACGGGTTCTTATGGTGTTAGGAGAAATGTGGCATTTGGCATGTCCACCTTCTTAGATAGGTTAATTAGTAGGATGCTGATGATGGCTCTTGAGACATGAATGCTACCTGTGATATTTCTTCATAGTCTTGTGACTTAATTTTCAAAATATTTTTGTGTTCTATGTCAACAAGATGTGGATATTGTCATTCAGGGTAATGCCAGCCCCTGGTATGTCCAACTTCATGTTGTTCAAAATCCGGGGCCCTGTGCGGAACTTAAAATAAGGCCCTAACTTGCTAAAAAAAACTATTCGACAACTATAATGCATATATATCATTGCAAGCAATAATACTAAATGTGAGAGTAAGAGATCAACTAACTAATTATCGGAAGACACCTTGTCTTACTTTCACATTTAACTTGTGCATAGCCCTTCCTTGAGATATAATTTGAGCATCTACCTTTTCTTTTCTCATGTGCTTTGGGAATCAGATTTGTGCTTCCCCATGATAAATTAAATCTTCATTCTGAAATCACTAGATACAGTAAATAAAATGACAATAACATGTGCCATCAAAATAACAACAAAATTGTCGCGATTAGATGGACCGGTGGTGCGATGGCCGACGAACTGACCTCTTCCAGTCGTCCTTGTTCGTTTCCTAATCCTGAGTCCCGTTGAATTGTTGTGGGAGTACTGAAGCTACTGCCGATTAGGAATTAGGACGTGTCGGCGCTGGCAATCAGGCGATTGTCGATCAACGACTGATATGACCAATTAGAAAGTGCCTGGGCGATAAAAATATCTGAATTCACCTCGTCCATGGAATTGGGCGTTGGCTATCTGGTGGCTCGCCGTCACGGGAGTAGGGACTAGGGAGAGGAGAACGATCGAGGCAGATTGATGGATCCATCACTTGGATCGAGGATTGAGGCGACCAGCGGGATCGAGACGAGTCCAGAAAGGACGTGCGCAGGAACTAGCGGCCCAAGATCGATGTTGGCCCCTTTATTTTTCATAATTTCTGTTCCTATAATAAATTTATAGCAGGCTTATTTAAAAATTATGGGCCCCTCAAAATTTGGGGCCCTGTGCGCATGGCACAGTCCGCACATGTGGTCGCCCGGGCCTGGTTCTAACATGGTGTGGGTTATCCAGATTTATGCAAATTATTCTGCCAAATATTGACATGAATCAATTGAAATTGATTTAGGGGTACTTATCAGAATGGACAAATAATATACTACTGGAGAAATGTAGAAGTACATAGCTGTTCGTTTTCTAAATTAAATAAACAGTCTGGTGTTTTATCTTCATAACTTAACATCAAGGCTCACTGGACACTTGGATAATTAAATGAATCGTCTTATATACTGTCCCCCTTTGTCAGGAAAGTGTTTTTCTTTCTTGTTTAGATAATTGGATGGCATGCAAAAGTATTTAACACTGCATTATCTATCACATATCTCAGTTGTGTTTATTGATACAAAGCTACATGATACCCATGCATAGTAATAAAAGCTAGCTGCCTGATGCTGACTGAACTTGATTTTGCCTTTTATATTGTAGCTGGCACAGTTCAACTTTTTCTTTCTATGTTCTAGGATGTTTTCATGTAAAAAAAATGTAACAGGTTGTACCATGCACAAACTGACTTCAAGTTATCTTTGCTATTATGGAACCAAGCAGTGTGGAGAAAAACATGGAAACTGATGACCATGTAGTCTGTGACATGAGTGGTCTTATTGCTGATGCTAGAACATTAGACTTTATCGCCTGATACCGTGCGGCAGTTTAGAATTGTCGGGATCCAGGATCTGAGATGTTATGTGATGTGTATTAGTCACACTAGCAACGAGTGATACTGGGCCCAGGCGGAACACCATCGGTAGGCAGGCCGGAACACCATCGGCTCTACACATCTCGAAGCGCCATCAAACTAATCATAACCAAGACTGCATAACTTTGAGCTCGAGGGCCTTAAACCCCTCTCGTACACTTTATAAACATACACGCATCATGCACGAGATGAGTAACCATAACCGGCAACACAACAGTGACTCTACGACTCAAAGTAATAGTTCAAACTCTTAGCAGAGTAAAGATCCAACTTATTACACGTAGAGGTCACGGACCCAACATTTCATCAAGCAATAGAAAGCAAATTATTGTATGCTACATAAAAAGATAGCAAATGGCCAAGTCAATATTGGCATAGAAACAACCTTCATTACCTGCGGCAGTCTATGGGAAAACAACAATAAAAAGGATGAGTACGAGGGTACTCCGCAAGCTTGACCACCTACACTATATGTTGAGGCATCAAGGCTTTTTTTAGCCTGCATCAAGGCTTTTTGGTGTAGCTCTTTGCAGAAATCAATTTTTCTTTATAAAACAACACAAGGCGACGTCTACTCAGAATTTGTAAAGGGGATAAGAGAGCGTCTTGCTAACTCTTTTGATCATGAAGCATCCACCAAAACTTTTACCATCAGAACCCACTCATCCCAGATCACCCCCTCGGTCCCGAGGAAGTAATCTAGAGTCTCACTCTTAAGTTGGCACTTTTACGTTCATGTTATCTATGATCTAGCATCTGTCTCCAAGTCGTCCTTAACCGTGGACACGGCTTTTTGAAAAAGATTTAACCCTACAGGGGTACACAACTTTACCCACACACGACGACCATCTCCTGGACCCTCGCGAAGTATCTTAGCGGAGTGATGATTGCCTACAACCTTTACCTCACGTCGACCTATTCCATGAGCCACGCCAAAAGGTTTTAGTCCGCCATCGCAAGACGGCCATTCTCTGACGCGGAATGAACCGTTTGTTGTGAGTCAGGGTTGGTTTACCAGATGATCCGCCTCAGCCAACCCCGACCACGTCCCTGTATGACGCACCTCCTCCTCCATCTCTTTTTTCAAAACATTTTCGATGTGTATGTCGAATGGAACGCCCGAACTAGGTAGCTCATGGATAGCTCTCAGTGAGTTAGTCAGTCGACAGGAGTCCCATACCTCCACGTGCGGTTATACGCTCATCTTGGATCAAGAGACAAGAACTCGGGTCCTAGCGCGGCAAGAACGAGTCAAATAACCACACCCCATGTGGCGGCTGATCCAAGCCTTTTTTATAAGCTACTCCACACTTACCACTTCAACCTGTCATGCTAGATACATATAAAGCTTCCAAGCCAAATACCGGAGTTGCAGTAATAAGAATTAAGCATAGCTAAGCATAAATATATAACAAGCTTCCGGTGACGCATAAGCAGAACCTAGTCATGCTAGGAGCTTTGGATCATGGATATATAGTTGACAAGAGCAAGGCATGCATGGGAATAGGATTACTCTATCTATCGGCAAAAGACAGTTGAGCGCATGCAAATATGGTGGAGGATCAAAACATTTTTCAATCATAGGATTCAGAAATGCATCAAAAGGGATTACGCTTGCCTTGTTCGTCGACGTAGGTGTACTAATCGGTGTTGATGTCAAACTCGGACGCAGTCTCGTGCTCTACCGAGAAGAAGCAAACACCGGAAAAGAATGCAACACAATCAATACAATGCATAGATGCGCAAACAAGGATGATGATATGACATTTTAATGCTTACAAAGCATTTCTAAGACAAGACACCCAAATTAAATGGAGTTGAAATGCTCAAGACATAGCATTCTAATAAACCCCACATTTAAAGTAAGTGTTCGAATTGTTGTCCTACTGAAACAGGGTTAGAAGTTAATTAAACATGCATGATTAATGTATAAATATGTAGATCTTATTTTTCTGAAGATTTCGATAGGTTATTCGTATTTTTCCAATAAACAGGGAATTAGTTATGATTTTTGCAAGTTTATTTATTTTCTGAAATATCTGAAAACGAGTTACAAAGAGAAAGAGGAGCAGTAATTATATACTCCTCTCAGTTCAAGGTTATGTGAGTGCACTGGTTCAGTACATACTCGACCAAAGCATGTACTTAACTTTTGACAGCAAACACTTACTGAAAGTAAACCACAAACGTGATTCCAGATGATTGTGACCATGAATAGATCATGTTACAGCAGAAAGTGTTTTCAGAGATGGTATTCAGATTTGAGCTTGTTTGAACATTACTCAAATAGGAGAGGTATCCACAGCCATTTAAAAGGACTTTTGTACCTAACAGGTTATCAAACTGCAAGGAGCGATGCTCTCATGTTGCCTGTAACTTAGACTGAAACTGAACCACATGCCTGAAGCCAAGATGACCAGAATTTTTAGAGATTCCTATTCAGTTCTAAACTTATTTGAATCTCACTCAAGTATATAGTACAGGCAGATATTACTTGCCCTGAACAACTGGTCACAGGGAAAGTGTGTAGATAAAGATAGATTTCTATAGAACTTGTATTAGCTGCCAAGACAAACTCTGAACCTGATACGTGTTTGCAAGACAAGGAGCATCCAAAACTGAACCAATAGTGGAAGTGGTATAGCAGCAGGTGAGCAGCGAAATTCTTTCTAAAGCATGGTGTGGTCACTACCAGCTATACCTGATCGAGTGGGTGCCTAGCTCAGGATCTGGATGGGTCGGCCTCCTAGTCTCTGCTTGTGCTCGCTGATCAATTCCGGTAGTCGGTCGCAGACTCCAGCGACTGCTCCGGCGACCGCTCCGGCGACTTCTCCGGCGGCTGCTGCGTTGACTGCTGCCTGGCCTTCTCCTTCCTGAACTTCTCTACTCCCTCACTGATTCCCCTTCAAGCTAGATCACAGCCATGGCGCCGGTTCTCAGTTTTCCGGCGGCGACGAAGCTGGGTGGATAAGGTGGTCTGGTACTACGATGGGTTCAGGAGTACTAATTGGTTTGCCTCACCTAAAGTCAGGTGCGGTTCTTAGATACTTTAGATGGGGTACTGTAGCTGATGGATAACAATCCATAGGCTGCTAGCTGTTTAGCTCTAGCTACAAACCATGTGTAGACTGAAACTAGTTATAGTTACACTTAGTTTCTTTGACTCGTTCAAAATTATTTGAAAGTATTTTTAGGACATTTGAAAAAAAATAGTTAATTCAGGATTTTTTCCTCTTTCATTTTCAAGTCATTTTTTACAAACATGGGATGTTACAACAATCTAGGTCTTCGGACTCGACTGGACGAGCCAAGGCTGCTATGTGGAGGCTCCTCGGCTGTGCTGAACTGAAGAAGAGGGGCTCGAGCCTAATGGTGAATCCTGTCTTTTTGGTCGCGTTAGTGTTAACTATACTTTGGTCTAGCCTAATGAATGCATCGTAGATCCGATATAGGCCTGATGAGGTCATGTTTTGTTTGTATGCCATCAGTTTTGTGATAATTGACGTGATGAATTGCTTGCTCAGATGGCATTCTGATGTATTGGTATGCAGAAAACAAAATGACATGCCTGTTTGATGTCTCCTCCGTTTTCTGCTGTTACTTTCTTTGGTTTTTATTTACTCTTACTCTTCCTAGTATTTGTGTTAACTAGAACGGTGGCCCTCGCAAATGCGAGGGAATCAACTTTATTATCTATAAAAGTACTAATTATTTATTAATTATTTTATACAAATAGGTTTTGCTCCTATTTACCCTCTTTGTGTAAAACGCTTTACAAATTCTCATGGGTCTCTTCTCTCCGACACTGATTAGTGACATAGATTGGAAGAGAAGTTTTATTTTGAAAAAGCTATTGTTATTACACTACCAATACTTCCTGCAAAAAGATTATATTGTCATATTAGTGCTAGTACGCAAACATATAGTGACCAAAATTTTAGATTAGCCTCATTCAAACTTTCTCCAAATTTTTGTCTGTTTTATCATCATTATTTTCTATTTTTCATGTATATAATATAATTCAAATCCACCCTTATTTTTCAAAAAGGGATGTTTTAGATACATCACATATTTTTTTTGTAAAATTAGTTTACATTGGCATATCAATGCAGGTAAGCAAATGTATAGCAACCAAGTTTTTTGATTAGTTTTATCATCAAACTTTGTACCGTGCTATTCATTGGTAGGCTTTATTTATCAGGTACGTTCTTTTTTTATTTGGCATATCGATCCCGTTCAAATACATATGCATAGTCATATGATATAGCAGGTATGGATCATTTATCTATTTTTATTAGAAGGCAAGCAATCTATAGCTAGTTCGGACACGCGGATCATCTTTTGTATATGGAGGAGGTATTTAAACCTTAGTTCGGCCAGAAAAAATGTTATAGTTAGAGTTTTATGTGGGTATGTATTTACCATAGAACACGTCAAATTTAGATTATTTTAATTTTTATGTTTTTTTTTGACTATATACACAATTATGTGACTATTACTCTGTGTTAAAACCTAGCCGTAAATTTTAAATCTAACTACAAAAGTAAATTTAAATGATGTGGGTTAAGGCGGTGGCTTTCTTAGACATCCCTCCGACAACTTGGGATCCTACTCTTTGAAGCCAATTTCATGCAAATTTTCAAACATGTGAGATTATTATAATTTTTTAAATCATATACTTAATTTTTATATATTTATTAATAAAAAATATAGATAGATATGTGAGCTTACTTTTGATGTCTCTCGTACAGATTTCCTGCCAAGCTTTTGAATTTTGTATACATGCCTGCCAATATTATATGCCAATGATTGATCAATATTGTAGTCAGTTAGCCTCCTATCTCTAATCTTTGAAACTTTTTTTATCAATGAGACATACGTGTGTGCACGTACGTGCTAGACTCAAACTCTCAGGAAACACAAACTCCAACTTTGAAGTCGGGACTCGGGAGTTGCTTTGTGCATACAATATTCAAAATCGGGCCATAACAGATCACATCAGATGTACTTTAAAAGACAACCCGTATTGTGCAATAAACCAAACCGGACCATAATGTATGTTTTTTTGTTATGTACACGATGTTGTTTTTTAAAGAGTCTTGATCATATCAAACGGTATTGCAGATTATTGGCCTCCTTTTTAGGTGCAACAAAGTCCTGTTAACGTGTTAGATGTTATGACTCCTTGGTTAAATCTTAGCCACAAATAGTAGATCTAATTGCCAAAATAATTCTGATAATGTGGATTAACGTGGTGTCTTTATTTAACAAACACCGTATTGTGCTTTTAGTATATAGTAGATGCCTGGATTGGCCACTGCTAAGTGCCAAGTGTCTTGGTTTTTATTATACTACCTGCAAGCCAATTGAATTTCAAAATTGGTGCTGAATGAAAGAACTATACAACTCATAATAGCCTCTCAAGTCAAGCATGTTCTGTTTTAGCAACATGGTCTGTGGAATTGTCAAAGCAAGTAATCAGTAGGTAGTCATTGAATAGTTCGATACCTTGGCTAGGTTTATTAAGCACCCCATGCTTTAATATTCAATACCCGGTTTACAATGTTAAGTTCATTGGTTAGATTTATTCAGCACTCAATGTTTTAATTATTCAGTACCACAGTTTAAATGTTCAAGTACCTTGGCTACATATTTGTTCAACATCCCATGATTTTGGGGGCAGCAGTTTGACCCACACAAAAGAAAGCTAACACCTAAATAGTGTCACAAGGAAAAAATCTGAGTGTTGAATGTGTGTGCTTTGGCTGTGCCTCATGCCGCTGCCATCCTTTCTATTAGATGTCAAATGTCCACTTGTATTCGGTCTGTGATTCATATTTTCTTTATATTTCTCTTACATGAGTGGAAAGTGGAAATCTGATCCCTTTTCCTGGTGGCATGATTAATATATCTTAATCAGCATGTCTATTTTGTGTTAAGTCTGAGGCACGGTGCTCTTGCTACCGAGCTTGTATTCATATAGGTACCAGGCTGCTGTAGTATGATACTTGATAAGTTTTTAGAGGCACTGAAGTTAGTAAAACGTGGTGCTTAATTGGTATTATGAAGGGTGCTTAAGATTGTATAGTGTGGTACTGAATAAGGATGCTAGTCAATTTAGTATATGTTGCTATGCTGGTTCTTATTATGTACTGGCTGGTTCGTTTACAGCTATCTATGAATTACATCTTACTCAAGTTTGTGTTAAAATGTAGAGAATGAGTCCTGGTCCCCTACTCCGTTCAGTTTGTTGCAAGTTCTCTGAACATTATTTATCAGTACTAGTGTATATGCATCCCATGATGTTCACTTCAATGTTTTTGTCTCCCTTGGTGTCTTGATGCTTGAATATCCCTCTCTCGATGTTTCAGTATAAGGTTGACTTCATATTCTTCAGGGTACTAGATAACTTGCCCAAGAATGGTCCGTCTGCTTCATGCTTGAAGTATTGGATGCATGACATACATTTGGTTGGTGCTAAATCTGTGTCTTCACATGACGAAAATAATTTTAACTTTTTAGCATCTTTACATGTGTATCAATCTGCAAACACTTGGTACCGAATTCATGTTTTCAAGGTGTCGAATCTTTGAACACTTGGTACCGTATTCATGTTTTCAAGGTACTGAATCTTTGAACACAACGAATTCATGTTTTCAAGGTACTGAATCTGTGAACACTTGGTACCGAATTCATCAGTTCATATTATCTGTTGTTTGTCTCCTGTGGGAGCTGGCTTGGTTGTGCTCCTCTCTCTGTCCTAGCAGTACTAGATCATGCAGAATTGGGCTGGCTCCGGCAGCATGACAAGCTTCTGTGCGGCGCCCAAGGTGCACGCCCATGCTGGCGTGGACGTAGTTGGAGCCTTGGCGATGCCGGAAGGAGTGCTCGGCCTTGGGGTACATTTTGTCTTCAATAGTTATTCTCAGGGAAGAACTCATGGCGTTGTGCTTTGCTAACTTGTTCATCTGTCTGTTTCTTGGTCATAACGAATTCAGTCAGTTAATGGAGCTATGAGAGTTAACTAACATGTTCAAATGTGAATATGCTCACAGAATTGCTGCTTGCGATGGTCTTGGTTGGTTAGTTCCTTCTCTATCATTGGCTGATGCGAGAGGTACTGCAACTACTCCCTGTTCTCTCTCTCTCTAATTTTGTCAGTAGTCTTGGTACTGAAGTTATCAACACCTGGTGCTGAATTGGTTTTAAGAAGAGTACTTAACATTGTATCATGTGGTAATGAATTTAAAATAGTCAATTTACGGAGATAATGAGATAAACAAGTTGCTAGGCTGGTTCTTATTCAGTACCAAGCTTGAGATAATTATGTACGAGGTACTTAACCACTTCTGGTCTGAAGCCCAAGTTTTTCCAGGTATCGAGTTATTAATCTCCTAGTACCGAGTTACCAAATCTTTGAACATTTCGTACCGAATTCATATATTCTAGGTATCGAATCTTTGAAGACTTGGTACTTAAGTTTGTGAGACTCACAAATGGGTACTTAAGAATTTCAACCTCCAGTACGGGATTTTTCATGGTTGAATGTTCATTAAGGATTTTTCATCTTTCGTATAAGCCTAATCCATCTAGTACGGGATAGGGTCGTAAGCTCGAGTCTTTCCCAGGTACCGAATCATTGATGTTGAAGTACTGATTGCCAACCTCTTAGGTACTTAATAGTAATACTCTAGATACTGAATTTGTTTTCTTCTTTCTCTTGTGCTGGTAAACTGATAAATGGTGCTTCTGCCCAAGATGTGTTCATGTTAATGACTGTGATAGGGCTTCTGCCCAAGATGTGTTCATGTTAACGACGGCGTCCTAGATTCTTCAGGGTACAAGAGGAGGCAAGACTGAAAATCGACAGCTTGAAAGTTCAGTTTTGTTGCTGAAAATCGACCTCTCTCCCCTGGACGTCCCCTCTGTGGAAGGCCCCAATCCCCCTTAAAACCAAGATCTTTGTGTGGCAGCTCCTACGGGACCGCCTCCCTTCAGGGGTTGAGGTTCTTAAGCGTCATGGGCCTGGCAATGGCCTTTGCCCTCTGTGTGAGGTCCCCGAGACAACGCACCATATTATGTTTGCTTGTTCCGCTGCCCGCTTTCTTTGGAGCTTTGTTGCTGAGGCTCTAGGTCCTGAGTGGCAGGCCTTAGACCTTGGGGAGTTCCTGGAAGTGCATGCGAACCGTTCCGATAAGAGGAGGCGCCTCTTCTGGCTAGTATTTGCTTCAATGGCCTGGACTTTATGGACTACTCGTAATAAGATGGTTATTGAGCGTATCTTCCTGTTGGGAAAACTGGACACACCGGTTAACCCCTTAATTTAGAGATTAGCACAATATTAGCGTTGACTGAAAATACGCAGCGGAATCAAAGTAAACTTCAGCCACTTGTGCTCTAACTCAAGGATCTTTGCTCGTGCCGGAAGGAAACATATGCATCAACATATATGGAGGAAATAGGAGCAGCCCCTTGGCTCTCTCCTGACCCAAGACAGTCTCTCCCCTTAGGAGAGAAGCTCTCTCCTCACCTAAGACAATCTCTGTCCTAGGGAGAGAGGTCTCACAACAGCTGCAGCAGTAGTAAATCAACACACAGAGGACACCAATCATTTTACGTGGAAAACCTCTCAACTTGAGAGGAAAAACCACGGGCCGAAGCCACCCAAATCTTCTTCCACTATTGTCAAATGGGGATACAACAAGTTCTTCTCTAGAGAGCACTAGAGGATCTCAAGCACCAAGATACACACGAATCTGTGGCTGCTTCTACAAGATTTGGGGCACAAGAGCTAGAGAGTGGAGCAATCTCACCAAGCTTGGTGGAACAACAGCTTGAAGGAGACAAGGTAGCAAATCTGATGTCTTCACAACCTTGTGGGCAAAGCCCGGCGCTTGATTCAGCTTCTTCCTTCAACTTCTCCTCTTCCCTTCTCTCTTGGTTTTCTTCTCCAATGGAGGCTATCCTGATTTTCGTCCTTACCACTGTGGTGGCTAGAAAGGAGGCTTATCATCCCCTTTCCCCTCATGTGCAATGTCCAAAATGACCCTTTGTCATAACCCTAAAGGTTGGTGGGCTCTTGCACCTGATTTGGGCCGCCTGAAAGGCTTCATAAGGCCATCTCCTCACAGCCCACATGAGGAGGATACCCAACATTCTCCCCCATCTGACTCATGTGGGGGGCATCGCCATGCCCGCTGCCTTACAACACACAAGCAGCTTCTCCTTTGGCAATATCTTGGTCATCATATCCGACCCATTCTTGTCGATATGGATCTTCTCAAGTTTCACCAACTTGGAACTCACCACTTGTCGAATCCAATGATACCTCACCTCAATGTGCTTGGTTCGAGCGTGGAAACTTGGATTCTTGGCAAGATAGATAGCACTCTGGCTATCACAATATAGAGTATACTTCTCTTGCTTCATGTTGAGCTCTTGCAAGAAGTTCTTCATCCAGAGTACTTCCTTGCATGCATCAACCGCTGCTATGTACTCAGCATCTGTGGTTGACAATGAAACACATTTCTGCAACCTTGATTGCCATGACACTGCTCCGGATCCCCTGCATAAGTCATCATGTATCCGGAGGTAGACTTCCTAGAATCTGCACAACCAGCATAATATGCATCTGTGTAACCTTGCAACATAGGATCACCGCTTCCAAAGCGTAAGCATGATCTAGAAGTACCTTTGAGATACCTGAGAATCCACTTCACTGCATTCCAGTGAGCTTCTCCTGGATTTGTCATGAACCGGCTAACAACTCCAACTGCATAGGCAATATCAGGCCTAGTGCACACCATGGCATACATCAAACTGCCCACGGCAGATTGGTATGGTACTTTTCTCATTGCTTCTTTCTCCACCTTGCTGCTAGGACATTATTCTTTACTTAGTTTGTGATGGCCTGCAAGTGGAGAGGCAACAGACTTTGCGCCTTGCATGTTGAACCTTTCAAGTACCTTCTCAATGTATCTTTCCTGTGAAAGCCAAAGCAACTTCTTTGATCTATCATGGGAGATCTTCATGCCAAGTGTTTGTTTAGCTGGTCCTAAATCCTTCATGGCAAATGATTTACTCAATGCCTTCTTGAGGATAGCAATCCTCTTTGTGCCATTTCCAACAATCAGCATGTCATCAACATATAGCAAGAGAATAATGAAGTCACCCTCGGCGTACCTCTTCGTAAACACACAATGATCAGGTTGTGCTTTACGGTAACCAAGCTTGGTCATGAATGACTCAAACTTCTTGTACCACTGCCGAGGAGCTTGCTTCAAGCCATACAAGCTCTTCTTCAATCTGCACACTTGGTGCTCCTTGCCTTCAACAATGAATCCTTCTGGCTGCTCCATGTATATCTCCTCCTCTAGGTCACCGTGTAGAAACGCTGTCTTCACATCAAGTTGTTCAATTTCCAAGTCCATGGTGGCAGCAATGCCAAGCACAACTCGGATTGAAGACATCTTGACCACCGGAGAGAATATCTCATTGAAGTCTACGCCCTTTTTCTGACTGAAACCTTTCACAACCAATCTGGCCTTGTACCTTGGATGTGAGCTATGTTCTTCAGTCTTCACTCTGTACACCCACTTGTTCTTGAGTGCTTTCTTGCCCTTTGGCAAAGACACCAAATCAAAGGTGTTATTCTCATACAGGGATTTGATCTCATCCTGCAAGGCTTCTGACCATTCATTCTTGTGCTCATCAGACACTGCTTCCTCATAGCATGAGGGCTCACCTGCATCAGTCATCAACACATATTGATGTGGAGGATATTTGGTGGAAGGAGCTGGATCTCTCCCACTTCTTCTCGGCTGTTGCACTGGTGGTGTAGGTGGATCATCTTCACCTTCTTCATCATCATCACTTGATGGCTGGTCATGTCCCTGACTTGTACTGCCTTGTTCAGTTGCATCATCACTATCTTCAGCATCTTCATCATCTCCCCCATGATCATCATGCACGAGAGGAGGATTAACTGGATCCAAGTCAACCTGAGGTGTGGTGGTCTTCGGCTTCTCCGGTTTCCCAATATCTTGTATTGTTTCATCTTCAATGAAAACCACATCTCAGCTTCTCACGGTCTTCTTCTTGATTGGATCCCACAATCTGTATCCAAATTCATCACTTGGACTGCTGAGATAGATGCACTGCTTTGTCTTGCTATCAAGCTTGGATCTCTCATCCCTCGGGATGTGCACAAATGCCTTGCAACCAAAGACCTTCAACTGCTTGTATGACACATCTTTACCTGACCAAACTCTCTGAGGAATATCACCTGCAAGAGGAACTGAAGGGGACAGGTTTAGTACACACATAGCATGATTCAATGCTTCAGCCCAAAAAGAATTAGGTAACTTTGCATGAGAGAGCATATCTGTGACCCTCTCAGTGAGTGTCCTATTCATTCTCTCAGCAAGGCCATTGAGCTGGGGTGTCTTTGGTGGAGACTTCTCAAGTCTGATACCAAACTTTCTGCAATACCTCTCAAAGGGACCTCGGTATTCACCACCATTGTCTGATCTTACGCACTTCAATTTCCTGCCAGTTTCTCTTTCAACCTTGGCATGGAATTCTTTGAAGACGTCGAGCACCTGCCACTTGTTTCTCAACACATAGAGAAATATCTTTCTTGAGTGGTCATCAATGAATGTCACAAAGTATAATGCTCCACCGAGAGATTTTTCGGTCATGGAGCAAACATCAGTATGCACTATGTCAAGAACATTCTCCGCACGATGCGGCGGGCGTGTATGAAATGCAACCCTATGTTGTTTGCCAGCAAAACAATGTTCACAGGGTTTCAAGGTTATACCTTTCAACTCAGGGAGGAACTCCATTCGAGCAAGAGCTTGCATGCCCTTCTCACTCATATGCCCAAGCCTCTTGTGCCATAATTCTGCCGTAGTGTCATTCTCGGTGACGGTCAGCACATCATTGCATAGCTTGGTTTTAGTCACATAGAGACAGCCTTGCTTGCTTCCTCGAGCCACAATCAAAGAGCCTTTGGTGAGCTTCCATTTTGCATCACCAAAATAACTTCCATGGTGAATGTCATCAAGCTTGCCAACTGATAACAAATTCAGCCGTATATCGGGTACATGCCTCACATCATCGAGCACCAACCTGCAGCCTGTGTTTGTCTCAATGCATATAGTGCCCTTGCCAACAATAGCTGACGAACCACTATTTCCCATCCTCACCTGGCCGGTAACACCGCTGGTATAGGAAGTGAAATACTCCTTGTGTGATGTAATGTGGAAGGATGCACCTGAATCCACAACCCAACTCATGGCATCATCACGAACATCACTATAGCATTCTTCATCTTCAATGATGAGGTAATCTTCACCTTGTTCACATTCTGCAGTCATGGCGGCACCATTCTCGCCTTTTTGCTTGTTCTTGTTAGCAACTTTACCCTCTGCAAGATCTCTCTTGTATATCCTGCAATCGACCTTCTTGTGATTTGGCTTGCCACAATAAAAGCAAGTGATTTCTTGTCTCTTTCTTGACTTTGATCTCCCCCTGGATTTCTGGTCTTTACTTTGCTGAAATCTTGCTTGGCCACGTCCACGGTATTCTTTCTTGCCGTGGGATTCAGCCACATAAGCATCAGATGAGGAGGCATCGCCTTTTTCCTTCTTTCTGGCTTCTTCATTCAGCATGCTATTCTTCACCATCTCCAACGTCAGCTTCCCATCCGGAGCTGAATTGCTAACTGACACAACAAGCGTATTCCAACTATCAGGCATGGAACTCAGCAGCAACAATGCTTGTACCTCATCCTCGAAGTTGATCTTCATGGCTGAAAGTTGATTTATATGACATTGGAAGACATTCAAGTGTTCAATCACACTGCTACCATCCCGGTACTCAAGCTTTGCTAGCCTTTTGATCACCGAGGCCTTGTTCATAGCTGTCTTCCTCTCATACATTGACTCCAACTTCTGCCACATCTCATATGCATTTGTGTCATTTGCAACATGGTGGAAAATGTTGTGGTTGATATACAATCGAATCATACCTACTGCCTTTCGGTTCAGCACTCTCCATTCTTCTTCCAGGACACCGGTCGGTATCTTCTCTTTCACAATTGGCTCATACAAATCCTTACAATAAAGGATGTCTTCCATCATGGGCTTCCATAATGAGTAATTGGAAGAATCAAGTTTTATCATGCCACTCGTAGTGACGCCTTCTTCCAAAGCCATTGCGAACAGCAAGCAACCTCTGAGCAACTCTGAGCAGACTTTGAGCAACCTGTGCTCTGATACCACTCTGTTGGGAAAACTGGACACACCGGTTAACCCCTTAATTTAGAGATTAGCACAATATTAGCGTTGACTGAAAATACGCAGCGGAATCAAAGTAAACTTCAGCCACTTGTGCTCTAACTCAAGGATCTTTGCTCGTGACGGAAGGAAACATATGCATCAACATATATGGAGGAAATAGGAGCAGCCCCTTGGCTCTCTCCTGACCCAAGACAGTCTCTCCCCTTAGGAGAGAAGCTCTCTCCTCACCTAAGACAATCTCTGTCCTAGGGAGAGAGGTCTCACAACAGCTGCAGCAGTAGTAAATCAACACACAGAGGACACCAATCCTTTTACGTGGAAAACCTCTCAACTTGAGAGGAAAAACCACGGGCCGAAGCCACCCAAATCTTCTTCCACTATTGTCAAATGGGGATACAACAAGTTCTTCTCTAGAGAGCACTAGAGGATCTCAAGCACCAAGATACACACGAATCTGTGGCTACTTCTACAAGATTTGGGGCACAAGAGCTAGAGAGTGGAGCAATCTCACCAAGCTTGGTGGAACAACAGCTTGAAGGAGACAAGGTAGCAGATCTGATGTCTTCACAACCTTGTGGGCAAAGCCCGGCGCTTGATTCAGCTTCTTCCTTCAACTTCTCCTCTTCCCTTCTCTCTTGGTTTTCTTCTCCAATGGAGGCTATCCTGATTTTTGTCCTTACCACTGTGGTGGCTGAAAAGGAGGCTTATCATCCCCTTTTCCCTCATGTGCAATGTCCAAAATGACCCTTTGTCATAACCCTAAAGGTTGGTGGGCTCTTGCACCTGATTTGGGCCGCCTGAAAGGCTTCATAAGGCCATCTCCTCACAGCCCACATGAGGAGGATACCCAACACTTCCTACGACGGGCCTCTGACTCTATCTTCAAATTTTTGGCTTTTCTGCAGCAGTGGTACCCGCTCTGTAGGCAGCGGGACAAGGAGCGGCTGGACAACATGCTGGAGGATCTTCTTATGGCGGCTCGTCATACATCTTTACAGTCCGGCCGCTGATGTGCTCTGGCGCTCCTCGCTAGAGCTGTATCGCTTTTCTTCTATTTTGGGCATGTTTGTGTTGTTGCCCCAGCAGACGTTCTTTCGGTCTTAAACTCGTTGTATGGATGTTGTTGCTTTATTTATAAAGCGGGGCGAAAGCCTGTTTCGAGAGAGTGTTGTACTTGGGTATACTGTTTTCACTTGGCGAATTGCTGGCCCTTCGGGAGAACGACGAGGCTTCAGTCTAGATGCAGTCCCACTAGAATCCTTGCCCTCCTGTTGTAATACAGATTAGACACCAGAATAGATGTCGGTCTCAGTGCCTTCCAGCATCGACCATGAAGAAGTGTCGTGCTTGACAGAGCTGTCTGATGGAACAGTGTCCCGAGGGACCATGGTTGCAGAGAGCTGTCCGATGGAAGTGTCCCAATGGACCATGGTTGCAGAGAGCTCCATGGAGTCCTTGTCGGTGAGTTCATGACCACTATACTAAAAAGCTCCCTCGATAGATTGTCTGCATCTCTGGAGAAGATCTGATTCTTGCGTTTTGCTTCTGCTTTAAGATGCGGCGTGGTGATTCAGGCTACGAAGCTGACGACGAGGTAAGTGTTGGGAACTCCGTCGGAGGCTGCCATGACCAGGCAGCGTGTGGCGGCGGATAGGACATCCAAGGTGTTCTGCTAGTTGATCATGATGAGGTGAGTTGTGTTTGTCACCATGGTTCACTCTGGAAATCAAATTATCGAGTGCTGAACCTTCTGAACTCTGACTACTGCAGCATTATGCTGTCAATGGCAACGAGGCGGAGCATGTAGATTACAGGCGGGTGCGGCGTCCAGATCGCAGCCGTGGAGGGACTAGATGATGGCGACTCTCCTTCGGATGCTGGCTACCAAGGCGTCGAGGAAGGCGTCGAGGAAGGCGACGACGAGGTGCTGAGCCGACAGGCGTCAGTTAGTATTCAGCCATCTGTTAGCTGGCAATTTGCAAGGTCGTTGTTACTTTAGTTGGGACTAGCTTGGTGGCTCTCGCAAATGCGATGGCATCACCTTTAGTTATCACCTTTAGTTGTTTTTTCAAAAAGAACGACATCTTAGTGTATCAAAACTTATAAAATATCTTAATAAATCCATGAACTTCACATTGTGAGATAGGAAGTAATATATTATATGACCACTATTTGTATATATACGTATATAGATATTACATGCATTATGTGTGATGTTTGATCCATGTGCAAGGCTAATATTTATATTGTTAAAAATTCAAGTTTACTTGAGAAATGACCATATGATGTTTAGATCATTCTGATGGATTAGAAGATATGTTTTCTAAATTTGTTAAAAAGGATTTTATCCTAATTATTATATAGATCGACTAAAAAGTAAGAGAATACATTGTGTACGTCTCATTTTCTATTTTGCATTAAGAATGCCATTAGTGTGTTTCCGAATAACATTATGATGAGTTACTGGCCATGGTATACTACATATACCTATAAAGATCTATCGTTGTCATCTACGATGAAAATATCTCCATTGCATTACGTTTCATGCTAATTTGCGGCATGTTTCTTGTTTTCAATCATACTAAGATTTTGATATAGTATTACAGCGGATGTGAAAATTTGTAGATAATGATAGGTTAATGTGGTGGCTTTTAGTTATTTTCTTTATGAATAATGCCATGGGTATGTGGCTGTATGGACCATACTCTTAATTTTAGAGAAATAGAGAATTGGACGGTCTTGATTTTGATTTTGTTGACATGTGAATTTGCAAAGATTATTTCTTTACATAAATATAGAACTTCAAAAAATGTTAACTCATACAAAATATGCTGGAGGGAGTGATCTATCATTTCCAGCTCCACCTGTACAACCAATAGGCTTGAGAACTAGACCGATCAGAGTCATCCTTGCGGTTGAGTTTGTTCCATATAAAATAAGATTGCAATGCTCCATCTTTCTCTACCAATGGTTCTCGCAGCTCGTATTATTTCTTTTATTTTCTTTCTTACACTTTGGTAATGGAGCGCCAGTTTGATAGAATGCTTTCCAACATGTGTGTCGCATGCCAAAGTGTGTGATCTTACGGTCCTATTCATAGAGGTAGACGATTCACACAGATTTTTAAAACCTGTAATATTAGTTTATATATTGTAGATTTGATTTTCTGAAGTTTTAGCACTTTTGGTATGAGAAATGAAAAAGAACGGTATCGACATGTTGAATACGAGGAAAGTTAATCAATCTTTGAAATTTATCAGGGATATTTAATGTTGAGATCCTTTTTAAATAGCTGGGACATTGTTTAAAAAATAATTCACTTTATTGTTTTTAACGCTATAATTCACTTTCTTGTTAATAATTATATTTTTTAAATTAAATAAGTTTATATTTTATAACATATTCCATGTGTAATTCTCTAGGACATGTATATATGTGTGTGTTAATATTGACACGGACATGCCAATGGAAAAATATTTTGTATAGAACAGACTTTTTCAAGTGACTATTCCATGTGTAATTATCTAGGACATGTATATATATGTGTGTGTTAATATTGATACGTACATGCCAATGGAAAAATATTTTGTATAGATCAGACTTTTTCAAGTGACTATGTAATTGATTTGGATGGATACTTATAGGTACCTGCTACCAATGGACTCTATTCTATATATGCATGTACCGGTCAAGTTTTTTTTTTTTTTGAAAGGTGTACCGGTCAAGTTGTTTCTTTTTGCAATTACCGAACTGCCTTTGGACTCTATTCTATGTATGCACGTACCGGTCAAGTTATTTCTTTTTCAATTACCGATATACCTTTGTATTTTTTTTGAGATGGATCTGTCTTTTTAAGGTACATGCTTCTAGTAAAAAAAAGTATGTGCCTTCAATGGGAAGTCTGATTTAACGTGACAAACCCAAACCATGTGGCATGTCAATAGTTTAGCGTATAGTATTACGTAACTGTTAGATCTATTAAATCTTAACCGTTAGTAATAAAATCAACGGTATATATATTTTAGCCTATATGGATTAACGTGATGCCCCTATTTTATACTCCCGTATTGTATTTTTAGTATATAATAGATGAGAGACAAGATCTTAAGTAGCATCAGCCAGAAGGTTTTTTTGGTGTTCTGTTTTAGACGATGGAACCTAGCTGGTTGTTCCGTACCGCGATCTGCTGACTTGGGGTGCTCTTTTGTAAGTTGTTGAACGACTAAGGTCTAAGGCAAAATCAAAATTGCTAGTTTGAAATGTTCAGCAAGCTTGAAATGTTCAGTTTTGCTGCTGCACTTGCTAGACATTATCCCTTTCAAGTAAGCATAATGGCAAACCTGAGCGCGCATTGCTTAGTTGTACTAAAACGAGAATTCAGAGTAGTGCGAGTTTTTTATTTATTTTACACTGGTAAATATTAGTAGGGCACCAAAAACGTGCTGCACCACGCGCAAGTCATTCTTCTATAAGCTATTTCCCTCTAGAGAATCCTCACCACGCCCGAGGTCGAGCCGAAGCAGGAGGAGCACTTTTGGCGCAAGGTGTCGGATCTGGAAAAGAAGACCCCGCCGGCACCGCCCTCCGGCGAGCCATCACCTCGTTGTAGTCGCGACTGTTTCCCACCAGGTGTGGCGGCCGCGCTTGATGAACTGCGAGTGTTATACCGGCCCCTGGTACACATCGACACTGTATTGTTCTGGGGAGAGGGGGAGAAGAGGGGGACACTTTTCGGCCTCGGGAGGAAAAGAGAGGAATGCGCATTGTTCGCGACTCGTTCAGGCTGACAAATTTTTCGCATAAATTTATGCAGCTAATAGATCGCAACGAACATCTGGGTCCTTTTGCATCGGGCCGGAGGGCTAGGTTTCAGCTCTCCTCGTGTCCACACAGATCAAATCGGGCTGACTCAATATATTTTCATCGAGCCGCTGAAGAGCTGCCCTAAAGCAAGAGACACTTGTATTTTGCTTTCCTTTTCAAGACGTGCGCCAGAACCTACCGGCGGGCCGCTAGACGCGTCCATGTGGGAAATTTCTCGTCGGGCTGCTGGCTGCTTCTTCAGATGGCATGGTTTGATGCGAATCAGACCCATTGTCAAAACTCACGGCATTTCACTTTCCAATCAAGACTATGTACTGCCATATATATTACCGTAAGACGCATATATATATGTAAGCAGCCTATTGGTTCCAATCCAAGCAACAAGGACAAATCTCGGCGGCGCGGCAGATCGATTCTCAAGAAGAGCTAGACGATGGCCATGGGCGCCCCGGAAGCGCCAAGGCTAGACCAAGACCCCCTTCTCCTCTGTTTCTTAGCCATCGTCGTGGTGCCGGCCCTCATCATGGCAGGCTACTATGTCGCCCTCGCCCGTCCGCCCTACTACGAGGAGCCCCACTACTCCGTCGTCATCGACTCCGCCTCCGGCGTCGGCCCGGTTTGTAGCGGCGGCCGGCGCGTGGCGGACCCGGAGTTCAACCTCACCTTCCGCCTCGACTCGCGCGGGCTCTCGCTCCCCGGGTGCGCCGACCGCGGCATGCACCTGGAGGTGTCCTACCGCGGCGCCTTGCTCGCCTCTGCCATCGCCACCACGGAGTCCGTCTGTGTCGATGGGGGGAAGGCGGTGGATTGGCCCGTTGTGGCGAGGGCAGCCGGCGTGGTGGTCCCAGATTCCGTGGCCTGTTGCCTCATAGCAGATGTACACAATGGAGCGGAGGTGTTCGACGTCGCGCTGCTTGGCTCGGCAAAAGAACGGACTGTGCGGCAGTGGACAGGCATTAGTCCTAGTCGTCGTCCAGCTTCAGCGTAGAAATTTATAGCTTACTTGGTTTGTAATAGCAATCTGCAGGCTTGTGACGTACTCCCTCCGATCGAAAAAAGTGTCAAACCCGACATTTATTTCGGATCAGAGGGAGTACTTTTATGTTTTTCTCGTTACTAGCAGGGATGTCAATTTTCAGAGGTTAATTATCGTTTAAGTACTGAGTTATATGCTTGAGTTTGTGCACGAAATTCTCTTCTAACGAAACAAAAAACATCTCTTGAAAACCTTTCTTAAAAACCCATGCTTTTCGTAATTAAATTCCTAATCTACTATAGTTCATCTCTGCTGATCTAGTGTTTGTCCATAACATCTACACTTTCAGGTACTCCCTGTGTTCCATTAAACATGTCACCAATATGGATGTATCTAGACACCAAAATATGTCTAGATATATCTATTTTAGCGACATGTTTTATGGAACGGAGGGAGTACAAAACATTCCATGTACAACTTATGTAAATAGAAAAAAGGAAAATGATGATTAAATATGATTTTTGAAATTCGAAAAAATATGATTAAAAATGCTTAATTGTTTGTATGGTTCCTATGCCTCCTTTTCTCGATCTTGGCTGGAAAGGCAACTGGTCTATTTTTGATGAGGTGTCATCTACACAATTGTTGCTATCGCTGATGTCAGTCTTTGATTGTTGCGGTGAGGTTTTTGTTTTCTTTCTTCTTATATTTTTTTTGGTTGTGTGCATTTTTATGTCTGAATTTATTGTAGTTATTATGTTGTTATAGAGACTGGGTGCAATTGATATTATTTTAATATTTGTAGATTTCCTTTGTTAAAAAACATAATACGCGAGGGGGCTTGTTGCTCCATCTGTACTTACGGATGATCGTAGGTTTGGATCCAGATGCGACATCATTCTTTCGATAAGGGGAATATTAATATTAAGCTGATACCAATTACACTCAGCCTCTGCAACAACAGAATGCCAAGAACTAGTCTAAACATTAAGGATGCACACAGCTAAAAAAAGAAATAGAAATAGAAATAAAACCTCGCCGAAGCGATCTCTAACCGGTGAAAAGTGGTAGTTGTCCACTAACGGCTATTCCTAGCTCGGCTCCGTTAACGCAAATCCGGGAGGAGTCGGTAGTTGGGCACTGGATCCCTTCGAACCTAGAGAACGTGTGACACTGGGTCGGGGTTTGGTGAACCAACAGGTCGCTCCTTTAGTTGAAGTATTGGGTCCCCAGTATAAACAAGCCACCACCGATGGCGACACCTAAACTCCAAGTTTCTCCAAAGCGAGATGCGACATCATGATTTCTTTTTGCATCAAGGCCGACACGCCATCAGAGCATGGCAAGGAGACGGGGGAATACAATATCAAGCCTGATGCGTCGTCGGAGTGCCAAGGAGGAAAAGGAATTGCAAAAGATGAGGGATGATGGTGTGCGGAATTTCAGATCGGTAAATTTGCCCCGTTCTACTCTTATCCTATGTGATAGCTAGGTTCGGGAGGTAGGGGTGGACACGGTTGTCCTTTTATTTGAGACGTGATATGAGGTTTGGTGTTGTTGAGCAGTGTACATGTCCACAGATCAGCTAGATGATGACCAAGATCATGGACTTGTCAATGTGTCATAGCGGAGAACTGACAGGAATTACAGACGATTGCATGAATGCATGCCCAGAGAAACCCTCAAGATATATATTGGTGCAAATTACAATTCACTAATTTAACTGAACCGCACTGGCAGGAACTGAAACGCTAAGGATGACTTAACGTATAATTATTAAAAGTGCTTCTTGCAATGGTAGTGCGACCTGTCACATACATTTTCCGGGAGTATTTTGGTGCACTGTCTTCTTAGACAGTAGGAAAATAAGTACCCGGATCAGCCCACGCGTGTCCTGCACCGGCAGAGCTCCCGCTCCCACTGCTGCTGCCGCCATTGTGCGGCAAGGCCTCAAGGTCCCATCCGGCCTTGACCACCTCCATGACCCATGACTGCTGCGGGTGCGGAGCCTCCGCGTTGGCGGCGGTAGCAGCAGCGTAAGGCAGCGGATCGTCATTCACGCCGGCCTGCCGCCCACCGCCGCGGTACGCGATGCCGTCCTTGATCTTCCTGATAAGGTTCTCCGTGGTCCAGCCGATGCCGACGAGCTGCTCGACGGTGAGGCCCGCGAGGTCCCCGTGGCGGCCGGCCATGGCGTCGTGGAGGAGGAGCATGGTCTCCCGCTGGCGGTTCTCGCGCTCCGCCTTGCGCAGCTGCTCCTGCACCTTGCCGATGCGGTCCCGGACGTAGTCCTCGCCGTCCATCTTCTTCTTGCACTGCTCGACCTCGGGCATGGACTTGTAGCGGTCGATGACGCCCATCGCCTCCGGGAGCGACGGCCACGCCAGCACCGACCCGTCCTCCAGCACGATGATCAGGCACGCGTCGATGCCGCACAGGACGGACAGCTCGCCGGCCTTCTTCATCGCGCCCATCGCGCGCTTCTTCCCGGTCGCCTTCCGGGTCGGGTCGTTCACGATGTACGCCATTTTCACCTTCTTGCGAGCCATCCTGAACGACAGACAAATCACTACGAGAAAGGAAGAAAGATGGTGAATACAAATCGATGGATGGTGTGCTGCAAGATGAAGGGGAGGACGATCGAGGATGTACACGTCGGTCCTTATACTCGAAAAGTATCGGATGGAAAGATTACAGCCATCAACACGTGATTGGAAAGGAATTACTGCCGGTTAATGCATTCTTAGCTAGCATATCTTCTAGCCTTCAAGTACGAATTCTCGATTGTGTTTCTTGCGGATCATAGAGTATCAATCTTAACCGCCCGTGATCTGAATCTTTTTTGACGCAATCTGCGATATCGTACCACGAGACCAGATCTCCACACGTACTCCCTCCGTTTATAAATATATATAAAATATTTTAGATTTGTGAATCAAATATATCTAAACACCTTTTAATATGAGTACAAAGGCAACATATAGGATGTGTTTGGTAGCCCTGCCCAACTCAGATATTCCCACCTCAGCCAAATTTTACGTGTTTGTTAGCCCGGTTTATGCATCTGGGCACTGCCCACCTCAACCGAAAATGGCCTCTCACTAGTGGGGACAGAGCCTCCAGTCCCGGCCCGTAAAGGCCTTTAGTCCCGGTTTGCAAACCGGGACTCCAGAGGCGGGACTAAAGGTTAAACCTTTAGTCCCGGCCCGGTTACCAGCCGGGACTGGAGGGTGTCCACGTGGGCGCCTCCGAGCGCATCCAGGGCAGGACCTTTAGTCCCGGTTTGTAACACAGACCGGGACTAAAGGCATCTACAGATTTTGTTTTTTGCTTTAGGGTTTTAGGATTTTAGGGTTTACGTGTTCGGGGGATTAACGTGATGCCTCGTTTGGTGTCTGGTTTGGTGTTCGGGAATTAGTTTATGCATATATATAAGATTAATTTATCTTACAAGCGAGCATATATATACAATTATATGGAGATCAGAATTATCGGGACTAAAGCCCGTCTATTCGATTACATGGACCAACATCAGTAATGGCCCCTAGCTACACTAAATCGTCCTTTGTCATCTATAGCTTCCGTCCTCAGAAAGGTCGCTAGCTCCTCTGCACCAGCAATCGCGCGTTGCTCTGGTAGGTACTTCTCCCTCATGGCCGTGTACTATATAAGAAGAGGAGATGAATATGAATATCAATCATGATAACAAAGAATGACGGGTAAAAATAGAGGTGTGAATGTTCATTGCTTACGTCGTATCTGTAATCCTTGTGCTCAGAGGTAAACGTGCGAATGGTCTCGCAAACATAGTATCCGCATAGATGCGTCCCCTGTGGCTGCTGGTCGCACTTTACGAGAATAGAATATATATAATCAAAATAATAATATAGCATCATAAATGTATTGAAAATAGAAGTATATCATACTACTACTTACCTGAGCCTCTCTAAAGGTCAGCTTCTCATGCTCGATACCGTCAGTCACGCACTTGAACCGCTTCCAAACCCTGCCCGACAAGGAAAATTATTTGCTAAGTTTTTCATTAATTGATATATCAGAAAATCATCGAAAGAGACCGATAGAGCGCAAGAATGATTGAAATTACCCTTGGAGCATGTCCTGCAGGCTTTGGAACTGTTCCAAGGGTCTCAATAATGGGTCGAAGGCATCAACTCTTCCCTTATCAATTTGAATGTCCAACAGAATCCAGTGGTAGCTGCACATGTATATATATATATGTGTCAGTAACTTATCAATTACACTTATAAGTGAATGGACACAACAGAGTAAGACCCTCACCTGAAGTTGTATGGAAACAGTATGTGGCCACAGAAATTTTGATCTGTTAGAAACCTTAGAAGGTTTTCCTCCGTCTCCTTGGGTTTATCAGTTAGCGTCGCTATATGTATTTCATCTGGATCAATAAACCCAATATTTAGGATGTTCCTACTTTTACATTCTAGAATCTTTATTCTGCATAATAGAGTACAAGTCAGAACGGAACAAGTTATATGTAGACAATGAATTGAATTAACTAAACAAGTTATATGTAGACAACGAATTGAAAAACTTACAGACAATAGCAACTCATAAGCGATTTGTCGAGGGCGTCGGCATTGTACATCTGGAAGAGTTCATCAAAGTCGATATGGATGTCTTCGGGGCGGCCGTAGTACTCCCGTGGGACACGCGCCACGATCATCGTTCTCCCATTCTTTGATTCACTTAAGTACCATGTATGCAAGTAACGCATATTTGTTGGGAGATCATCAAACTTATCTTTGCTGACCAAAGGCGCTCCCATGACAAACTGTGCCTTAGGGGCTACCACAGCCTTGGGTAACCTGTCGTCTTGGGAAGCCAGAACGTCTTCAACCGGGATACCCCATTCAGCCGCCCACTTCTTTGCTAATTCCAAATCTTGCCCCTGCATGAGAGAGGGAACATTCTCGGATAACACCCTGAGGGGTGGGATCGACTGTTTGGCCTGTTGTCCAAGCTGAGGAACGTCTGATCTTTTTTTGCTTGTAGTTGAACTTGATTTGCTCCCACTTGCACTTGCACGTGATCTGCTCTTTTTCCCTTCCTTCTGCAATGTGCGTGTATAGTCGTCAGGCTTATGGTGTAAGTCATACTGTGATGGAAGGGTCATGAAGTATTTTGCATATGCTATTTGCTTCTCGGTGTATTCCGGGCGGGGCTCGGGTTCCTTCTTTTTCATCTGCGCATCATAATGTTCCTTTGCTATCCTGGCGTTTTCCTCGTCGGTACGATCATAAGGTCTGATAGGAAGATTAGCATGAGGTACCTTTGGGAGGGGCGACAGTTTGCGCTTTGGGGAGCTCCGTCGCTTAGAACTCATCGACGGAGCGTTCTTGCTGGCACGCTTCCGCTTAGTATCCTTAGCGGGCGGCGGCGGAGACGGCCGACCCAAGTCCGGCGGCGGTGATCGAGATGGACTCGTGTTGTGGTGGCCGTCGTCATGTGGAGGGCTTGGAGGTGATGGAGGTGTAGGTGACCTGCGATGACTCGGAGGCGGTGTTGTCCTTGGGGCCGAGCCTGGAAGCTTGATGTAGTTCTTGTCCCATAGGATGACTCCACCCAGTACTTCTCCGAGTGTCCTCTCATCTTCGGGTCCAGCTATGTCGAGCTCCATATCATGAAACCCCGCCATGATTTCATCCACCCCGACTTTAGCAAAGCCAGCTGAATCTCACGGCCATGCCAGCGTGCATCAGGGCCAGAAGGTAAAGCTTGTCCGACGGCCACCTTCAGGGATATGTTCTTGAATTTCTGACGGAGTTCACATGATGTTGACTCCTTGATTCCATCCACGGGGTAGCCGGGATCGCCCTCTATCATTCTTCTTGCATCGTCGGGCGGGGCCTCAGATTCAGCCACGCTGCTTTTCTGCTTAGATGGGGCGCCGGTAATATCAAGTGCAGGATCTTCCTGGCGCGCTACTCCTCTAAGCTCATCAATCTGCTTCTGTTGCTCGTTAAGCCTGGCAAGCAACTGGTTGAACTTGTCATTCTCCTCATCCTGCTGTCGCTTCTTTGCTCTCGCTCGGCTTCTGTAAGTGTCTTGGTCTCTGGCAAACCCAAGCCACCACGGGTAAGAAGGACCGAAGCCTCGCGTTCGTCCTCCATGTTCGTCATTGCCGAGGACCAGTGCGAGCAAATCTTTCTCTCTATCTGCAATGAACTGTCTTTTTCCCTCTTTAATTTCTTTCACTATCTTTTTCCAATTCTCCCTGGGTATCCTAAGACCGTCACTGCAGATGAGGTCCCCTGTTTCTTCGTCGTACGAACCACCATGCGCAAGGAACCAATTTCTTGCTCTCAATTCCCACTCATCACGGATGGGTTCAGGTACGATGCCTTTAGCTAGCAGATCTTGCTCTTTCTTATCCCACTTTGGGATGGCAGTCTCATAGCCCCCTGGCCCCAGCGTGTGGTGATATTTCTTCTTATCGGCATTTTTCTTGTTCTTTTCTGATAATGCCTTGGCATCTTCTGACTCCTTGTACTCTTGAAATGCCTTCCAGTGATTCGCCTGCTTGGCTAGATACCCCTCGAATACTGGCACTTTCTTTGTCTTCAGATAGTTTTTCCATAGCTTCTTCTTCCAGCTACGGAACAGTTCGGCCATCTTCTTTAGAGTCCACTGCTTGACTTTGGCCCTCAGTTTTTTTGCGGCGTCTTCATTCTCACATTCTGGCAGGTTGAAATGTGACATGAGATCATTCCAAAGATTATCTTTGTACCTTTCGGCGACATAGTCACCATCGGCTGCCCCTTTGCGCTTGTTCCACTCCCGAACGCTGATCGGGACGTGATCCCTAACGAGAACTCCGCATTGCTTCTTGAATGTGTCAGCAGCATTCTTAGGAAGCTTGGGTTCGCCCGTAGGCAATATCACCTCAAAGGTGTAATGCGTCCGTGCATCCAACTTTTTAGTCGGGCCTCGTTTCGTAGCTTTGCTCGATGTGGAGGCCTAAGAGGGAGAAACATTCGTCAAATTAATATACATGTATACAATATAGAGCTATCTCCAATATTTTTCACATATTACAAGTGATTGCCGAACTTCATATGAATACCTCACCGGACTTTGTTATTTCCCCACCGGCTTCTCCACCGGCTTCTCCATCAGTGGAGCTATCCCCTTCTCCGTCATTGGAGCTATCTCCTGCCCCGTTGGCTTCATCTTCGTGTCGGTCGACCTCCATTCCATCTCCGGAGGGGTTCAGAAACGACGACGGAGATTCAGCTCGTTCAATGTCGGGGGCGTCTTTGATTATATCTTCGAGAAGTTCTTCCTCTTCGAGGTTCCTGCTATGTGGATCCATAGTTTCTGCAAAATACCGACATTTGATTAACTAATAAATTCTATTTCTATTTGCAAAATAATTCTATTTCTATTTGCAAAATAATTCTATTTCTATTTGCAAAGTAATTCTATTTCTAATTGTAAAGTAATTATATTTCTATTTGCAAAGTAATTCTATTTCTATTTGCAAAGTAATTCTATTTCTATTTGCAAAGTAATTCTATTTCTATTTGCAAAGTAATTCTATTTCTATTTGCAAAGTAATTCTATTTCTATTTGCAAAGTAATTCTATTTCTATTTGCAAAGTAATTCTATTTCTATTTGCAAAGTAATTCTATTTCTATTTTCAAAGTAATTCTATTTCTATTTAATTCTATTTCTATTTGCAAAGTAATTCTATTTTTTCTAACTTATTTCTATTTGCAAAATAATTCTATTTCTAATTGCAAAGTAATTCTATTTCTATTTGCAAAGTAATTCTATTTTTTCTAACTTATTTCTATTTGCTATTTTTTCTAACTTATTTCTATTTGCTATTTCTATTACACACTAACAAATAATAAATTCTAACAATTCTATCTAAAAATTCTATCTAAAAATTCCTAACAATTCTATCTAAAAATTCTATTTGCTATTTGCTATTGCTATTTTTTCTAACAATTCTATCTAAAATGAACTTCTATTTGCTATTTCCTATTGCTATTTTTTCTAACAATTCTATTTGCTATTTGCTATTGCTATTTTTTCTAAAAATTCTATCTAAAAATTCTATTTGCTATTTGCTATTGCTATTTGCTATTTGCTATTTGCTATTTGCTATTGCTATTTTTTCTAACAATTCTATTTGCTATTTGCTATTGCTATTTTTTCTAAAAATTTTATTTGCTATTTGCTATTGCTATTTGCTATTTGCTATTTGCTATTGCTATTTGCTATTGCTATTTTTTCTAACAATTTTATTTGCTATTTGCTATTGCTATTTTTTCTAAAAATTCTATCTAAAAATTCTATTTGCTAACCTAACACTAACAATTATATCTAAAATTTAAAAAAACCTAACCTAACACTAACAAAGGGGCGGCGCGGCGGGCGGGCGTCTCACCGAGGGGTGGCGGTGGTGGTCGGAGGGGTGGCGGCGGTGGTCGGAGGGTGGCGGCGGTGGTCGGAGGGTGGCGGCGGTGGTCGGAGGGGTGCGCGGCGGTGGTGGGAGGGGTGGCGGCGGTGGTCGGAGGGGTGGCGGCGCGGCGGGGCTCGGTGGCGGCGTCGCCGGCGAGTTTTCGCGCAGCCGAAACGATCGGCGGCAGAGCTCTCCTAGCGCGTCGTCGACTCCTGCAAATGGCTAAGTGTCCGGGGAGGAAGAAGAGGAGGAAGGGGCGGGCTTATATACCCCAACCCTTTAGTCCCGGCTCGGGGCTTCAACCGGGACTAAAGGGGGGGCTTTAGTCCCGGTTTAAGCCCCCAGCCGGGACTAAAGGGTTTTGGGGGGGCGGTTCCAGTTCGCGCCCGAGCCCCCCCCCCCCTTTAGTCCCGGCTGGTGACTCGAGCCGGGACTAAAGGTGCAATAAATGCGCGCCAGTTCTGAATTTTTTCAGATTTCATTTCAAAACTATTTTATTTGAAATTTGAATTGAATAACTTCTGTATAGTTTAGAATTTGAAAAAACTATGAAAATGAAAAGTGTTTGAAATTGAATAACTAATTCAAAAATATTTTCTATTTTCAAAATTAATTATTTTAACTATCCAAACTATTAACTATTTTGCCATTTTCAATTAAAAACTATGTTTATTAATATTCTTTTTGTATATTTGAGAATTTGACAAAACTATAAAAATGAAAAGTGTTTGAAATTGAATAAATAATTCAAAACTATTTTCTATTTTAAAAATTAATTATTTTAACTATCCAAACTATTAACTATTTTGCCATTTTTAATTAAAAATTATGTTTATTAATATTCTTTTTGTATATTTGAGAATTTGACAAAACTATGAAAATGAAAAGTGTTTGAAATTGAATAAATAATTCAAAACTATTTTCTATTTTAAAAATTAATTATTTTAACTATCCAAACTATTAACTATTTTGCCATTTTCAATTAAAAATTATGTTTATTAATATTCTTTTTGTATATTTGAGAATTTGACAAAACTATGAAAATGAAAAGTGTTTGAAATTGAATAAATAATTCAAAACTATTTTATATTTTAAAAATTAATTATTTTAACTATCCAAACTATTAACTATTTTGCCATTTTCAATTAAAAATTATGTTTATTAATATTCTTTTTGTATATTTGAGAATTTGACAAAACTATGAAAATGAAAAGTGTTTGAAATTGAATATATAATTCAAAACTATTTTCTATTTTAAAAATTAATTATTTTAACTATCCAAACTATTAACTATTTTGCCATTTTCAATTAAAAATTATGTTTATTAATATTCTTTTTGTATATTTGAGAATTTGACAAAACTATGAAAATGAAAAGTGTTTGAAATGAAAAGTGTATAAAGAGCAGGACGGGAAAAGAACTAGTGAGCCGGCTTTTTTTCTAAAGAGCGGTGATGACCGATCCATACCATTATTCACATCCAGCCATCCATGTAACCGTGTCTATCGTAGCCATGGAGAATCTTCATCATGCATTACATAAAAGATTTAATACTTTATTACATTATTGCACCAACAATCCTATCTATTATTTCTGTTTTCTTCTGGGTCGTAGCCATGGAGAATCTTCATCATTCAGTAGGATGCTTGGGTCAGTTTTCACTTTGAAGGGCGGAATTTCATGAAACTTATTATAATCTACTGACATGTCTGTCTTGTCATCTACTCCCACGATGTTTCTTTTCCCTGAAAGAACTATGTGGCGCTTTGGCTCATCGGACGATGTCTTCTTTTGCTGATTTCTTTTTCTCGTTTTTGTAGACATGTCCTTCACATAGAAAACCTGAGCGACATCGTTGGCTAGGACGAATGGTTCGTCCATGTACGCAAGATTGTTGAGATCCACTGTTGTCATGCCGTACTTTTGGTCTACAACTACCCCGCCTCCTATCAGCTTCACCCATTTGCACCGAAACAAAGGGATCTTAAAAGTAGGTCCATAGTCAAGTTCCCATATCTCCTCTATGTACCCGTAATATGTTTCCAAACAGTGCCCATTCTCGTCTGTTGCATCAAAGCGGACACCACTGTTTTGGTTGGTGCTCTTTTTATCTTGGGCAACCGTGTAAAATATATTCCCATTTATCTCGTACCCTTGGAAAGTACATATAGTCGAAGATGGTGGCCTGGCCAAACAGTACAGCTAATCTCCAACGGTGTCGTCATTCATGAGATATGTCTGCAACCAACTACCGAAAGTCTTCTCGTGTTCCCCTTTAATCCAAGAGTCAGCCTTCCCCGGGTTTTCGGAGCGTAGAATATTCTTGTGTCTCACGATATACGGAGCCACCACGGTGGAATTGTGTAGAACTGTGTAGTGTGCTTGAGAGAAAGAATGCCCGTCCATACATACTTTTGCTTTCCTTCCTAGTGTGCCTTTTCCTGTCAGCCTACCCTCATACCGAGATTCAGGAACACCAATCGGCTTAAGGTCAGGAAGAAAGTCCACACAAAACTCAATGACCTCCTCTGTTCCATAGCCCTTGGAGATGCTTCCTTCTGGCCTAGCACGGTTACGAACATATTTCTTTAAGATTCCCATGAACCTCTCGAAGGGGAACATATTATGTAGAAACACAGGACCGAGAATTCTAATATCTTCGACTAGGTGAACTAGGAGGTGTGTCATTATATTGAAGAAGGATGGCGGGAACAACAACTCAAAGCTGACCAGACATTGGACCACATCAATCTGTAACCCTGATAGACTTTCTCGATCGATTACCTTCTGAGAAATTGCATTGAGGAATGCACATCCTTCACAATTGCCAGGCGAACATTTTCCGGTAGAATTCCCCTCAATGCAACCGGAAGCAATTGCGTCATAAGCACGTGGCAGTCATGAGACTTTAGGTTTTGGAATTTTTTGTCCTTCATATTTACGATTCCCTTTATATTCGACGAGAAGCCAGTCGGGACCTTGATACTGAAAAGGACTTCAAAGAAGATTTCCTTCTCTTCCTTGGTAAGAGCATAGCTGGCACGCCCTTGAAACTGCCCTGGATGCATGCCATCTCTTCCTTTATGACGTTCCTGGTCCTCCCGTGCTTCCGGTGTATCTTTTGACTTCCCATACAAGCCCAGGAAGCCTAGAATATTCACGCAGAGATTCTTCGTCAGGTGCATCACATCGATTGCGGAGCGGACCTCATGGACTTCCCAATAGGGTAGCTCCCAAAATATAGATTTCTTCTTCCACATGGGTACGCGCTTATCAGGGCCGTTAGGAACAGGTTGGCTGCCAGGACCCTTTCCAAAGATTACTTTTAAATCTTTGACCATATCAAATACTTCAGCACCAGTACGGATGACAGGCTTCCCCCGGGGTTCTGCCTTGCCATTGAAATGCTTGCCTTTTTTCTTTAAGGGATGCTTGGGCGGAAGAAAACGATGATTGTATGGGTACACATTCTTCCTACATTTGTCCAGATATATACTTTCTGTCTGATCCAAACAATGTGTGCATGCATTGTATCCCTTGTTTGACTGTCCTGAAATGTTACTAAGAGCAGGCCAATCATTGATGGTTACGAAAAGCAACGCTCGAAGGTCAAATTCCTCTTGTTTGTGCTCGTCCCACACACGTACACCTGGTTCGGCCCACAGCTGTAAAAGTTCATCAACTAATGGCCTTAGGTACACATCAATGTCGTTGCCGGGTTGCTTTGGACCTTGGATAAGCACTGGCATCATAATGAACTTCCGCTTCATGCACAACCAAGGAGGAAGGTTGTAGATACATAGAGTAACGGGCCAGGTGCTGTGACTGCAACTCTGCTCCCCAAAAGGATTCATGCCATCTGTACTCAGACCAAACCATAAGTTCCTTGCGTCATCTGCAAATCTCGGGAACTCTCTCTCGATTTTTCTCCACTGCCGACCATCAGCGGGGTGCCTCAACTTATCGTCTTTCATACGATCTTCCATGTGCCATCGCAACAACTTCGCATGATCTTTATTTCTGAACAGACGTTTCAACCGTGGTATTATAGGAGCATACCACATCACCTTGGCAGGAACCCTCTTCCTGGGTGGCTCGCCCTCAATATCACCAGGGTCATCTTTTCTGATCTTATACCGCAATGCAGTGCATACCGGGCATTTATCCATATTCTCGTACTTCTCACCGCGGTAGAGGATGCAGTCATTAGGGCATGCATGTATCTTCTGCACGTCTAATCCTAGAGGGCAGACAAGCTTCTTTGCTTCGTACGTGCTGGCGGGCAATTCGTTCTTTCTTGGAAGCATCTTCTTTATCAGTACCACCAACTTTTAGAATGACGAGTCAGTCCCACTGGTCTCTGCCTTCCACTTCAGCAATTCCAGTGTGCTACCCAGCTTCTTCTGGCCATCTTCACAAGTTGGGTACAACAATTTGTTGTGGTCCTATAACATCTGCTCGAACTGCAACCTCTCCTTTTCTGTGTCGCAGCCTCGCCGTGCATCAGAAATGACCCGGCCAAGATCATCAGCGGGCTCATCTGGTTCCCGTTCTTCACCCTGATCTTCTTCTTCATTGTCTTCCATTGCGGTATCAGCATACTCAGGGAACATAGATCGGTAGTTGTCATCATCGTTCTCTTCTTCTTCATTGTCGTCTTCCATCATAACCCCTCTTTCTCCGTGCTTGGTCCAAACATTATAGCCCGACATAAAACCGGACCGAAGCAGGTGGCTCTGAATGTCTCTTGAGGAAGTGTAATCCTTCTCATTCCGACATTCAACACATGGACAAAACATATAGCCACCACCATGCTTGTTCGCATTGGCTGCATCTCGAAAAGAATGCACGCCTTCTCTGTAAGCGGCTGTGCGTCGATCACCGTACATCCATGGATGGCTCATCTGCATTATACGACAGTATATCAAATACAATCACGATCCTAAAAATTTGTACCGCACGGTCTAAACGAGGAAATATAGTTGCTAACCTTTTAGAATAAGTAGAAATAAAGAGGAAGAGGTTTAAGCGTGGCTCGGGCATCTCATATCGTAGTTGTGTTCGGTGAACTGAAGCGGCATCGCTCTAACACACATTTCAACAAACACCTCTAGTGCATCCAAGAAAAATGGAGAGCTAGCACACACCCACACTCTTCCATCCAAGAAAAATGCAAGGAAGATGGGAGAGAGGGGCTGTGGGCCAACATATATAGGCAGAGGACTTTAGTCCCGGTTTGAGACACAAACCGGGACTAAAGGTGGCGCACATGCGGGCTGCACACCGCATAGCCCTTTAGTCCTGGTTTGTGTCTCAAACCGGGACTAAAGGCTCGTTACGGGCCGGGACCAAAGCCTCGTGGGCGGCATTGCGATTTTGGGGCGACGTGGCCGGGCCTTTAGTCCCGACCCAGATGGAGGCCGGGACTAAAGGGTCCAGGCCAAAGGCCCGTTTTCTACTAGTGTCTCAGCCCTGCCGAGGTGCGAAGCCCAAATCGAGGTTCTGATGTGAGCTCGGCCGAACTGAGCCGAAAACGAGAGCCCCGCGTGTCCCACCGCACGACCCACCACGGTGTCCTCTCACCCCGCACCGTAGCCCACCAACCATTTCCCCCTCCTCCTCCTTCCTCACGCATCGCCGCCCCCATCGCCAAGTCCGCCCCCATCGCTCTCTCCCAGATCCCGTCGAGCCGGAGAAGCACGTCGCACCGGAGAATCATGCCGCGGTCCGAGAAGCGCCCCGCATCGGGGAAGCGCGCCGGAGAGATCCCGTCGAGCATGGAGGTCGGCAGGTCGCCCGCTCTATCTTGCTGCCTGCAGAGCCAAGTTGAGCGTCGCCGTCCTGCACGCGCTTTCGCCTCCTCGAACAGGCGGCGAGGACCTCGCGTCTGCGCGCGTCGCGGCCCGAGAAGTTGCAGGTGGAGCTACTGCTACCTGCGCGCGCCGCGCTGGAGGAGCTGCGCCAGAGAAGTGCGCCGCGCCGGAGATGCACGCCCCGCCGGAGAAGCACACCGCGGCTGGAGGACCTGCGACGGACGAGTGCACCACGGCTGGAGGAGCTCGCCGGAGAAGTGCGCCGCCGCGGTGGATTTTGACGCCGGCGGTGTCTGCGTGCTCGACCGAGGACCCGATTGCTTTCTACTTATATAGTGAGGGACCCGATTGGATTTTATATATGTATAGAGGGACCTGATTGCTTTTCATTTCTGTATACAAGGGTCCTAAGCTTATCTCAACACAGACAACCTACCAAACAACTGATAAACTCAGCTTGTCTCAACATACCCGGGCTACCAAACACGTGATACTATCTCATCTCAACCTAACCGAAGTCGGCTTGGCTCAACACAGAAAGCAATTCTGAGGTGACCCGGGCTACCAAACACACCCTAGTTTTGTGACCCGAAGGTCACTCACGCTCACGCCGACGCGACGGCGCAGGCAACAAGACACGCACGAGCACGGTCGTCATTCTCGACCAATTCCCCGTCTCGTGTCTCGATCGACCCGAGTGCTTGCAGGTGGTCAGACAGGCAAATCGATCTGAGGAGACACTCGCCCTGCTCCCGATCATTCATGAACCGGCAAACAATAGCTAGCTAGCTACTCCCTCCGTTTCAAAATATAAGATGTTTTAGGTTTGTGAAGCAAATGTATCTAGACATGCTTTCATGTGTATATTTAAGTGAATCTACGTACTAAAAGATGTCTAAATGCATTTGCTTCACAAAAATAAAACATCTTATATTTTGAAACGGAGGGAGTAAGACATAAACCCATTAACTGATCAGCTAACGAGATTGACGGTGACACCTCATGTCGGAACGGGAGCAGCACTGGTTTTGATCTGCGCACCAGCTCCGTTCCTAGCCACTCCTACTTGCAACTTGCAAGTTAAAGGAGAGCTTCATGTACACCCACATGAAACCAATCGAAATTCAAAGGGGAATACACGAGAATCACCTAGTTTATATATGCCTCGTTTCCTCGTGTCGCTCCGGTGACTCCCGCCGCCGCGGATTCATCTCCTCCGCCAGCATCTTTTCCTCCTCCTCCTGCGCGGATCCCCCCCGAGATCGTTGGCCCTAGGAATTTTTGGCGCGAGTCCGGCTGGGGCAGGGTTTTAGATTTCATGGTGGGCTCAATTGCGTGCAGCCCAGATGCTACAGTTTTGGGCGTCCACAGTTTCGCGTAGGGAGCTCATGATGGCCCGAGCTCCTGGGGGTCCTACAATGGCGGTGAGGGAAGGGTCGAGCCGCCTGAGGCTTTATCTTCACACCGCCGCGTCGATTTTGACCTAGACTCGCTCCTGGGTCACTTTTGGGGGCAATCTAGGGTTTCCTCCTCGAATCCTCTTTCGAGAGCGGAGTCATTTGGCTGGTGGTGGGGCAAAGTCGCTCGGGATTCTAGATTGTTTGCTCAGGTTGCGGTCTCGCCTCCTCATCCTCCTCCACCGCCGCGTCCACCTCTTCCTCTAATGGGAGATCGTGACGAAGGCCGTTTTCCGCCTGGGCGGGGAAACGGTGGTCGTGGGCGTTTCTACGGTGACAGCGGGAACATCTGGCATCGGAATGATGTGCCTCAAGCTTCGTCGTCCGTCGGCGCTGGATTGGGTTTGCACTCTACCGGATCTGAGCGGTGGGAAACGGCGGCGGCAGCGGCTGACAAGCAAGGGTGTGACTATAGGGCTGCTGGTGGCGCACCTCCTCCTGCTACCAGGGACCAGGTTCTATGTCCTAACTGCAACATCGCTGGGCACTATGTCGCTCATTGTCCTACTATCCGTTGTGAGCGTTGCAAGAAGTTGGGTCATATTTCGCAAATTTGTCAAACTGTTCTTCCTTGGGACTATGTTGCTCCTATGTGTGGATTTCAGAAACCTGGGCAATTTTTTTTCTATATTCCTTATGATAGTACTGTGCATCAGTTGAAGGAGAGAGCTAGCAGTGTGGTTATTTCTGTGTTAGAGGGGAATGTTAACACTAGGGAGATTGAGAATGAGTTTAATCAGTTCTTTGGTGTTGGGTGGCGTTGTACAGCTCGTCCTATTGGTCCTGGTTAGTTTACTATGCGTCTGCCAAATCCGAGAGAGGTCGAAAGAGCTATGTATTATGGTGAGAAAATGAGGCTGAGAACTACCGAGGCTACTGTCAAACTATCCAACTGGACTGCTTCTGTGGGGGCCAAATCAAAAAATGCACAAAGCTTGGGTCAGGGTGAGCAATGTTCCTTTGGACAAACGAACTGAGAGGATTGCTTACTATGTTGGGTCTCTGGTTGGTGTTTCCTTAGAGTTGGATATGAATACTCTACGCAAACCTGAATACATAAGGCTGCTTATTGGATGCAAATATGTGGAGAAGATGGCTGATACTGCTGAAGGTGTCTTGGGTGAGGATTTCTATGATTTTTTCTATGATATTGAGAGAATTGTGGAAGGTGGACCTCCTAAACAGGAGAATGCTGTAGCTCTGGGTGGATCAACGGCTGCTCCTTCACCAAAACATGCTAGAACCTCCTTTTCTTGTGCTAATAATACAGAAATTTCTGGCGAGCAAGGGACTGGTGGCAGTCAGACTAACTCTGCTAGATTTGGAAGAACTTGTGCTGTGGAGAAGGAACATTGTGATATTGAAAATGAATCTCTTGATGATAGTGTGGATGATCAGGAACTGTTTCTGGACAAGTTACAAAGAGAAAATGAAGAAAAAGCTAAGGATGATGAGTTGAGTGTGGTTGTTGATCCTGCTATTGATAAGTGGATGGTGCCTTATTCTGCTAAAGGTCATGGGCAGGGTGATATTCTTGGTGGTCCATCTGAGAAGATTTCTATGTCTCCTGATGTGAATGTACATATTTCTCCTGTGTGCAAAGGATATTGGCCATCTCTGGTTACTATAACTGACATATCTGAGGAGTCGGCTTCTTCTATGATGGGCTCAAGGGAATACACCGTTCAGTCACCTATTTCTCCCCTGCTGATAAAGTGGAGCAGGAAGACACTCATGCAACTCGGTTCAGTACACGTACTCAGGACACGGCTATGGAGGATATTAGGGAGAAAGCTGAGAATATATCTCGGAAGAGAAATCTTGAAGGTAATAATATTTCTGCCGATGCTAATTCCTTTTCTATTCTGTCTAATAGTGAGATTGTAGTTCATGCTTCCATGATGGGGGTGAAAATTCCTGATAACAATTTTTCTTCAATTGATTTGTTGAGAGAACTTGAGTGTGCTAGAGAAAATCTTGATAATAAGCATATGCATAATGTTACTGATGCTCCTCTGTTTATTGAAAATAATATGGGTGAGATGACTCCTTTATGCATGAGTTGGTCTGACGAGAATGAGGGAAATGGTGAAGATTTTATTCTTGTGGAAAGTAGGAAGAAAAAACAAAATAAGAAAAAAAAGCAAAAGTCCTATTATTGTTGCTCGTCCTATTACCAGGAGCCAAAAGGTTGTGGTGCGTGAAGCGGATAAATCTGCCCATACGCCTGGTAGAAATATTCGTGAAAGGAAACAAAATTCTAGATATAAATGATAGGTTGCCTTTGGAATAGTAGAAGTGTGGGGAAATGTAATACCCCAACTTTTGTAACCCTGTTTAAGAAGAGTTTGGCAATGCAAAAATGAGGACCAACAAAAACTTTTTGCAACTAGATAAATAAAATAATGTTTCATGCATGTTTTCCTAGATTGTTGTGTAAATCATGTTTGCAAAAGTGTTGTTTGATGAATAAGTTTGTGGACCAACACAATCCTTGTGTTCTAGTGATCATGCCACCATTTGTGTTTCTAGCTTTTTCTCCAAACAAAGTATCTTGGCACCTCCTTTATTTTCAAAATGTTTTATTTTCCAAAATAGGAGCCAAGACCAATTCTAAAACAAGGGCTTTACCAAAACTAAGTGTTTACAAAACTACATGGACACAGTGCTGTGATCCCACTATTTTATAAAAGTGCTATTTTATAAACCTTTGGCAAGTGGTTTTCAAACCCCCTTTTTATTGAAAACTTGATGGGGGAGATAATTATGTCTCCGCTAGTTTCCAAAATTATTTACAAAACCTTTACTCCCTTGTTTAAAACTCATTTCAAAACTTTCCCATGGCATGATTATCATTGAAAAACTTGTTCAAACATTTCTTCTAAGGATGCATGACTAGTTGCTAATGTTTGACTTTGTGTGATGAGTTTGACTATGTTGACTTTGTTTGATCTATACCTTTATGAATGTTTGTTTTGAGTAAAGACTTCCCTCTAAGTGCTTAATGATTCTTGTGAAACCTTATTTATGCTTGACAGCATGTAAGTAAAGCCTAGTAGCACAAAAAGGTGAATTAAAATGCAAAACCATCCAAACTCCAAGTTTGACCCTATCTTCACTTCTGTTATCAGATTCAATATTTAGAGGCTTGTCTTAGCTTCATATCATCGATCCATGATAAAGTAACTTCCTAGATCTCATCCTTGTCATGTGTGATTCCATTCTCTGCGTTACCCCTTGGTCCTTTCAGAACACCTGCTAATTATTTCATTCTTGTTTCTGACCCTAATCAAATCAGTGACCATTCGATCCTCAGCAGATTCCCTTTTCTCCACACTCCTTAAATTCAAAATAGATTCAGTAGGAATTCTATTAAGCCCTACTTCTCTTCTTCATGACCTACTCTACCCCTCCATACACTTTCTATTCCATTTTGGGGCCTCACTTTAATTAATATGGGTTAGTTTTGAGCTCTAGTCAAAACTATTCCATCCTCTTTATTTCTTTATAAATTTTGGATTATTCCTTAGAACTCACCACCCATTCTCTCCCACATGCAACTCTTCCCAGACCACATTGTCATTCATACATTTTATCACTCCTTTTCCATCCAAATAGTTTCTATAAAACTTTTTTTTCTTCTTATTGTGTTTTCTTGTAAATCGAAATGCATGGAAGTGGTAGCTATGCCATTTCTACATTTTCTTGCATCTTTCCAATTTGAGAAAAATCTACTATGCATGGGTATGCAAGTAGAACCTTTTTATAACTCAAAACTTCATTGCTTTACTTTCAAAAGTTTCAAGAGATTAATCAATTCAAATTTCCCCAAACTTGGGTATATTCAGAGGAGATGATTAAAAATTATTTCCAACAAATTTCAAACTTGGACAACCACTCCTTCACCTCATAGTGCCCTCTCTGATCTATCTCCTCATACCCCTGCTTTGCATCAACCTCAAATTAAATCTTGAATCAACTCTTGTACTAATCCTTTATCCATCTTTCTCAACTGATTTTTTTTCTTCTTTCGAAGCACCACCAAACCATCACCTTGCCCTCTTCAGCGCCCCCACACTCTCTCTCTCTCTGATCTACCTGCATGCTACAGTATCACCTTGTCTGCTTATGTTTGGAGGAAGGAGAAGGAATGGCCGACGCCCACCCTTACAAGGATTTAGCAAATCTTGATCTAACCACACCATTCATTCTACACAGCAATCATGCACGTACCAGCAACTCCACACACCCCCGTGACCCTACCTGGTAGCCCCTAGGCTAACTCCACCCATGTCTCTCCCTGGTGCCCTAGAACAGCCATTGGCATGCCTCATCGCATAAGCCAGCTCCTATGCCCGAGCCATCACGCCACTAGCCTGCCCAAAGCATACTTGAGCCTTCCAGGGCAAGCTATCGATTTTGTCGTGTCCCGATCGGCCTCTGTCGCCCGTGCTCTCTTGACCAGCAATTCATCGAACACCTGGCGGGCGTAGACTCGTCGGTCTCCCTCTACGCCTACCGACCACCCCCGCTGCTGAGACCTCACCTCAGATCGCGCCCCTCCATCAAAGACCAGCTGGCGTGGCCCCTGCTCCTCTCCTTGTCGTCTTACTGCTGGACACGCTCGCCGCCCATCTCCGCCAGTCAGCAAGTGCCACAAATGGCAGGACCCCGACCGTCCCCTAGAAAAGAGAAACCAAGCCTCATCCCTGCCTCACTCCCTCCACAACACTCCACTCCCTCTCCTCTCCACCTCAGAAACACCGGGGCGATGCCCTGCTTTGTCTCTCTCTGGCGCAGGAAGGAACCGCGTCGGAGCTCGTCGTCCTGCCGGCTACCGCTCGTCGTAGACGAGGCCGCCGCGCGCCCTTCTCCACCCTTGATCCTTGTTTATACTACATCTGCATCTTCTACTCAATCTAACACATCTCTTTCCGTTTCCAGTAGCTCGCCGGGAGGCCACCGTCGGTGGGGTGCTGTCCCGGTCGTCCCCGACGTCAAGCGTGACCTCAACCACACCGCCGGAACGGGAGCACGTCAGCTCGTCCGAGGCGCGCAGTCGGGTATCCTCTCGCCTGCGCACCCTCCCTACATCGTCTCCATAGTCACCGACCTCCCCGCGGTGAGCTCCCGTCGATCTCCATCGAATACAGCTAGCTAGGCGTTCGTGCATGATCGTGCGTGTCCAGAAAAGCTGGAGCACGATTTTTTAAAGCAATCAACCTGTTATCTTTAAGTCAAGGTTCTGGTCAGCCCATCGCTTAGTAGTCAGCCCAGCACTGTGCCGCGTCACGCCTTGAATTCGGCCCAATCTTTTTTTTCTTTCGGAAATCTGCTAACAAAAATCTTTGAATCAGTAAACTTGTAAAATCCACAGAATATTCCCTGGTTGTTCAAATTGGGTGATTCAAATTTTCATGAACTCCTTAGATAAATACCTGTCCATTGGTACTGCATGCATAGCAAGTAAATCAATGTAGATTGTTCAGTAATTAAACTTGTGAATCTAGTCCCTATTCAAAGGCAAATTCAATTATGTGGCTCTGTAGTTTCAAATGGCGTGTTTATAAGTTTCAGTAATGACCTGATGTGTTCGCTTGCATGTGGCACCAGAATGTATACTTTGTGATATACCTGTTTGGTATAGTAATCAGTATGCTACATAGGGTTAATTTGGCTTGTTTAAATTATTATACCTAATCAATAAATGGTTTTGGCATGGTTCCAATTTCCCTGGGACAAGTGCAGTAGTAGGTTGCCAAAAATCTAGCTGGTGGATTTCTATGAATAACATAGAATTTCTGATAATTAAATTGCCTTTCAGCTAATGTTAACACTAGAAAAATTATACAAAAATGTATACAAATTCTTTTTAGGTGAATCCATTTTTTTTTATGATTTAGAAAAATGTTATCTTTATATTGGTATGCTGGTTGCATGATTTTACCCAATATAGTTGCCTGCAAATTATTTAGGGCTTATTAGGATTTAGTTATTAACTAAATTCCCATTTAAAATTTTGAAGATAGTTATTTGGTTGGACCACCTGGAGTATAAAGTTGTGTTTGCTGCTAGTAATTGTTGGTGTGCTTGTTTGCTGTGGTAAAGTGTGTGGCCTATTTATGCTAGTATGCTCATATCGTTATAATTTACCGGCGCTAGATTCGAATGCCACCGATTGTACTGAAGAGAGAGAAGTTTTTGAGTACCAGGAAGAAGAAGACCAGGGACATGCCAACCAAGGCAAGCCATCTAAACTTGATTCATATCTGATCCTAGTTTTTACTTACTGCATGCTCTATAAATGATTATGAAATTGCATGATTTTATATTGCTATTACCTCTAGATAGCAATTATATGCGACTTGGCTCCACAAGTCATTGTTATCATCCCCATGGATGACCCCTATCTTGACACCTACTCTTTTTCCCCGAAATTAGTGGCTTGATGGTTAGCATCATAGCCTTTGGAAAACCTTGTAGTGGAGCAAAAACTCTATGTCGGGAACACTCAATTGGGACTTTGATAAATGATTTCGAAAACCTTGGAATAGTGCTCTATTCCACTGAAATGTTTTCAGGGAAAATATGTTCTGGAAAATGGAGAAAAGGAGGAGGAGGATTTATGAGAAAGGGCATTGTGTATAAGTGTTCGCCAGACCAATTAACCCGTGCAACCACGATTACCCTGGTATGGGACGGGGCTTAGCTCGTAGTTTATTTGCTTTGGTATGGGGCACCTCACAACTATATAGGGGTACGCGGTACCCCGGAATCCGGGTTGTCCTCAGGAAGGAGGAAACACATATCACGGCATATCCCGAGCCGCCGGAAGACACTATGGGTCTCCTGCCGTGGCACTGGAGTTACGCTCGAACGTGGAGGTAGACTGCCAGGGTATGCCGGGGAGGTACATACTCCATAGGGTAGGTCCCCGTACTAAGGTAGATGAGCGAAAGGCTTTGATCGGGTGCTTGTCGTGGCATATGATGTTATGCGGGGGAGATGCCCACACGATGAGTATCCGGATGATTGTGGGTAAAGTGTACAACCTCTGCAGAGTGTAAATCTATTCAAATAGCCAAGTCCTCGGTCATGGACGGTTGGAATGGCCATACTTAACCTGTGTCGATTTTGATTTTTAAAAGTGGTTTTTGGAAAAATGGAGAAATGTGCCGGACGGAGTACTCGGAGGGTACTGTCGTGGCACGGGTATGGTTCGGAGTACTTGTAGGGTACTGTCGAGGAAATGGGGATGGTCATGTGTGATTGACCTGGCATTATGAATGGAGATGGTCATGTTTGATTGACCTATATTTTGAAATAGAAAAGGGTTTCCCCCTTCCTAGAGTTTTTACTAAAATTGTTTTATAAATGTTTTTAATAAGGATATAGAGATGTCGTAGAACATGGTTCTGAACATGCTATATCGACACGAGAAGACCATGTTTTTGAAGAAAGCAAACTAGACTAGAGCCTATCCTTGCTACAGCTAAACTGCATATCAACTCACTCTCTTTAGATGGTTTGCGAGTACAATTCAAATGTACTCATGGCTTTGTCCCTGGCTATTAACTTGGTCAGACTATGGAGAAGACTATGAGGAAGATGAAGGTGGTTACGATGATGCCGGTGCAAACTAGGAACGTCTCCCAGTCAGTTGCCTGTAGGGTAGTAGGCATGACGTGGGTCATCAACGCTGCTTGGTATCCGCTGCTTAGTTGTAGACTTGTCCTGCGTGGCAATATCATACTTGGTCATGTGACCAATTGTAAGTATATTATTCGGTACTGTAATGGATGATGTAATTATGTTATCAACTCGGATATGTGGATTCACGACACACTGATTATGGGATCGTGAATTGTATGCATATCGGGTATTCCGGATGGGTAATCCGGGGTACCCACAGGAAACATGGTATGGCTACCTGTATTAGGGATATGATGTCTGATTAGTACTTAGATTTTATTGGTTTGCAAGAAACTACGAAAAGTGACTATGATCAGAGCTTTTTTCGCAAAATTGATCTTGGTAACAACTTTTCTTAGAAGTGGATTCCTTCAGTTGGAAAATCTGGTGGTATCCTTTGTGGGGTTAAAATCTTTGTATGTGAATGCTGTGAAGATTGGACGTTTCATGTTACAATTTGTTCTTTGGGATAAGAGTAAAAATTGTAACTCAGAGCTTATTGTGGTTTATAGTGCGGCTCATGATGACATGAAAATGGATTTCCTAACTGAATTAGCTGCTTTTTGTCGAGGTATGCATTGTCCATACATAGTGGGAGGTGATTTTTAATATTTTACGACATAGTGGTGAGAAAAATATGAATTTTACTCCTTCTCATTACTCTGATGTATTCAACACTATTATTCATTCGTTAGGCCTGAGGGAGATTTTCATGCATGGGGGAAAGTACACTTGGTCGAATAAACATGTGATTCCTACAATGGAAAAATTGGATAGGGTGTTGATGTCTCCGGCGTGGGAAAATCTGTTTCCTTTGGTTCATGTGAGGAAATTGGTGAGAGATATTTCTGATCACAAAGCTTTGCTAATAAATACTGGTGAACAGTCTCCTTTGAGTAATATTTCCAGAGAATTTTGTTTTGATTTATCTTGGTTAAAAAATGAGGAGTTTACTTCTTTAGCTATGCAAATTTGGGAGAAACCTGTGAGTAGTTTGGATCCTATTGATGTGTTGAAATATCAAGTTAAAAAGGTTTAAGAAATATTTCAAAGGGTGGGGATCAAATCTGTTTGGTAATAATAGAAAAAGAAAGAATGAGCTTAAGGAGGAGCTAGAGCTTTTGGAATCTATGGAAGAGGAAAGTTGTTTGTCTCTTGAGATGTTTGTGAGGAAATCTCAGATTTTTGTGGAATTGCAAAATTTGCTTGCTGATGAAGAATTACAATGGATTCAGAAATCTCATGAAAAATGGTTACTATGTGGAGATCAAAATACAAGTTATTTTCATAGAGTTTGTAATGGCAGGAAAAGAAAGAACATTGTCCTTCTCCTAAAAGATGGTGATATCTATATTGAGGGGACTGAATATTTGGTGAATCATGCTACCTCCTTTTATAAAAACTTATTTGGTCCTTCTCCAGGGAATTTGATTGAAATTGATGCTAATATGTGGGAAGATAATGAGAAACTCTCTGAGGAAGACAATATAAACTTGTGTAGACCGTTTTCTATGGAAGAAATTAAAAAAGCTTTATTTGAGATGAGGGTGAATCGGGCTCCGGGCCCTGATAATATTCATGTTGAGTTTTATCAAAATTTGCTGGGACTTTGTGATGGGTGACATTTTTAATTTACTTACTGCTTTTCTTAGTGGTACCCTAGACATTCAAAGGATTAACTATGGCACTATTACCCTACTACCTAAAGTGTCTGATGCGGATAAAATCACTCAATATAGGCCAATTTGTCTCCTGAGGTGTATTTACAAGCTCATTACTAAAGTTTTGACTATTAGGCTGGAACCTTATGCTGATAAGTTGTTCAACAAGAATCGGAATGCTTTTATTAAAAAAAGAAACATTATGGATGGGATTCTTTCCTTGCAAGAGATTTTCCATCATAGTCATGTGAAAAAATAAGTTGGTGTGGTTTTGAAATTAGATTTCGAAAAGGCTTACGACAAAGTAAATTGGGATTTCCTTCTTAGTTGTCACCAGGCTAAAGGCTTCTGTAAAATGTGGTGTGGATGGATTAAAAAGGTTCTTTATAATGGAACTGTCTCAGTAAAACTGAATAATGTGTGTGGGCCTTTTTTTCAAAGCTGTAAAGGAGTACGGCAGGGTGATCCTTTATCTCCTACCCTGTTCAATCTGGCTGGACTCTAGAGAGTGTTTAACAAAAATGATTCTGAATGCTCAAAAAATGGTTTACTTGTCAGCCTCGTCCCTGATCTAGTTGAAAATGGGGTGGTTGTTTTGCAATATGCAGACGACACGGTGCTTTGTATCTCACATGATGCTGAAAAGGCGATGAATTTGAAACTTTTGCTTTATATGTTTGAACTTATGTCAAGGGCTTAAAATTAATTATGCAAAGAGTGAGATTTTTGTGATTGGAGGTGATAAAAATATTGCTGAGATGTATTCTTCTATGTTTGGTTGCAAGATTGGCTTGCTGCCTATGACTTATCTTGGTATGCTAGTAACTTTTCAGAATTTGAGGAATGTCGACCTTGATTTTGTTGATAAAAAATTTGTGAAGAAACTGTATGCTTGGCAAGGAAATGATGCTTCCTCTGGTGGTAGATTGGTGTTGGTTGATTCCAGTCTTTCGAGTTTACTGTCATATGTCATGTCAATGACTCTCCTTAATAAAACGTTTATTGAGAAGGTGGACATTCATAAGAGACGTTTCTTTTGGCATGGTAAAAATTTGAAAAAGGGTACAATATGGTTAGTGGACCAGAGTGTGTAGATCAAAAAACAAGGGTGGTTTGGGCATTAAGAATTTGAGAAGGCAAAATATTAGCCTCTTGTGTAAATGGCTATGGAAGCTTGAGACACAAGATGGATCATGGCAGGATATTGTGAAGGCAACATATTTGAGGGGGGAAAAGATTACTGATATTAAACCTAGAGTCAATGACTCCCCTAGTTGGAAAGCTATTTTGAAAGTGAGGGAATTTTATTTGGAGGGAAGGAGAGTACTTCTCAACAAAGGTAATATTTGTCGTGTGTGGAAAGATCCTATTGTTGGTGGAATTCCTTTCTGTTTAAAGTTCCCTGTCATGTTTGATATTTGTCAAGACAAAGATTGTACTGTTGAATATTTGGTGAGAAATAATCTCAATTTGGTTTTTAGAAGGAATTTGCATGGAGATAATTTGGGCAATTGGAATAGCATGGTTCAGAGTATTTGTGAGATTCCTAGAAACGAGGAACCTGATGTGGTTTATTGGGCTTTCAATAAGAATAGAAAGTTTTCGACCAAGTCGATGTATGTTTTCCTGGAGAAAACTATTGCTGGTGCTAATTATAAGTGGATTTCGGGAGCCAAGTTACCTTTCAAGATAAAAAAAATTCATGTGGCAACTGTTTCAAAATACTATTGTCACTAGAGATAATATGAAAAAAAGAAAATGGCCTAGATCTCCTTTATGTTCTTTTTGCAAGGAAAATGAGTCTGCTTTGCATTTGATGTTTCAATGTTCCACTGCTAGATGTGTTTGGGGGGCTGTGGGGAGTATCTTTGGGACAAATACTTGCCCTAATAATTTGTGGCAAGCTTTATCTTGGTTCTATGTTTTTTTACCTTGGGGGAGTGAATGGTATATGGTGGGTATATATGCGATCTGTTGGGCTTCGATGATTAGATGATCAGATCAATATGGATTGTTGGATTTCATCCATTCGGCACGATCTAAAGGTGCTGAGTGATCTATGTACACTTATTTTGGTAGACGTATGGAAATTTATATTTGCTCTTTTATTAGTAGTGGAGATTCTTGTGTATGGGAACACTGGAAATATATATATTATTAACTTTCATGCATGGTTCAACTGGAAGAATGGAACCAAGTCCAGATGCGTATTCATGTAGCCATGCGACCCGTCGCGCACATGAACACTACAGTACTCCATAACAAGAGCACAGTGTACCAATCATATCTACACTTGTAAATCTCACTCACTCAACACTCAACAGCATGGAATCGGGGCACTCGGACAATGCGACCGACGCCATTCGCATGTGCATGCATCATGATGGTCGTGGCGGAGCAATGAGCGACTACAGCCATGATTCCTGCGCTGGTCGACTTGAGAGCCCTCGTGGGGAATGGTCCAACACTGCACGCGAACGCCGCATGGGCCGCGGATCCGCGTCGATCGATCCAATCTCCTCACCCTTTCTATAGTACGCGCGCGTAGCTAGCGTACGTAGTGATCTTCTCTCCTTGCACGCCTCTCTTCCAGCTTTCCTGGAGGATCGATCCATGAGATTATAAAATTTCCCCGAGCTGAGTTCAGGCATCGGAAGCAATGATCGGTTTCCAAAAAAGGATCGACATGACAAGAAAGTTAGGCTGGTTTGTTCGAGGATAAGATGACGAAGCTGATCACAACAATCCTAATTTTTGGCTTGCTCTAGTTTCTGAAGTTACGCGATTGCCACGCGTTCAGATTCTAATTCCTGATCAGCTAAGCTAGCTTCAGACCTTTAGTTCGATCGTCATGGAAGGTTGAGAAATCGAATATCAAATTTTCCTTGCAGAAGAGGTTATATGTGTGCTAAAAGCATGTAGCCTCGACTCATGATCCAATCCTGCCGACTCTGTCGAATTATCTCTGGCATAAATATTTCGCTGTGACTGCTTCGTGAAAGTGATGTAAAGACGTATTTGTGCAAATGCCAAAATTCTACCTGTCATCATCTCGGGTGCTTAATTACTTTCTCGATACCTATCTGGAATTCTGCCCAAGAGGTTACAGGAGCATATATGCAGATATATAAGCTTGCGTTCGCGAGATGGCAACCCAAATAAGCACAGCAGTGGCCGAATTATTCGAGCTAGCACTATAACAAGTGTTAGTTAGCGCACGCCACACAGATTAATGCAGATCGACGAAGCTGCCGGGCTTCCTCGTAAGAGGACGATCTTATCCAGAGGGAATCGCAGCATTCTGCTTGCTTTCGTAAAGCGATTGATCCGTTTTAGAAACATGCAGCAAAATTCTTGTTATTGAACGTTGGCCTATCGCGATTAAGGTTGCGCGGATGTGCGATCTGGGAAGGGATTTCGATTCCCGGCCGTTTCAAAAGTTCTTCCAGACAGCTACCGAAAAGCCTAGCATAGCATATGTACCTAGAATACATTCACAAAAGCTCACGTGCTTATACTTGGCCATCAACTGAATTTTTTTTACAGGCACAACTGAAAGGTGTTGGTAGGGATCGAATATGTTTTGGACCATCCGATATTTTTAACGAGGAACTAACGGCCTTTACACCCATTGATACTTATAATCTAGACACATTTTACACTACAGGAATCAAGCAAGACGCCGACGGCTTTATGCCCTCGGCGTACAGAGCATTGCCGTCGGCGTCTAATACGCCGAGGGCTGCCCTCGGCGTATAGCCTCGGCGTACACCTCCCTCGGCGGAAGACATGTGACCCTCGGCGTTCGGACGGCCTTCGGCGTAGGAGCTAAACGCCGACGGCAGGAAGGTGGCTCTCGGCGTCTGGACCCTCGGCGTATCTCTGTGGACGGACGGCAGAGGGAAACGGCGTCGCTGCTACGCCGACGGCTAAACCCTCGGCTTAGCTGGACACGTGGCTGTTGCTCGGCAGTCCGAGCTAGGGTAGACGCCGACGGCTAAACCCTCGGCGTATAGGTGACGTGGCACCACCTCGACACCCCGCCAGACAGCCTAGACGCCGACGGCCTTGCCCTCGGCGTAGGGGAGCCTATACGCCGACGGCTAAACCCTCGGGATAGGCCTTGCCATTTGGGCATTCTGCACCCTCTACGCCGACGGCCTTGCCCTCGGCGTATAGGTGCACCAGTTTTTTTTTTTTTGCAGTTTGCTGTTTTCGACAGTGCAAATAGACAGAAATACATATAAATTTATACATGCCATACACATAAATTCATTGCAAGTGCCATACACAAATATATATATAAATTCATACATGATCAAGTCGCGACACACAAGTACCAACACAGAAGTATCGACATAGTATCTCGAGAGTACGAACACACAAGTATCGACATAGTACCAACAAGGAAGACCTACAACTCTGGAGATGGGCTCGGGGTCGGGGTCCCGAGATCTCCCCTGGCAAAAATAGGCGACGGCTGATTTCCGAAATGCCCAGTAGAAGCTGCAGAAGAACCGCCAGGAGAAGCTCCAGTACCCGAAGTATCGTGAGAGGCACCGCGAGAACGGCCAGGAGAAGGACCATCGGGATGGACCGGTGTCATCTGACGCCCACCCCGCCCGGCAAAGGAAGATGCCGTTCCCTACATGTTCCCTAGATGTTAGCAACTTGCGAGGCAAAGGAAAGCGGCAACCATTGGTTTGGCAAAAAGAACTTACCGCCGTCGATGCGTAGTAGGTCCTGGCGAAAGTCTCCCTCGACGGCATCAATGGCGCCGGCCCCGGTATGGGAGGCTGCTCCCCTACATCGAAACTCGCTCCAGATCGCATAGCCATCATCGACGCCTGCAAGATAGTTTAGACGTGGGACTTGTCATCTTTTTCAAACTAGGGGAAGTGGGACTTTCATCTTTTTCAAAAAGAAAGGTTCAGACTTACATGTAGATACGCCATGTAGGCCTGAGTCGCCTCCTGGTGCAGCCGAAAGGCCTCCTGATATTGCTCATGAGCCGCATCGAAGGCCGCCTCGAAAGCAGCCTACCATTTCACAAACAATGAATATCATCAGCACTTATCCATGCAGGACCGAAAGTCGCAAAGAGGATGGAAATGAGGAAAACTTACATCATATCTGGGTCGACGAGGCTGGTCACGAGGCGGGATAGGGGCGCTGTCAGGGGTGAGGACCGCCTTGAGGCGCGTGAAGCTCGTGGTGAGGGAATGCTTGACCTTTGAATTAAGCACCTTGAGACGGCCATGCTGCAACCCGTGCCCCGACAGGACCAACGACTCCTCGTCGGTCTCCGCGCGTCTAGGGTCATCCACCTCCGGGTGACGAGACTGCACCATGTGGCAGTAGTCCTCTATCTGCTCCCCGGCCTTGCCGTAGTACTGGGGGGGGGGGGGGGGCGTCCGGAGGCGCCGAGGGTGTGGGCTTCTTCCTCCGCATCATGTCATATACCGAGACATCATAAATCTCCACCCCTGGCGGTGCCTCGGCCACCTGCATGACGAGAAAATAAATGTTATGCGTAAAAAGTAGGAACATGACGAGAAAATAAATGTTATGCATGATTCCATGTATGTACATACCATCTTCCCCCTGAAGCGATCAAAACTGCGGTTTCCCGCACAGTGTGTTCCACCGTCGCCTCGGTTATCCGAGTTCCGCATCGACACGGCTGCAAACTCCTCGTCTGCCCTGAGCCACCTCGTACTAACCAGCTCTGCCCATGCCTCTCGATGCGCCTCAGCCCATTCAGGGACAACCTGAAAATGCAGTACTCAACTCAAGATAATGCAATGGCAAGTTAACAGCAATATAGGATCTCATTAACATTTCACTCACCGACATGAAGTCATCCAGCGACATCTCGAAGTCGGGATTAGGATTCCGACCAACAATGTCCTCCTTCTTGACCCTCTTTCCCCTTTCAGCCCAGAACTGACTAGCGGCCGTTACCTTATGGTTGTACCACACCTGCGGTGTCAACTTCTCACAAGCTCCAAGCAAAGTCCGGTCCGCCCTCTGCGCATCCTCCTCATCCACGCGATAAAAGCACTTCAATCATGCATAAAACAATTGTGAGAGTCATGAGTTAGCACATTGGTTCATCACTATGAATGAAACTCGAGAAATATGTCTTACCCAAAACTTGGTGATCACAGCCTCAGCAGCTGTCCTGAAGCCTACTCCCGGAGCAGCCTGGTAGTCTGCCCAAGTAGTGGCTAGCTTTGGCTCGCCACCGGGGACCATGTCGAGGGGAGTGTATTTCCCCGGCCAGAACTTCCTAAGCAGAGCTCCAACCATGCTGTTAGGTAGGCGGCCCTTGCTCCCCGGTGCAAATGTCCAATTGCTGCACATAAATCAAACATTAGTACACATGCCAAATTGTTTATGACCAAAATGAAATGACATGTTCAAAATTGCCAAATTAGTACACTTACCTAACGCCATCAGGAATGATGAGGGTCTTCGCCTCCTGGGTCCTAGGCTCCTTCCTCTCATCGGGGACGCCCGATTCCCCACGAGTCCTCAACTTCTTCGGCCTCGCGTCCCCCTCGTCCTCGTCCTCGTCCTCCACCTCGTGTCTAGACTCCGACTCGTGTCTAGAGTCCGACTCGTGTCTAGAGTCCAAGTCGTCCCCTCTAGACGGCCCCTCCAGGAACAACTCAGGAGCAACGTCGCCAGAAGCGGAGGGTGGTGGGTCAAAGTCCACTCCTCCCCCGCCACCTCGTCCTCGTCGTCCCCCTCGTCCTCGTCCTCCTCCCGCAGCAGCAAGATCGGGGTAACGCGGATTGGGAGTCGGCTCTCTCCCACTCCGTCTAACATTCTTCTTGCGCTGGTGCATCTCCTTAAGCAAGGTCGCCGAGTTTGCCTTGCCGCTGCTCATATTGTTCAATCACCTGCATTGAGAAAGAGAAAACAATTAAGCATGTTGACAAATAAATACTAAGTATAAAGGCATAATGCAAATAAATACTAAGTATAAAGGCATAATGCAAATAAGAAAGTATGTTGACAATTAAGAAGTATGTTGACAATTAAGAAGTATGTTGACAAATAAATCCTAAGCATAAAGATATAAAAGACCCTCACCAGTCATCATCAGTCTCATTCTCAATTTCAATTTCATTCTCTTTCTCACTATCACTATCACTATCTTTTGAGTAGTAAGTTTGAAGCTCGTCGACGGGTGGAGGCTCATCGATGGGGTCATTCTCCGCATGTAACTTCTCAAGCATATTTATGTCCTTTAGATCCACCACTGCCTCACCACGAGTTTCTGCATCGTCTCCGAGGTCCTCAAGCACTACCGGTTCTAACTCAAAGTGACCAAAGTCCTCTTGCTCTTGATAGAAAATTCCCTCGTATGTTACAGGGTCAATATTGTTGTAATCGTCCTCGGAGGGAATTGGTAGGTTACCATGTGGCGATACCTGGAACACGACTTCCCAACCCTTGAGCTCCGCTTTCTGGCATGGGTATGGCAAATAATAAACTTGCTTAGCTTGGTGAGCCACAACAAAGACATCGGCTCCGCTATAGGTGGTTGAAGGCCTAACTTCAACTAACCCAATAGACTTGGTACTTCTCTGTCCACCCCTTGGGTCGAACCAATGACACTTGAACACAACGAGATTGAGTTGTATGTTCGTACGATTGAATGTCAGCTCGTATACATTCTCTAGCCTTCCGTAGTAATCAAGGCCATCGGCTCCTCCGGTGAAGACCCCAGTATTAACAGTTTTTGGATTCGCTCGGCCCTTCTGGTGTGCCTCTGTATGGAAGCGAAATCCATTCACATCATACTTTTCATACTTCATAACATCACGGTTACAACCTTGGGAAACACATCTCAACTCATCTGTCATCTCAACACTGCCATCAGCTCCCTATAAGTACAGTTTGAATTTATTGTGTGCATTAATTACGTGGAATAAGAGGGACAAGTCACGTTTTGCAATGTAAGAGAGACAGGTTAGAAATTACTTTTTTCATGAACCATGACGTAAAGTTTATTTTATTTCCGGGAGCACCCTCTTTCAGTAGAGTGTCCAACTCCGCGGGAGAGGGATCCGTCGTTCCCGACCACTGTTCGTCCGTGAATTCGCTAAAAGGAGAAAATAAGCATTAGACCGAGACCAGGTTAGTACATGCAAAGTAATTTGTACACCATTTTACCTAATGAACTCGAGCACTTCCTTCATGTTCATAAGCACATAGAGCATAATGCAATCTTTCTCTTCCTTCTCCAATTTATATTTTTGTCCTCTACCGGCCTTGCCACCGGGATATTGGAATAGTTCGAGCTTGGGGCCATTCTTGGGTACATCGACATTGTAACGAGAGACCGGGTTATGCAGAGTGGGAACTTCATCAGGATAATACGTTGTCGCGGCGTCGGCCATATCCCGAAGGCATGTTGCCTCGCCTATGCATGCTTCAATCTTGGCTTTGTTTCCAGTTATCCTCCGAATATACTTAAACTCTCTCTCAATACAGAACTGCCAACGAAACTGCACCGGGCCACCCAAGAGTGCCTCGTTCGCGAGGTGAACAATGAGATGCGCCATTGGAGTAAAAAACCCTGGCGGAAAGATCATCTCCAAATTGCATAGCAACTCTGGCACTTGAACCTGCAGCTTCTCAATAACCAGAGGACATATCTGCTTAGCACAGAGCGTGCGGAAGAAATGGCTCAACTCTGCAAGCACTCGCCAGACTTTCTCGGGGAGATACCCTCGAACCATCACCGGCATCAGCCTCTCAATCCATATATGATAGTCATGACTCTTGAGCCCGGTGACTTTTCCAGTCGAAAGATTAACTCCCTTACTTATGTTCGAACAATAACCATCAGGGAACATCACGACGTATTTGAGCCACTTGAATGCCTCCTTCTTTTGGGTGGAATCAAGGCAGAAGTTAGCATGCGGCTTGAACCAATTCTTTCGACGGCCAGTAGGAGGCTGCATGTATAATCTCTTCCTATCGCAGAGCTTCTCAACATCGACTCTAGCCTTGACATTATCCTTTGACTTCCCAGGAATGTTCAGGACTGTGTGAAAGAGGGACTCCCCGACATTCTTTTCGGTGTGCATCACATCAATGTTATGGGGAAGTTCGAGGTCCTTGTAATACTCGAGCTTCGTGAAGGCTGCCACGTGAGTCCAGTTGTGCGTTACACCATATCCCTCAAATTGATGGACATTTCCCGGCTCCGTAGGCACGAGAGCACGTATCTCGGCATCAACAGCTGCACCATCGAACTTTGGCACCTCTTTTACTTCATGCACAACTTTGCCCTTCTTAAAGTTCTTTATGTCTTCTCTGAACGGATGCCTCCTTTTGAGGAACTGTCGATTCGTGTCAAACGCAACATACTTGCCACCTGATTTTAGCCAAAGGAACTCAAGTCGGTGCCTGCACACTGGGCATGGCCACTTACCAGCTGTACACCATCCGCATGTTAAGGCGTACCCGGGCATGTCATGCATGGTATACTGCAACCAAACTTTCATGTAGAAGTTTGTCTTTGATGCTCGGTCGTATGTCAATGTCCCGTGGTGCCAAGAGTGGTTCAAATCATCCACAATCGGCTGCATGTAGACACTCAAATTCTTACCCGGGTAGTCGGGTCCTGGAATGATCAGCGACAAAAACATGGTCTTCCTCGTCATTAGGACTCCGGGAGGGAGATTGAGCGGAATAACAAACACGGGCCAGCAGCTGTAATTAGCAGTCAACATTCCATATGGATTGAAGCCATCTGTTGCTATCGCAATTCTGACATTCCGAGCATCAGCTGCCTTATCGGGGTATTTTTCATCGAAGTTCTTCCATGCCTTACCATCAGATGGATGTCCCATCTTCCCCTTATCGATTCTCGTCCCCTTCTTGTGCCACGTCATCTGTTTGGCGGTCTCCTCGCTCATGTAAAGCCGCTGGATTCTTTTTATGAATGGGAGATACCGAAGAATCGACTTCGGGATCTTTGACTGTCTCACCTGACCATCCTTTCCCTTTACCTCTTCATATCTGGAGGCCTTACAAATAGTACAATAATTGTCCTCCGCAAACTGTTTCCAAAATAGAAGGCAACCTTTTGGACAACACTCTATCTTTTGATAACCCATGTTGAGATCTTTCATGAGTCTCCTTGTCTCGTGCAGGCTTTGAGGCAGACAATGCCCTTTCGGCAACATGTTACCAGTTGTTCTCAGACTAGCTTCGAAGCCGTTACGGGTGGTGGAGTACTGGGTCTTGTCGGCTAGACACTGAGAGATGGCATCGAGCTGAGAAATCGACGCACCGTCGTACAGAGGCTTCTTAGCCGCGGCCAACATATCATAGAAGGCCTTCGCAGTTGGCTCTGGTTCCTCCGGTTCTGGGGGTTCCTCCGGTTCTGGCGCTTCCTCCCATGAAGGTGGAGAATCCGGCATGTCGCCATGGATGAGATCATCTAGAAGGTCTCTGACCCCATCGTACTCATTGCCATTGAGCCGCTGCCGCATGACGTCCCCTCTGTCACGCTCATGT